>JANKOE010000003.1:18901767-18912708 GCA_026284465.1 Erythroxylum citrifolium
CTCTTGCATCTAACACCAATGGATAGATTAAGACCTGTCACTTAACCTTTATTTGATTTTAAGGGTAATCAAATATATATAGAGGAACAAAAATCTTTGTTCGTGACAATAGCAATAGGATCAAGACAGGTGACTAATATGACAAAATTTTATATATTAAGGATACCCTCTACATATAACACCATAATTGGTAGCCCATCCCTATGCACAACACAAGTTATAATGGAATTTCCAATATTAAATGGAGCGAGCGAGGTATACATGTATATGGACTAAAGGATGTCAAAATGATGCTATTTTATAACCCTGAAAGAAAGAAACATCACTTACATCATGAATATGGAAGAATTAAATGTTAGAGAGTTAGCTAAGAAAATCATGATAAGTTGGAAGAAGAAATCAAATGTCATAATATAAAGACTTGAAAAATCTAGGACTATAAAGATTGTGCAAAGATGGAATAAATTCCTAAAGAAAACTTGAAAAAGTTCTTGCTCTAACACTTAGGCATATTCATTTAGAGTCCAACCAACAAGCTTATACTAAGCTAAGAGATAATCTCTCATAAATTAAATATGGACTCCCTTTTAAGCCAATAAAACAAAATAAGGATAATGGGAATAGAAAGATAATACGAAATTGAAGAGGAAATAACAAAACTCCTAGATGTAAATAATTAGGGAGGTTAACTAGTAGCTCCCTAATGTCGTTATAGTCAAGAAGGCTAACAAGAAGTAGAGGATGTATGTTGACTTTATAGATATGAATAAGGCATTTGTCAAAGATATTAATCCTTTATAGAAATAAATTATATGGTGAATGTCACTTCAAGATACTAGATCTTAAGTTTCATAAATGCTTACTCGAGATATGATCACACAAAAATGAATAGGATTGATGAAGAAAGATATCCTTCATCACACATAACAGTATCAACTATTATAAAGTCATGCCTTTTAATATTAAAAAAAACACGAGCAACTTATCAAAGGTTAGTATATTTAGTCTTTGATAAATAACTTACAAGAAACATAGAAGCATATATGGATGACATAATTGTAAAGATAAAACTTGTGAGAGACCACATAGCAGACCTAGAAAAATATTTTATAATCTTGTGTAAATAAGACATGAAGATAAGCTTTAAAATATGTTTATTCGATGTAAAGGTTGATACGTTTCTTAGGTTTATGGTCATCCGTAAAGGGATATATATTAACATCTAAAAGATTGAAGGTACTTTAAGTATGGATGCACTTAAAAACTTAAAAAAGGTGCGACAGTTGATAAGAAGATTAATAGGTTTAGTAAGGTTTCTCTCAAGATCTATCAACCATTACCTATCTTTTTTTAAAAATACTCTAAAGGCTAAAGGAGTTCAAGTAGATCTAGGAATGTTACTAAGCCTTTGAGTAATTGAAGGAGTCCATCAAGGAGGATAATCTTTAACCTAAAGAATCTTGAAGCAGGGATGCTTTTAGCCCATATTTCACATGGATGCAAATGAGTTTGCAAAAAAATTTAGTAAGTGTCAACGATATTCAAGCTTACATCACTTACTTGTCATCGACTACACTGTAGTATCAAGCGTCATCCTTTTGTTCTCGACCATTCCTTCTGATAATAAAACAACTTAGATTCCTTTTTATTGCAGTTGATTATTTCATGAGATGGATCGAGGTAGAACCCTTAGCCAGTGTAATAAGGAAGTAATCAAAATATTTCTAAGGAAAAATATCATAAGTATGAATTTCCACTAATAATAATTAAGAAAAATGTAACTCAATTTGATGACAAGGTCTTCAAAGAGTTTTTCAACAAAGAGTATGCTGAAGTCACAAATAGAACAATACTCTAAAACCTAAAAGCCAAAGTTGAGGATAATAAAGAAACTTGGGCAAAAGAGATCTATATCATATTATAGGCATAGCAAATAACACCAAGAGTACATTTGAAGTTATAGCTTTAATTACTACAAAGATAAAATTACCAAACCTAAGGTATATATATACAACCCTTATGCTAATGATGATGAACTTTGCTCCGAACTCAAATTAGTTGAGGCTAGTAAGGATGTTGTAAGTATAAAAAAATAAAAAGTACTAATAAAAGGTTACAGACTAGATGCACATAAGACCAAATCTAAAAATCTACATAGTAGGGACTTAATCTTAGAAAAATTATAATTCTTAAAGAGAAAAAAAATTCTTAAGTGAAGTTATATCCAAATTGATCAAGACTAACTACATTAAAGATGTTATCAGGCTTAAAAATTATAGACTTAAAAAGTTTTAGAAGTTAGAGGTGCCTTGTATTTGGAATAAAACTCCCATAAAAAAGTGTTACAATTAGAATAAGTTCCATAAACTTATATGCACACATATATAATTTTTAATAAAATATTTTTTTCATTAAAGTGAAATCCAAGATCCATTACAAACCTAGAAGTATCAGATCTTAAAGAAGTCATTTCATCCCCTTTACTCAAAAAGAAAAATAATGTAGGTTTGAAAACCTTAAGCATAAAAGAAGTCATTTCATTTCCTTGACTCAAAAAGAAAAACTACAGCGAGTTGAAAGCCTCAGGTATAAGAAAAGTCATTTTAACTACTTGGATCACAAAGAAAAACATATAAGTTTGAAATCCTCAAATGGAGGAGAAATCTTTTCAGGTCCTTGTTTTGAAAGGAAAAACCTGCAAGTTTGAAAGCCTTATGTCAATGAGAAATCCTTTTACCTTTCGACATAATATAAGAAAACTTATAGATGTGAAAGCCTTATGTCCAAGAAAAGTATTTTGCCTCCTTAGCTAAAAGAATATGTAGGTTTGAAGGTCTCATGTCTAAGAGAAGTTCTTTAGGTCTTTAGCCAAAGAAATAGTCAACAAATTAAGAGACTTTAGGTTACACATTACTAACAATCATTATGATAAAATTTACAAATTAAATGCACATAAGACCAAATCTTAAAATCTGCATGGCAGGGACTTATTCTTAAGAAAATTATAATTCTCAAAGAGAAAAAATTTCTCAAGTGAATTTATATCCAAATTGATCAAGAATGTACTACTTTAAAGATGTTATCAAACTAAAAAATTATAAACTTGACAAGTTAGAGGTGCCTTGTATTTGGAACAGAACTCCCATAAAAAGTGTTGCAATAAAAATAAGTTTCATAAAATTATATGTACACATATATAATTTTTAATAAAGTATTTTTTCATTAAAGTGAATTCCAAGATCCAATACAAACTTAGAAGTGTCATATTTGAAAGAAGTCTTTTTATCTCTTTTACTCAGAAAGAAAAAAACCATACATGCTTGAGAACCTTAAGTACAAAAGAATTCATTTCATTTCCTTGCCTTAAAAATAAAAACTATGGAGAGCTGAAAGCCTCAAGTCTGAAAAAAGTCATTTTAACAACTTGGATCAAAAAGAAAAACCTATAAGTATGAAATCCTCAAGTGTAGGAGAAGTCTTTTCAACTCCTTAGTTTAAAAGGAAAAACTTGAAAGTTTGAACGCTTTATGTTAATGAGAAATCTTTTTAGCTCTTGACATAATATAAGAAAACTTATAGATGTGAAAGCCTCAAGTCTAGGAAAAGTCTTTTGCCTCCTTAGCTAAAAAAATATATGCAGGTTTGAAGATCTCAGGTATAAGAGAAGTACTTTAAGGTCTTTAGCTAAAGAAATAGTCAACAAATTAAGAGATTTTAGGTTATATACTATAAACAAACATTAGGTTAAAATTTTTTTAAAATTTACTAAAGTAAGTAATCAATAATCATAAGGCATATCATCTTTGGACTCAAATTTTTAAAAATTTTAAAATGGCATTGGAACTAGACACTACATACCTATGATTGTCAAATTCAAAATTTTAAAACTTTTTTAAAGTCATTTTGAGTTAGACTCTACTTCCCTACATTAGTCAGGTTCCAAATTCTAAAAAAGTTATTAAGGAATTTAGTGTTAGACTTTACATTGATGTGATTTTCAATTTAAAAATATTAAAATTTTGATTAAGGCGCTTGGAGTTAGATTCCATATGCTTTTCATATTCATTTCATCCAAAATTGTTAACTTGTCATATTCATTTCATCCAAAATTATTAACTTGTCATATCCATTTTGTTCAAAAGTTGACTAAAGAATTGAAGCTAAACTACACATGCCTTTCATATTTATTTTATTTAAAATTGATTAAATTATTGGAGCTAGACTTCATAGGTCTCATAAAGAACTTGAATATACTTATAAGAGTTATTCATAAAGTCAAGCTCGTGAGATATACACCAAAGCTAAATTTCATAAATTGAAATTTAAATGAGTTAAATGCATCAAAGCATTTCAACATTTACACCTTTGTATATATAAGCAGAATAAAAAACAAAAAGGAAAAGAAAACAAATGCCTAGACAGAGAGGGGTGCTCCACTAAACAAAGTAGGCTTACATCACCAAGGTTGAGAGACCTCGGCTTCCCCATTAACGGTACAAAACGCATTTGGCTCCTCATTTTGAGTGAGTTTAGGCTCTCTAGATATATAAGCAATATTCAAGTCTATAAATGAAAGGTTTAGAAATTCTTTTATATGATCTTCTATAAGCGTTTAAATCTATTATTATAACATTGATGAGAATATTATAGTTTTAATTTCTGAAAAGACTTATAACTGCAATAACTAAAGATCATATCAAAATTGAAATTACCTCCTTATAGTTTATTCACTTATAACTTATACTTGAAGTTTAACTCTCTCACCTGTTAGGCGCATATCCTCACCCTTCAATATTGGCACCTCCTTTTTTAAGGCATTGAGACATCTGAACAATTATTCTTGGACAACCCTTTGTCCTTCTTAAACATCTCAAGGTCTCTATAGACCTTTATAGTTGTGTTTAAGCCTTTTTCTTCTCCTTTACAACCTTGTTAAGTTCTTTGGCATATTTTTCGTAGGCCATGACTACAAAGGTGACAACCTGAAAAATAAAATACAAAGTCAAGTCTAAAAAAAAGGAGACAGATAAAAATGAGAAGTAAAATTTACCTTAGTAAGTTGTCGTTTAGCAAATATGCGAATGTGGTCAACTTGGATCTCTTTTATACTTTTTCTATACCTAGGGAGGACCATCCCACAGTTAAACTCAAACCCATTTTTAACCTAACCAAAGATTGTAATAGTATTCTTCAAGTTAAGGTTGGGGAAAAATACTCTTCTTTCCTTACATGTCTACTTTAAACAAGAAGGACAACTTGAAGAGTATGAATTCAAAGGTCAAGAAGGCATGGAGACAAGTCTAGGTACAGTAGGAATGGTTGGCTTGATGACAATGACCTCATTGTTATTGGTTACCGTTTACTTCTTCCTCTCTTTGGAAGATGATATTGGTAAGCTATTCTCCTTTGCTACCTTAACCCAAGCTAAGATCTTCACAACGTTCATGGCTAACTATAACATAATATGGATATCGGAAAGATAAATGTAAGCATTAAAGGGAAGGAATAAAAAAGAGATAATGAATTAAAAATTACTATACCTTTTTTGGATTTTTCACTTCATTGTCCATCCTTTTAAAGTTTTTTATTAAGTGTCTAAATGTTTAAAAAGATCAAATTGCTTAGTTCAAAATATTATCTTTATTAATATTTTATGAATATGACTGATGCAACATATGAAGATTGAAATTTAGAGTGATTATATGACTCTTTTTCTTCGTCAACATAGTTTTTGAGTCCCTTATAATAAACACAATAGTTATTGTATATTTGAAATATAATCACTTCACTAGTTCTAAAAATCATACAGGGAAGAAGTTATCATATAACTCCTCTAAATGTCAGTTTTCACATACTTTACCAACTACATTAGTGAAATATTAATAGAGATAACTTTTAAAAATAAATTACCAACTTTTAAAAGTTTAGACAATTAAAAACTTTAAAATGTTTAACACTAAAGAAAATTATTTAGAAAGGTGTGACACTTTGTAATTTATTATCCCAATAAAGGAAAGAAACCTACACGAATGCCCATTTGAAATATTTGACACCATGCCTTGCGCTCAAGTTGTACCACTCATTATATGTCCCCATAGACCTATAAAATGCATGTACTTGAATAATTCAAGGTTAAGGGCACCTCTTTGATGTGATAGGCAACGTTGAACTCAACTAACAAAATTTAGGCATGCGAATATAATTAGTTGAGACTTAGGCCTACCGTGTTAACATCTTCTTAATAGTAGGATGGAGAGAAAATTGAAGACCACACTTAAAAGTGTCATAATAAAACAACTTTTTAAGATTGAAGTAACATACTCTTTCATCATCGTTAGGAAACATGATTAAGATCACATTAGAGATGTGGAACTATTTCCTCATATTCTTGAATTTAATACTATACAACTTATTCGGGTGTAGCATACTTTAAAATTCTCATTGAAGTCTCCAAGCATGAAATCTAATTGCAAGTTTCAGATGTAGAACCTATTACCAAACCTTATTGATCCAAGCTCATACAATACTTAGAAAAGGGGGATAATTACTACGAGTGATGTAGAAAGGATTTCTATAAACCAAAGGGACTCATGGCTGCGGTTCCTACAATTAGAGGTTACAGATCCTACATCATTCAGGTTTGTGGTTCCTATGGTTGAAGATTACTAATCTTATTTTGTTATAGTTGCTGAAGCTAAAACTATTGAAACTATGTGTTTTACTCCCTAAATTTCTATCATGTATGTTACTTTCTATGACTTATAAAGATATATGTGAATTTATCTATGGGTGAAAATGTCTATTGATCACCTTAATATGGACTTCATCTTAAGAAGAGCAACTAATCAAAAGCAAGGGTGTTTTTTTTCACGCTAATAACTCTCTGAAGATGACAAGAGTGAGTTATCTCACACATTAATCCTTATATAGACGAATGATTGAGATAGATTTGGGTTAATAACTAAGATTGAATAATGATTCACCTTTTATGGGCAATAAAAATGTCAATATGACAACTATATTCACATGGAATATTTGCCAAAACTATTCCTATTAAAACTTTCAAGGGATAATTCTGACCATAACTTTAGTTTGTCTCGATTAAGCCTATCAAAAGAAACTCAAAGATATGTGAAGCTAGAGATGGATGATTATAGGCAAATTATCAACCTATCTTCTGTATATATGTCTATTAAAAAATTAGAGATATGCTATTGAAGCGAGTTTCCACTCTATTGTAAGCAGGCCTATTAAAGAAAAGCTTGAGATGAGTTGTTGAAGATAGTTATCAATATGGAAAAAGCATAATGTTTTGGGTGACTTATCATTAGGTGTTTGTGTTATCTCACTTATATTTTTGTCTCCAATAAGCCTGTAGATTTATCGTTGGCATTTTAAAAGCATTCTTGGATTACAATTTACCTAGTCTTTGCAGACCTATAGTCTTAAGTGTTGACTAGTTTATAAGTGATTTTAGGATGGTCTGAAGGGTACTTCAATTAAACTACCATCCTGATGGACTTAAGTATTAGAATTCTCATTCTCGAGAACTAATGCTTTGATAAGAAATTAGAGAAAATAATACACACTTAATGAGTGTACGGATAGAGTTTGAGTTGAACTATAAGGCCTATTAATCTCTTACAGGTTTGCACACTCCAGACCCATGTAAGAGATCTAATTAATCAAGAAAGGTAAGTCAGATTAATGTAGGATTTAACTATGTAAGGAAGTAGAGTCCTAATCAAATACTAGCTAATTTACTTAGAAGATGTTTTATTTAACTATATTCAGAATAGTTAGATTCCAATTATACATCAAAGGGATTGTTAGTAAAAGAAAGTCACCCAAGGTAAATTCTCATAGCCACTTTCATTAAGTATAATTGGTGATCTTCGTACATACTTATTATCTTTCAACTTTATTAGCTTGAGAATCAAAATGTCTACCGAAAATACCTCTAATCTATTAATAATTATTTTTACAAGTCTATCAAATTGACATCAGTTCACTAACACGAATTCAATTTACATCAGGATATATCATTTTTACACTCACTTTTCTTCAATTTCAAATAAAATTCACGGGGGAAAAAATCAATAAACATGTTCTTTCTTAGAACTAAAAAAGCATGAGCTTAAACTGACACACGTCTTAACAAAAGTATAACATCATATTGTGGAGTATGATTGTTTCCATGCTTTAAATGGGTCTAAAGGGATAAATTAATTAAGATATTCAGAAACCAATTTAAGTAAAGACAAAATTATATATATTCAATCAATAAATAACCCACATCTTATGTACAATAATCTATAAATGTGAAGAAGAGTAAACATAAGTTTTCATGCGTACTTCATATGGCTAAAGAATATTGGGCCTAGGGCATTTTCAGACGAAATATACTTTGAACAAGGATCTAGCCCAACTGCTTGTTGTTCTTTTCTTAAGCCGACTTTGAACACAAAAGTTGAACAAGTACAATAAGAATAGTCAAAGTCCAAGTCTTTGTTTTGAAGTAATTGGCGTGCAAATTAGTTTCCTTTAGACCTTGCCTTTCCGTGAAGATTGGAGGACAAGAAACAATTTAGTATCTACGCCAAGCTTGACTTGGAACCAAGCCCAAATGCAAATTTGGTTAAAGATTCTTCTGTTTCTTCAATAACTTCAAAAAATAACTCATCTGTCTATCTATTATTGTACTTGTATATAGCTAGTATTTCCAAGCGCATTTCCCATAGTTCATCTTCCATTTTGTGATTGGAGTACGTCTTTCTACTGATGCTCACTCCATTGTTAGTTGACGATTGGTTTGGGAATGATTTTAGCAGCGAGCATTCACTTTCTTAAAATTAACAACTCATGAGCCTCAATTATCATTAACAGCTACCATTGGATTATCAAAATTATTAATACACGCATTCGTGCATTCTTCATTATACTGTTGTCTTCGAAAAGATTGACATTGAAAAATGGACAATGAGTTTCTGGCCACCACATCATGAGACTTGGAGACGCCATGTTTGATCTTTTTATCCTTTTAAGAAGACTGAGAACCGAAAAGGCTTGGTCAAACTTTGTTGGCTGTGTCTTTGCCACCCTTACGACATGCAAATACAAAAACCTCTTCCACATATTTGCTTCTGTCACTCACGACAACTTCACACTAGACCCCCAAGTTCTTGTTTCTTTGCATCTTTGGGTCATAAAGTACGCTTCCCAATGCAGCCTACAAGCCTCAACGAGAACCTGACAACTATTATATTTTATGTTTTGTACTCTACTTGCCAATAAGTCCAACCCCTGACATCCATGCAAATGGATGACTAATTCAAGCCCTTTCACTTATCTGGAAGAAAACAGGTGGTGACGTACCCTGCTCTATTTGTAATTTTGTTTTTACAGCCCAGCAGAAAATTCTGAGATTTCTTTCGATATTAATGGTCACCACGATAGTAGCTGTAAATGGATATGTTACTCCCAGTTCTACAGTATAATAATTTAACTTAAAAGGAAATTGATTTCAGCTACCTAGCTAGTGCTATAATCTCTAGATATCACGTGATGTTACTGTTCATAAAATGCATGGATGTACATGATTTATAGACTTCTTGTTTGCTTGCTCCAAAGGGTACGATTATAATGTTGGAAAAAATAGAAACACACAGTGCTGAAAACGAGAACTATATGCGAGAGAAAATATGACAGCAAAGAATGAAAAATAGGAGGCATTTTTATTCATAGAAGCTGCAGAATTTATATAGAAAAGGATAACAAACTTCCTTAACCTACAGCCACTTCAAATTCAAAAAGTGGACAAAACTAAATCAGAAAAAATCTGGAACTAACAGTTACATGATTTAGAAAGTTTAGCAACTAAACTTGACCAAGTCTTTAGCTTAAATAAGATAAATAATAAACTGTAAACAAAAGGTCAAACAGTAAAAAATAAGTTGAACGAAAAATGCTAAATATCTAATACTCCTCCTTGGCATTTTGGTGACAAACTCTTCAAAGATTTTAAAAAGTTGTTCCTCCTGTATGTAAACTTCATCTGCAATTTGTACTTGTTGAGATTGACAATCTTTGTCCTTGAATTTGCAAACTTTAGTATAATGTGCCAAAGTTGTTTGCATTTACCACATATTGCATCAGGTCTCCACCAACAATATTTTTCAAGATGAGTAGTCTTATTGCAGTGTGCACAGGGTGGGAATTCGCAGTTATTGCTCTTGTTCTTGTTGTTGAAATTCTTCTTCCCAGTTCCAGCTTGTTAGCTTTGCATATAAAATGCACCTTCGGTAATCTTATCTTGCCTAGAGGTTCTTCTTTGCTCTTGTGCTTGAAGAGCATTCATTAGCTCAGTTATTGATATCTCGTTGAGATCTTTAGACTTTTCAAGAGAGGATATTTTGGATTCAAATCTCCCTGGAAGAGTTACAAGAACTTTTTTTACAATCCTCCTGTCAGGAAAATCTTCTCCAAACAATCTGATGTTGTAACAATTAAAGAAATACGATCAGAATACCTGGTTATTGTTTCATCCTCTTTCAAGTTTAGAGACTCAAAATCCCTCTTCAAATTCAGCACTTGTATTTGTCGGGTTTTGTCACTTCCTTGATACTCTTCTTTCAATCTATCCCAAGCTTCCTTTATTGTCTTACAAGCCACGATCCTGTAGAAAACAGAGTGTCCTACAGAATTTTGAATGAATGTCTTGGCTTTGGATTTTTTTCGCTTTTTCTTCATTGTTAAACTTGATTTGAGCCATGGTGGGATCTTTGGGTAGAGGAAACACTGACCTATCTTCTGTTACAACTTCCCAAAGATCAAAGGCCTCCAAATAAGACTGTATTTTTACTGACCACATTTGATAGTTTTCACCATTGAAGACTTCTGGAGGATTTAAAGCAATGCTACTAGAGGACATTTTGATTATGG
>JANKOE010000003.1:18951380-18961991 GCA_026284465.1 Erythroxylum citrifolium
ATGAAGAGGTCTTTTTAGATTACTTTAAATTAACAATAATTTATCTTAATAAATTTGAATTAAAATATTTTATTAATTTAATTATTCTATAACAATAGTAATTATCCTTTGGATAATGCAATAGCTTGTAAATCACGCCAACCGGATATTCCGCACTAGGTAAGTCCTGTATGACAGGCTCGATCTAGAGAGCGTAGATAAGGAGATTTGAATACAGGATCTTTTGACCTCACGCTCTCCTTACTCTACCAACTCGACCACCCATTGGGAGCGTGAATTTCGCTATATCATATGTCATATTAATAATAGGGTAAAAATATTTAAAATGTCATATGTATAAATTATAATTTTGTATCAAAAGCGATTTTAAATTGAAATTTGACACTTTAAAATATTAGAATTTAAATTGTATTTCGATAAAACTATAAAAAGTCAAAAATCAAAATAGACCTTTTACCTTGACCTTAAATATAATTCAAAAGTTTAACACCACTGTTCACCTTAATTATATAATTTACTGTTATTAAAATGAATATATCACGGCACTGATTTTAATTTAAAATGAATATATTCTAAATTTATAAAATATATAAATTTTAATATTTTTACAAATTAAATTTTATAAAAATGTTAAATTTTAATTTAAACGTTTCGATCCTTCTTGTTATGTATTTTGTTGTACACTTTTAGCCCAGTCCATTTGCAGATCCTCATTTCTCTTCTCTTCTTCTCTATGAACGAACGAAGCGTTCTCAAACTCTCAGGATCTCTTCAAAACATTTCTGCTTTGTGATTACTGAAGAAGCCAACTTTATGGTACGCTCGGTCGTGGAAATGCGTGAATTGAGTCGTAGATCATGACCTTCTTTTCCCCCAAGTCAATTACCCCGAGTTACATCAGATCTGATCATTGAAGCTTTCGAAACTTATAGCGAACAACAGAGAGATAGAGAGGGGGAGAAAGAGTTGTGTAATGGCGGGTGCAGTCTCTGCACTGTTTCTACTAGACATAAAGGGGCGTGTTCTGGTGTGGCGGGACTACCGTGGAGATGTCTCGGCCGTCCAAGCTGAGCGCTTCTTCACCAAGCTTATTGAAAAAGAGGTGAACTTTCTTTTACCCTCTTTCTCTCTTAATCTAGGGCGTCGCTTAATTTTGCATGAAAATTGGATTTGGTGGATTTTTGCTATATGAATAATTTGAGTTTCGAATTCGGGTTTTTGGACCTTTTTATTAGATTTAATATCGAGGCGTTTTGCTGGTCTTCAGGGTGATCCGCAGTCTCAAGATCCAGTGGTGTATGACAATGGAGTCAGTTACATGTTTATACAGCACAGCAATGTTTATCTTATGACTGCTTCGAGACAGAATTGTAATGCAGCGAGTCTTCTTTCATTTGTACACCGCGTGGTTGATGTAAGGTGTTGATTTCTGTTTTAAACTTGTGGTCTTTCGCACGATGTCAAAACTGAGGTGATTCTTCTGTTTTTTTGGTATAGGTGTTTAAGCATTATTTTGAAGAATTGGAAGAGGAATCGTTGAGGGATAACTTTGTAGTTGTGGTACGTGAGAAAATTTCGATCTTGGATTTGCCCTTCTTTTGTTTTTCTCCTTTTAGTTAAGGTGGTTTTATTTTTATTGACAAAGGAATCAAAATATATTTTCATAACAATGCTTTGGCAGTACGAGTTACTTGATGAAATGATGGACTTTGGTTACCCGCAATACACTGAAGCAAAAATACTTAGCGAATTCATCAAGACCGATGCATACAGGATGGAAACTACACAAAGGCCTCCGATGGCTGTCACAAATGCAGTCTCCTGGCGAAGTGAAGGAGTACTTTATAAGAAGAATGAAGTATTCTTTTCTCCCTTACCATTTATTGAATTTTTTAAGATTGTCTACAACTTTGCAGAAACATCTTTTTACTGTTTATATTGCAGGTTTTCTTGGATGTGGTGGAGAGTGTTAATATTGTTGTTAACAGCAATGGGCAAGTAGTTAGATCAGATGTTGTCGGCGCATTGAAGATGAGAACTTACTTGAGGTGGGTTGTCTGTTGAAACCAAGAGTTGACAATTTAAGTTAAAGGAAATGCTGATGGTAGTTTTCTTGGAACATTCATGATTTATTTGTTTCTTTTTTGAATTTTTGAACCTAAAAATGGACATTCCATACTTCCGTAGCAGACATACATAATCATGAGCTGTAATCCCAAGTTTAGTGTACTATATAATCCTATTAGTTTGCCATTAGGGCTGCCAGATTTCCAGTTATCCAACAGTTTATCAAACTTGTCCTTCAGTTTGCTGGGATGAATCACAATTAGTTATATATAATCATGCTCATGATTAAACATTTTTCTGATGTTGAATGATAGGCTTTAGAAGACTTTTATTTTAGGGTTAATTATACTCGACCTCCCTGTGGTTTGACTTTTTATCATTTCAATTTTCATGTTCTGATAGCTATCATTTACCCCTGCAATAGTGTTTAATTATCATACAATTTATTCTGTCATATTCTTTTAGCTGTGGTTTGACTTTTTTTTCACTTCAATTTGTATTTTTTGAAAATTGTCACTTACCCTTGCAATACTGTTTAATTATCATACAATTTCTTCTGTCATATTTTGTTAGTTTTCCGTTAATTCATAAATACAAAACAACATCGTTTTGGAATTTAAAATTTTCAATACTATGTTGTTGGATAAGAACAGATGAAAATTTAACAGAATATGATGGAGGACGTTGTGCGATGGTTAATTTATAAGGGGTAAGTGATACCTTTTAGAACATGAAAAATGAAATTTTAAAAAGGAGGTAAACCATATGGTCTCAATGTATTTAACCCTTTTTTTTTCCGTGATGAATAGTAGATTTTACCAATTTGCTAACCTTCTAGGATAACTTTGCAGTGGTATGCCTGAATGTAAGCTTGGCTTAAATGATAGAGTGTTATTAGAGGCTCAAGGTCGTGCAACAAAAGGAAAGGCCATTGATTTGGAGGACATCAAATTTCATCAGTATGTTGCTTCTCTGATTTCCTTTCTATCAGTTGTTAGAGCAATCACGGACATGCTAATAGAGACTAAGCGAGATAACTTTCACTCTAAATAGTAAACCAATGATCCTTGTTCTCTAGGTGTGTACGCTTGGCCCGATTTGAAAATGATCGAACAATATCATTCATTCCACCTGACGGAGCTTTTGATCTAATGACATACAGACTAAGTACCCAGGTTGAACTAGTGGTTTATGTGTTTTACTGCAAAGCAGCACCCGTGAAATGACATTTCTTTTAATATTTTTTAAGTTGTGATGGTTTTTCAGGTAAAGCCCCTAATTTGGGTGGAAGCTCAAGTTGAAAGGCATTCAAAAACTCGTGTGGAGATGACAGTAAAGGCTAGAAGTCAGTTCAAGGAGCGTAGGTATTGGGTGTATCTATAAATGTGTGCATAGTTGATCCTACTTTTCAGAATTCTTGTCTGGCCTGAATTTTATGGGTTTCTAACTTTTTGTGCAGCACTGCTACAAATGTAGAGATTGAGATACCCGTGCCAGCTGATGCTTCCAATCCTAATGTTCGGACCTCAATGGGATCTGCTTCATATGCACCTGAAAATGATGCATTAATGTGGAAAATTAAATCTTTCCCTGGTGGGAAGGTATGGGCTTATTTCTTTTTATTTTCTCACAAATTCGGAAATACTTTAAATACTGCTGGTTGTTTCAGAATTTGACGAGAGTAGTGTGCTTTTCCTTCCAGTTACTGCGAATTTGCATTGTTTGATACTATTTGCTACTATTTAGGAGTACATGTTGAGGGCAGAATTCAGTCTTCCCACTATAACCGACGAAGAAGCAGCTCCTGACAGAAAAGCTCCAATACGTGTTAAGTTTGAGATACCATACTTCACTGTTTCAGGAATACAGGTGTGCCTTAAAACTTAACTGCTTGCTTTGGTGGACGGTTTGCTTGAATGACAAGTTGCAAATCGCCATCTTTCTTTCTCTCTATCTCTGTGTGTGTGTGTGTGTATGTGTGAAACGAGTGCATCTCAAATTCTTTTCTAGGAATAATATTTGCCACGTTTAATTGAGCATGTTAATGATATTTCTTCTGTTGCCTTTTTGGTTCTGTAGGTTCGTTACCTGAAGATTATTGAAAAAAGTGGCTACCAGGCTCTTCCATGGGTTAGATACATAACAATGGCTGGCGAATATGAACTCAGACTCATCTAAGCTGCTCCTTCAATTGGCCATTTGAGGCGGCTGCCTGGTTTAACTAAGAGGATTGCAAATATGCCATGTTTATCCAATGACATTGAAACTCTGGGGAAGGAAAATATAGTACATAAAAGAAAGGAGTTATGGCAACTTTCATCCTGTTGTGTGTTTTGATGAGAAATATATGCACATCCGTTCTTTCCCTGTTACATTCCCTTAGCCCAAAATTGTTGTATTATTATCTGAGTAGTCTGCATAATTGGTGGCTACCTAGAAAGTTTGATTCACCCATTTTCTTGTGCGAACTATACATCCATTTGTCGTGATACATTTTTCAGCCCACGAATGGTTTGCAGATGTGAGCTTGGCAGCATGATAAATCATTTTGCTGGTTGATTGATCCTACATCTTCAATATGATTGTTTTCTAAGGAATTAAAATTGTGGTCTTCTATTATTACGTAATTAGAAGCCAACTATTCTTTATGGATTAAAGTTTAGTAAATACAACAACTGGTGTCTATATCTCCTTCATTTTCTTGTTCTTTTTTTATTCCAATTTGAATCTGAGATAACCTGGCGTCTCCTATTTCATATTGCAAGTTCTAAAGCATTATGGACTGAACTGCTTGGGTTTATTTGGACCAGATTTCTCTGAAGTCCTAATTATGAATGAAGGGGTCACCCCTCACTCGAAGAATAAGGATGTGGCCCTAGCCATTTGAATACATGGACATCCCATGCCAAAACTTTCGTTGCACTCATCCACGCAAAGAGTAGGACAAGTTTAGAGGCTTAGGACAACCTAAATCTTTTTTTAAAAAAGTTGATAAATTCGTTGATTCTATAAATTTAACACTTCAGCGAGAACAAAATCGTGTTTCCACAAAAGGTTAGATAAGCACCTTGGCAATTAACGATAATACTTGGGGACATGTGTGATAAAAAAACAAAGCTAATTCTAAACTAGACATTTCCTTTTTGCTTTGTTCTCAGGATCACAACTGAAAGCTGTCGTTTTGCTTTTCTAATGATTGGTGCTGGATTTTACGAGGTTAGTCCGCTATACTCCATTGCATTCCTTCTCTTTCTCTTTGTTGCGCCTTCCTTCGAAGGCATGACATGGTGATTGTGACGAGTGTATTTCTCAAGTCTGCTTGTGATGTGTTGCATGCTAGTATCTTAGTAACCTATTCTTCAATTGCGAGAGGTAATAGGGTCGAGTTGTGCTTCTTGTTGATAGACAATTACCTTTGATCTTATGAAGGTGTTGAGCTTCCTTAGACATGAATTCGCCATTATAGGAGTTGATTCAAAAAGCCTTTTGTTCCTTTCACTCCAGATATGGTAAGTAAAGGCCCCTATAACAATTTTGAATAATTTGCAGTCCCCTTTTGTTCTGAAGTGGTGAGTAGATGTGCACTCTAGAATTCATGATATGTTTAGATGAGGGCATGAAATGTTAAAATTATCTAAGGTAGCCTCTAGATCTAGCTTAGGAATTCGAAGAATAGGTGATTCACACTTTCAGGTTCTACATTGCAAAGTAGACAGTTTAGATCGACTTCATGTTGGAAATTTTAAGACATCTTTAATACCCAGCTTGTTATCTGCCATAAGCCACATGATAAATGAGTGGGAGGGAGTTACAGTAGAATCCCATATTAGTTTGTGTGCAGGCAATTCAAGGAGTGGCTTTTGTAGGAGTTTTTTTTTGACAAGAATGTGTTGTGAATTTTGAGAATTTGTATAAAGACCAAATGATTATGTCCCAAGCCTTTGAGTTGGGAATAACTCCTTTTGTTAATGCACTAAAATTCAGCTTTTCTATAATAGACTGTGAAGGCCAAAACCAAGAATTGTTTATGATGAGTGCTTGGAGTTTAGTATTAAGAGGTATATAACTTCTGATTAGCTAAGTGTCAAGCATTCTATGGAGAGGTCATGCTATGCCAAGAGTCAAACCAAAAGAAGGTTCTACCTCCATCACTAATTTTGCGCTTAAAGTGAGGATGAGTTAACACCCTCATTTACAAATTTTGATTGAGGGTCTAAGAAATCCCTAGATTTTCTTTGTAGTTTCATATCGATTTCTCACTCAGTATTTATGTATGAGTTGCATTTCACTCATAGACTTTCATTTTTAGAACATAGGATCCAAAGTCTCTTTATGAGCATTACCTTACTCGTTGTACTTATGGATATGATGCCTAGACCTCCAAATTTCTTGGGATGACTTACTACTACTCATTTTATTTCGGGTATTCTAAGTTTTTTCCTTGCTCCATTCCAGAGAAATTCTCTTAAAGCCTTTTCAATATCTTTCATCTCAATTTTAGGGAGATCCAGATGGAATATCCAATAGGTGTATAGATTGCCCAATATGGAGATAGTTAATTCAAATCTCCCACTATAGGATAAGCTTGGATTGCATCAGTTGTGGATTCTTTTGTTTATTGCTTTGAGGAGGTGGAGGCAATCCTTTTTAGAGAGTTTCTTTTCAATAATAGGCACACCAAGATATTTAAAGGGAGGCTCTTGTTGTGTGAGGCCCTTGGTGTTTAGAAGCAATTGCACTTGGGGGTAGTGTCCTAAGGAGATGATATAAGAGCTCTTCTAAGGATTGAAATTGAGTCCAGAAAGAAGCTTGAAATCCTCCAAGGCATCCAGTAGTAGTTGTGTAGATTTGAGTTCAACTTTTTCCACAAAGGAAAGCTAGAAGATTTTTAGTTTGTGGCATTCGTGTTGGTATTTGGAAGTGGGCTCTTTGTCAATTTTGTCTTTTCTGATTCTTTGAAAAATTCCATATAGATAACAAAAGATAAGATGGTAATGGATCACCTTTTCTTACTCCTATTGTTATCTTAAATAGCCTAGTAGGCTCCCCATTTACTAGTACTGAGTAGGAAACAATTGTAATGCAGCTCTTTATTTGAGCAATGTAGGTTAAAGGAAGTCCCATTACTTGTAAAGTTAAGATAACGAAGCTCTAACTTATATAATCAAATGCTTTTCGGAAGTCAACCTTGAGTGCATAGCTTCTTATGGAATTCTTGGTGCTGTAGGATTTAATCAAGTCCTGAGAGATAAGGATATTATCTCCAATGTTCCTTCCTGGGACATATGCACTTTGACAAGGATTGATGAAAAATGACAGGATAACTTTCAATCTATTAGCCAAAAGTTCTATAATGATTTTGTAGATCACAAAATAATATAAATGCTTGGTCCCTCCTAGCTTTTATCTTCTTGAAGAAGTATTTTGAGTTGTTGTCCCCTTCCATTAGCCAATTTGTTCTTAATTTTTCCCATTTCTGAGAGTTGTAAGTCTTTACAACTTGTGTACAATTCCTTAATTTTTGCAGCACTTGTGCTCTTAAGGTTGCATCTTGTGGATTAGCAACTAGTTGATCCTGACAAAGAGTTTAGTCTTTGAGAGCTTCTCTTTTGTTCCAGTACATAAGATCTCTCGCTAAATTCTGCAGTTTTTTTATTTCAGGTTTGATTGCCTTTAGCTTAATAACTCATTGGCAAGCATAAGAGAGTGGAGTGAGAGTGTTTAGTCCTTTGATGATAGCTGTATTGAAGTTAAGATCTTTGAGGAGTGAATTGAAGAATTTGAAGGGAGTTTTCCTTTTACCTTCTGTTGTGGCAGTGTGCATCAGGATAGGGGAATGATTAAAGGTTACTAGTTATCAAAGTTGGCATAACTCATTGGAAAGTGAGTGAGCCATAGGGAGTTAGCTATACATCTATCTTTTTTTTTTTCTGTGAAACCAATCTCCAAGCTACTTATTTGTTCAGGTGTAGAATATGTCAGTGTGATGTCTGTTAATTTCAAATCTCTTGTTAGTTAAGTCAGTTCTTCCAGGTTTGGATTAAGGTTCATTCTATTTCCTTATGCCCTCTTCAGGTTTTAGAATACAATTGAATTTACTTGCAATCAGTCAAGGCAGTGAACAGTTATAAGTCATTAGATTAAGGAATGTCCATAGTTATTTCCTCTGAAAAGCCAAGTTGAAGGCATAGATCACAGCGAGCATGAAAATTGAGAACAATGAGCGTGAAAATTTAGTTCGTCTGTTTGATTTGGAATTTGCAATGAAGGTATTGCTTTGAGCATTTCCATGAGAGTAGTTTAAGACAAGATGGGTTATAAGAGACTACAATTCTTCCATGGTGATGGGATTGATGATTGCTGATGATGCGCTAGGTTTTGTAAAAAAGCTAGAAGCTTTTCTAAAGATGTTTGGATTTGAATTTGGTTTCAAGGAGTGCTACAAAATTAGGTTTATTCAAAGAAATAAGATCTCTAGTAGAAGTTTGTTTGGTATGGCTATTGGATCCCCTTACATTCTATATTAGAAACTTCATTCAGGAGGTAGGGTGGAGGTTTTCTTTGTTTGGTATGGCTATTGGATCCCATTACATTCTATATCAGAAACTTCATTCAGGAGGTAGGGTGGAGGTTTTCTTCTTCCTTGCTTTCCTACCCCTTTTCGATTTACTGGTACTAGGTTCTGATTAGAGGATCGAATTAGCAAAGTTGCCTTCATCAGGATGAGCCTGTGATGAGTTTCTAGGATATTGTGCTGCAAATGCTTTATGAACTAGTCCTTCACCATTCGGGAAACTGTTAATGCACGTAGTAGAAGTGTTTAAGCCCTTGTCAGTTCTAGATTCAATTCTATCTTTAGAAGGGCTACCAAGGATTTCTGTAACTCCATTTGTACTAGAGGATTCTCTTTTTCTTTATTAAAAGCATGTGAATCCAAATCTGCCACAATACCATCATTAAGATTAGAAATCTCAACTGGTTCCTTTGGTTTAGGGATCTATGACTACAATGGTTCCTTACTTTTTGGTTTCCATAAGTAGGAAACCTTAGGTTTGTCTTCAAACAGCTGATTATCCTAATTTAGCCTCATTATTCTCACTACAACATCAACACCTAGTAGAAATTCCGCTGAGGCGCGAGGTATGAGGAGATACGCAACCGTACCCCTAACGAGTAAAGCGACTGTTTCCAACCTCATTATTATCACAAATTCAGGTAATTTTGCATCCATATTGACCTCTATAAATACCTTAACATGTCCAATTTTTTGCAGGTTTGCAGTGTGTTCATTCAAGCTAATAGGTTTACTTATAGCAAGGTATCTATTTCCTTCCCCATATCAGTATTATAGGGGAACTTTATAGATGTTGGCCCAAATGGGGATGGTTCGAAAAGCCTTCTTATCCAGTTTGATTATAGGATACCATTTGGTTAATATAAGAGGTCTACTATAGATATGTCAAGGACCAAGCTCCTGCACTTTTTGAATATTTTCCACCAAAGTAAATTTGAAAATAAACATATCATCTGCGTTTATAAGCACCATTTTAATCTAAATTTTTTCTAAGAATTTAGGGCCCATTATTGAACTACAAGAAATACAAGTCTTTTTTTTAAAATAACCCACTAGAGTAGTGCTCTACTTCCTAGCACCCAACTGGAGTACCTCAATAGGAGGTTTAACAGGTTCTTTGGGGTCAGTAGGCACATACCTTAAATGAGCCAAAGTTTTTAAGATCTCCCACAACTTTGCTCCATGTAGTTTTAGTATGAGCTTCCTATGGATCTACTGTTTAAGAAGTACTTTCATTTACCAACTTAGTATTGATTGTCTAATTGGTGCTTTTTATCTATATTTCTGCAATAGATGGTTAAATTGATGAAGCAGAAGTAGTAGCAAAGGCAATACTAGAAGCAAAAGCAAAAGAATGAACAGGAGAATAGGATGGGAGTGGAGGGAAGGCAAGGTTTGATGAAAGAGTTAGTAGGGGCAGCATGAGATGGGGGGTAGAAGGAAGGGAAGTGTTTGCCATAATTTACCTATAACAGTAAAAAAACTAAGAGAGATTTAGAAGCAGGAATAAAAGGAAATAGGTAGGTTAATAAAAGCAAAAGCAAATCAGGTCTAGAAAGGGTATAAGGTTAGGGATAAGAAGGAGGCTTTTTAAGAGGGGTGAGAACATTTTAGAGAGAGTAAAAAAGTAAGCATAGTAAAATACAACATAAAATTTTTACTATAATGGCAACACAATACCACTTATGAGAATTTACTGTAATGGCAACACAATACCACTTATGTTCTCAGTCTCAAACAGTCAAACACCTAACAAACGTAACAATCTATCAAACACCTTATGTGTATAATATTTTAATAAACATTTGGTGTGTGTGTGCTGTTTTTAAAAAAATCTTGAATGGATATATATTATAATACGTGTTCACTATCCATTTGTCCCAATTTGCTAAAAAAATGCATTCCAAATTTAAAAAAAAACAACACACACACACACACACACACACACACACACACACACGAAAGTAAGA
>JANKOE010000003.1:18996890-19008712 GCA_026284465.1 Erythroxylum citrifolium
ACATATAATTTAATTATAAAAATTAAATTATTCATAATTTTTATTGATAATTAATTTTAATTTATTAAATATATAATATTGAATTAAATTATTCATAAATTTTTATTAATAATTAAATAATATATATTTAAATTATAGTATATCAAAGTCTAAAAAAACAAAAACAAAAAACAAAAATTATTTTTTATAGTTTTCATAATTTTTGAAAACCGGAAAAATCGAAAATAAAAAATAAAAACTAAAACTGTAAGCAAACTTATTTTTTTAACTAAATTTGAAAATAAAAGTAAAAAATAAAAAACAAAAGTGGAAACAAAATCCAGGTGCACGAATGTTTTCGGAAGCGGAAAGGCTGTATTAGAAACACGTGGAAAATTCAACTTTTCAAGGCTATAGAACCTTCTAGAGTGCGACAAGGTGTTTGACTAATCTCACGGGGTTAGTTGTTAAGTCAGATTTGATCTCCTCATTAATCAAAATTCAAAACCAAATTCAAATCTCAAATCATCCCACACACGCGTTCTACATAATCGTTCCGTTGGTCGTCTTGTCTTTTTTCCATAAACCTATGGATTAGGGCCCCCGAAATTCGACTAATTTTGGGCTTTAGTCTTGATTGTGGTTTCAATACCCTGGGCCTGAGGACCATGGAGCGTGGCCCAATCCCATCTAAACCCTTCTTCTTCTTCTTCGTAGAAACTAGGGTTTAAAGTTTAAGCTCTGGAACTGGAACTTTCAATTCCAGCAATCTCTTACTACCATTTTACCCTGAAATTTAGTGAATTAGTTTCGGACTTACAATGGCGATGCCCAGACTGTTCGGTAGATCCAGGGTCATAGATAACAGGTCGAAGAAGTATTTGGAAGGACCGCTCTTCGACAAGCTGTTCGAAGAAGGTGGGTCCAATTTGAACGTGAGGAAACAGTTGAATCAGTTTCTCAAGAGCAAAAAACGTGTCTACAAGTGGGAGGTCGACTTTACCCTCAAGAAGCTTCGCGATCGCAAGCTTTTTTACCCAGCTCTCAAGGTTTTGATTCTCTACCCAATGCCCCAATTTTTTGGCGCTTTTGCTAAAAATTGAGTCTTTTTGCTTCTCACTTACGGCGAACTGGGTTTGTTTGAGCTACAAAGTCTACGCTGGATTTGAATGGACATGCAATGTGTTGATACCCTTCTTTTGTTACGGTGCTTAGTAGTGCATTTAATTCATCAGTTGATTCATTGCATAGTTACTATTTACTGATTCAACTCTGTAATTAAGCTGAGAGCCCATAACACAAATATGGGTAATTGAATGATCCTAAGATTTGCAGCTGATTGATTATCCAGTAGGTTCAGCTAAGTTTATTATTGCCAATAACATGAAATCTACTTGCACTTGTTCATTTGGAGGTAACAATACCTGAAGTATTTTGTAGAGGAGATTGCACTTGTTCCTCAAGTAAGATGGGATTTTTGTGCTTAATTGGAAGAGAGATGAAGTATTTATCGCATTTTATGATCATCTGCGCTGGCTTTATTCTACAGAGTTAGTTGATGTGCAGTCTTTTAAGTAGTATAATGTGAGAACTTGTCAGATGAATTGTGGTTTTTGTTTTTTGAAATTAGACTATAAAACATCAACTCTCTTGTTTAATTTCCCCCCTTCTATTCATAGCTGTCAGAAACTATGTCGTCTAAGAGGGGCATGAACAAGACAGTTCCTGATCAAGCTATACATCTTGATCTTCTTGCCAAAACTCTGGGCATTCCTGCTGCAGAAAATTACTTCATAGATCTTCCTGAAACATCAAAGAACCTTCTAACTTATGGATCCCTTCTCAACTGCTACTGTGATAAATTAATGACTGAAGAAGCAGAAGCTCTCTTTGAAAAGATGAAAGAACTCAATCTTGGTTTGACCTCCATGTCATACAACAGCCTAATGACCCTCTATACAAAAATTAGTCAGCCTGAAAGAGTACCAGGAATCATACAAGAAATGAAGGCTAATAGTATAATGCCAGATTGTTATACATACAATGTGTGGATGAGAGCTTTGGCAGCGGTGAATGATATCTTTGGTGTTGAAAGAGTCATTGAAGAGATGAAGAGAGATGGCCGGGTTGCTGCAGATTGGACAACTTATAGCAACTTAGCCTCAATCTATGTTAATGCTGGCTTATTTGATAAGGCGGAAAATGCACTTAAAGAATTGGAGAAGAAAAATGCACATCGGGATCTTTCTGCTTTTCAATACTTGATTACATTGTATGGGCAAACAGGGAATTTGCTTGAAGTTTATCGAGTATGGCGTTCTCTGAGGTTGGCTTTTCCTAAAACTGCAAACATAAGTTACCTGAATATGATCCAAGTTCTGGTCAACTTGAAAGATTTACCTGGTGCCGAGAAATGCTTCAAGGAATGGGAATCAGGGTGCTCAACCTATGACATCAGGATTGCTAATGTTCTCATTGGGGCTTATGCAAAGGAGGGCTTGTTACAAAAGGCAGAAGAGCTCAAGGAGAGGGTCCTTAGGAGAGGGACCAAGGCTAATGCTAAAACATGGGAAATATTTATGGGATACCATTTGAGAAATGGGGATATCAATTTGGCAGTTGATTGTTTAGCAAAAGCTATATCTATTGGTAAAGGGGATGGTCACAAGTGGGTCCCATCACCTGAGATTGTTGGATCTTTTATGGAACATTTTGAGCAGCAGAGAGACGTTGATGGTGCAGAAGGTTTTGTTGAGATTCTGAAGAAGGCTGTGGATGGTGTAGGGTTGGAAGTGTTTGAATCATTAATAAGAACATACGCAGCTGCCGGAAGAAGAAGTCATGTGATGCGTCGCCGGCTGAAGATGGAGAATGTGGATTTGAGTGAGCCAACCAAGAAGTTACTTGAAGAAATCTGCGTGGATTGAAATTGTATGTTGTACTCGTGTTATTTAGATTCTTGGAAGCCATACTTTCTAATGGTTTTGAAATGCTATTTTTCTTCAATAATCCAATTCCTTTTCCGATGTATTGTTTTCTTGATATCAAAGAAGGCATATGATAGTGTGATACTTTCAACGACTGAAATTGTCTAATAGGGGAAAGGTTTAGCTTCTGCTTACACACTCTTGGTTAAAAACCTTAGCTTTCAAATTCCTTTGTAATCGGATCTGCGTTTAACTGTGGCGCACTTCTGTTAGAAAATGTCATTTATATCCCTCAAGAATATTGTGTGGGAATTCAATGTTGGAGTGTCTGTTGGTTTTCATCATCAACATGCTGTCTTAACTATCTCGGAATGACATAGATTTAGCAATCTTGGGAATCAGAAGTTGACAACAGAAATTTCCAGTTCATACAACTTCATTTCTCCAGGTTTTAATGTCTGAGGAAAGCAGCAAATGGTTGTGGTTTTCTGGTCTTTCCTGTTTCGGCAACTACCAAACCCGTAACAACTGATCTGAATATTCTGAGTTGCGTAGAATCACATGCAGAAGCCCCTTGCTAATTATACGTGGGTGTGCAATAACACTTGTCAGCAATGACACAAAGCAGAATATAATTTAAACAGATTAATAATGTTTTGATTTGAGTGAGCACTTTAACAAGAATGATGCTACTTGCTAGCTTTATTTGGACTCAAAATGTCAAAACGGAGTTGAGGAATAAGTGCAGCCAAGGGTTTTGTTTGCCAACTTGAGTCAAAAGCGTTGTGGTTCATTTGGAAAAGACCCGTGATTTTGTCTAAAACAAAAAAGGTCTCCCTTTTCATTTAAGCACGAAACTCAGATATGTAATCGTTTGAGAACTGGTTGCAATCGATCAGTGATTCCAGATCCTCTGTCTAATATTATAGTGTTTTATTGTATCCAATAAGTTTCAGTTATTTATTTATGTGGGTCTCGCATGAGTCCCGTGTGAGTCCCCACAAAATTAATAGCTGAGATTCTATAAGACAGAATAAGATAGAGTAATATTGAACAGAAGATCTAAATTCTCCGTCAGCGTGCCAGTTAGCGAGTCACGTCGTCAGCAGCCTTCGTTGGTGCCTTCTGCCTCCATTTCAAGCCAATTACTGACCTAATTTATGTTAGAAGAAGTTATATATTACTTACAAAATAAATAATAAATAATATAATATTAGTAATTAGAATAAATTAAAATGTACGCCTATAATTGATTTCATTTAGTTCATTTATTTTCTTGTTTTAAGAAAAATATAAATAAATTTTAATTTTTTGAGATTTTAATTTTAAGTTACAAACTAATATTAATTTATAACTTATAGTTAGTCATGAGTGTTTGAATTGGAACTTCCACTTCTATTTATAATAATATTATGTGTAATTCTCCCTACTTTTGAATTACTAAAAAATTTAATTTCATATACTTCTTAATTGAACTGCGGTCCTACTCTATCAATTTAATTATTCTAACAAATAGTATTAAGATTATCATATATTAATAATTATAATTATAAGATAAAAATTATATTCTAGTTAAATAACCTCGATGACGTAATTTTTCATTTATTTTTAATATATTTAGGACAATTTTTTTCCATTTAAGAAAGTAAAAAAATAAATTTTAAATTTTTTTATGGATTTGATGTAATCCATTATTGATATAGTTTATATTTAATTATAAAAAGAACATTGGACAGTGGACACTAAAAAAAATCTTAAAACATAAATGCAAGCCCAAAAGAAAAGTACCCCAATGCTAATTCATCTCTTCTGGTTCTGATCCATTACTCGTAATTGATATCTACTTCAAGCAAAAGATAACAAACACATAAATGCAAATGCTAAGTACAACCCCCACCTTGACCTCCTGTAGGGTGTTACATCACCGCTAGTTCTGATCTTGCTCAGGACTGGCTGTTGGGTGTTGGTATGATCATACCACAGCGTGAAGATCTTCGCTCCTTCCTCACACCAAACCTTTTTAGAATTCTGGAAGGTCAAAAGTGAAACACGTTTAACCCCAACCTCAATAAGTGTTAGGCGCCCACGTTAAGAAAAGACTAGTAAATAGTTCATGCAACTCCATTTGCTTGCTTAGTAGGAAACACACTGTGGGATGTCTTAGTCAATGGAAAAGCAAAACCAAAAGTATAGAACAAGTTACTTCATATCCTAATTATGGTAAGAAAGCAAGACTTACCCCGTTGGTGAGAGAAAAATTACCAGTTAAGAGTAGTCAAACCAACTCTCGTATGGGTTTCAAGTATTAATTCTGTCCACTGAAGCTCATAATATCTTGATTCTTATAAAGAAGAAACTTAGTCATAAGTTAGCTTTGATGAAATTGCCATTTCCATGTTGAATATCTTTCACTGTATGGTTGAAGTTGGCATATAATTAGCCATGAAAGATAACGTAAACTTGAAGAAAAAGATATATACAGCTTGAAGAACTTGGTACATATTTATCCGTATCAATCTACAATTAGAGAGATAATGGATGGGTTTGGACAGGAAGTGTGGCCCTTGTTTCATGTGGGTGGACTCTTAAAGGATTGCAATATTGATTGCTAGTGTTCAAGTAGGTTTGAACTTTAAGTAAGAAGCATCATTTATTGCTATATTTTGTCGGCAACGACGAGGATAATTATTGTTTGTCTACTATCTAGTTCTGGTTTAAACGCCCAAGGAGGTTCTTCAACCTTCTTGGTCAATATGAAACAGACTAATTAAACTAGCTAGGTTTGAATGGCCAGATTTGTTTGGTTCTATATTTACGTTTTTATGATTATGCAACAGATCCATAAATCTAGCACTTGTTCACGTTACAAAATGAGTTGGTACGCCATATCATAAACTTTGGTTCTAATGGGGTGATATTGGTCTACCAAAACTTTTACGTATAATTAATAAACTAATTAGAATATGTTTAATTAGTGGAGCATATCCATTATGTATAGTATACTTCTGTGGAAATGCCATGTTTGCTTTAGAGTCTTAGCTTAATTGGTTGCCCCTAATAAATGACATGATTTTGACTCGTCCTCCATGATTATGATGTTCTAATAAGTGTATCAACCAGGACCAAGGTTGTAACGAAAATTTAAGTACTTCCCCATCCACTAGAACTTGATGAATCTATATACTGAAAAATTAACTTCAACATAATAATTTTTTAGGTTGTTTAGTCTAACATGTCACATGTAGGGGTGTTATATATATATATATATATATATATAAAGAATCGAGGAAGTGTTTATAAGTTCATAAAAAATGATTAGTTTTGTGTTTTAAATTCGAGTTAAAAATAAATTATATGAAATTATTAATCAACTTTTATTTAAACTATAGAATTTTGATGTTATTTATTTTATCTATTTCTTTATAAAAAACTATTCAAAGAAATGCTGTTGCTATAAAAGGATCAATTTCTTTGTAGTATAAAACAACACCAACAATTTAATATTCAAGCAAGTTGTAGATTAAAGACTTGGAAATAACTCGAAAACGAGTGTGTGATTGTAGAAATATACATTAAAGTGTAGATCTCTATGTCATTATATAAAGTTTGACAATGAAATTAATGAATTGAGTCAAATCAGATTAAATATTAGTTTATCCTGGGTCTAACGAAGTTTGATCCTAACGAAAAATGAGTGTGCAAACCCTTCCTCGTTGGAAAACTATTTGAGAACAACGAGAGACAGAAAATTGGTGGTGCAGTTTTCCATAGCCATGGCATTTATTGAGGGGCATGTGCTGGATTAATGTAACCTATTTAAGAGATTATTGACTTAACTCGTGGTCCCCTAATTAAATATAGCTCTGTTCATCATCTTCCCAAGAGTTGCAAAACAAGTAGAAAGCTGCAATTCGTGTCAATTTTCCATATTTGGATAGAAAAGAGTTAAAGAAAAGGAACTGGCAATGTATTCGCTAACATTTCTTCTTCTTTTTCTTTTCCACATTTACTTACACATAAGTCCCTAGAGGAGGTATAATCAATAAATGACATGTTTGTTAGTCAAGGAAAGGGGCTAAAAGAAAAGGGAAAAAAATTGATTAACAGGGAAATAAATATTAAGAATAAAACCCAACCCAAGCTCACTGATCTCGAGTAGAAACCCATATCACCCACAGTAAAAAGAAAAAGAAAAATTATGGACCAATCCTGTACCGGATTCCCTTAAGGACACTTGACATTTCTTCCAGGACCTCCATAGTAAAAATAATTGCCCCAGACTCTGTTGATCCCTCCTTGTATATCATAGCAATTTGGCCGATCAGCCAATACTTTCAGATTTGATAATGGGATTAAGTTATTGTCCCAATCAACCACTTGCAAGTTCCTGAAATATGAAGCTTTCCCAAACCCTTCTCCAGCAAAATGGCCACTGCCCATTTGTGTTGGGGTGTGTGATCCTGAAGGACTTGTGTTCACTATTTCTCCTCCAAATTGCACCATAGTTGCGGAGTTCCTTAAACGAGTGAACAAGAATGATGGCCAATACCCTACTAAGACTCCTGATCCGAATTGTAGCCACCAATTTCCATGCTTTGGGTCCTGCATGGAAGTGAGAAAGTTTTGTTATAGTTTCCTTAGTGATTAAAAGGTAGCTATGTGCATCCTAATCATGCTGATATTTTCCTGACAACAAGACTCATGAAGCTGTTTTACTTGGAAAGTAGAAAAATAAATGGGAAAATTTAAGGCACTATTTCAAGCTACTATCGCACGCTAGCTCATTTCAGCCATGTTTGGAGCTACGTAGCTTTCCAAATGTCAAATGAAAGCGTATGATGCCAGTAGATGATTATGCTGGAACTTTGGAAAATGACCATTGAGTGGGGAGAAAATTGTGGCCCAAGTAATCAGATCATATGATGCAAAATCATCTGTCAGTAAATTATACTCTTTCGCCTGGTGGGGCTACAAATCATGGCACGAGGTACTGGATTGCAAATCAAGTATATAATCTGTATATACTTCATAAGTGGTCAGCTGGTTAGATAGCTAAGCTCATTCCAGCTGGACCATGAAGTCAAATTTATTTCAGAAAACGAAGAACGAGACTTTCTAAATCTTCAAAAGGAGTTTTTACCTTCCAAATCAATAAGCTTATATCGAATTGTCCTCCATTATAGGAAGATGTAGGGGAGATTGCAGCCCCTATTGCGATTCTATTATTTGTTTGTACGAAGCCTGAGCATAGTAAGTTGTAGCATCCAGTTGCTTGATACGAGTCACTCTGCAATCGGAAGTAAAAATCATCAAGGATTAGCTTATAATCGTAGGTAGGAGTAAATAGGACAACCGAGTAAAAGACAAAGTTCTTTAGTATACTTACAGTCCAGTATGTAAAGAACCTTGGATGGTAGTCGCCGTACATTTCTGGGCTAACCTGCAGATAGAGAAAATTGCATTAAAGTCCACTGTTTTACAGTACAAAAACTGATGAAAGTGAGAGGTGGTTGTAACTGTTACAATGCTTTAAATATGGAAGCTTTAATCTGATGTGTTAGAAGGTTGAAATTCCTAGTCTCCAGGACAATCCATTCCCTTGTCTAAATCAGGTTAAACTTCAAGTAAATTATTGGTTTCGGATTACTATTTCTCATATGCAACTTGCTCATTTTGTGACTTTCATGCACAGGAATGGAGTCTATACTAGCAACCACGATTTATTTTCATACTTTCTCCTACTAGTAAACCGTATAGTATTGTTTTGACAGAAACTTGATAAAAGAATACAGTATCGTATCGAAAACAGACAGAGAAAACAAGAATTTTCAAATATGCACTTAATAGTAGTTGGATATGTACCTGCCAACCGGCTTCAATAGTGTTAAGATCATCTCCAAATTGTCCAGAAATGACCCATATCTGTGACAGGCTGAACTCATTAAGATTAGCAACTTGAGGAGCCCACACGTTGATGCTAGCTTTTGCACCGTAATACTGATCTCCAGATACAAATCCAACCGCATGCTGTCACAAGGCAACAGCAGGAAAGAGGAGGACAATAAATATTCCATTGAAATAGAGAAACTTGTTTCTTGCAATCACTTTCAGCATATTACTGGAGCTACTATGCCTTTAGTTTTGGTAACTTATATTCCTCCCGATGGTACAATACATACATCGAACTGTGCCTTTTCCCACTCGCCTTTTCCTTTATTTTCTTTCCCTTTTCTTTTGCATTGGAATCAGATTCACTACCAGAGTTCAAAAGAATGGTCTTATGAGATTAAAAATATTAGCATAAATGCTAAACAAGGAAACCGTGTGATTACTTGATGTAGGAATCTGATTAGAATTATAGAATATTAAGGTTGTAGAACTTAAGATGTTGAATGGTTCTTGTGCAACTGAAAGAGAAGGATCTATCGGAAGAAAAAGACATCAAAGTAAAAGCTTTTGTTTACTGGAACGAGCTGCAATGTGGAAAAAATCAAAAGAACAGCAAGCCACCTTCTTAGTTTAATAAACCTGATTTTCCTCAAATAAAGCAGTTTTTTGTATCTTTAGTCTTTCGATCTTTCTTTGTAAATTTAATCCAATATTTCTTCTTTTTAAAAGCAACTTAAGAAAAAGGACAATTGCCAGAGGCCGGCATCACCATATTCTTTGACTACTTTCCGTTTTCGCTTTTCTTTTTTCCTAGTTGTTAAGTTGATCAAGGCTGAGACTTTGCCAAGAAGAAGGAGGAGGAAAAGAAAATTGCTTTTGTGTCTAACTTCATTTGATGAGCACCTACCTCATGGCCATTGCTGTTGGTGTCTCTTCTAACATGTCTTCGTAATTTCCTTCCGTATCTCCTGTAAGAACTAGCTCTTAACATATCTTCCTCGGTTGTTCTTCTGATTGGTATTGTCCCTTTTGGACACGATTCACCAGACATACTCCATAACTGAAAATTCTCTGCATCCACGTCTGTTGGGTTGTTGCCTTTTGGTCTCTCTGGTGGTTCCTGTAGTAAATTCATGCGAAATACCCAGTGTTAACAGTTTTCCTACAAAACATTGTCTTTTTCACAGAAAATTTCGATGCAGTGAAATGGTAATAATTCAAATACCAATGGTTTCTGTCCTCTCAATCGAGGGTGGTCGAAAGCTGGTTGGCGATGAGACAAAACACAGTCTATTTGATCACCATCAGGACTCTGTAGCAAGAAACAAGTTGTCTAGCTGTTAAGAACTTTGTAACTCAGAAAAGGGGAAAAAAGAAAAACAGAGTTGAAAACAGGGAAATGAAAGTCGAATCCAAACGAAACAACACTATATGTTCAGGAAGCGAAGTCAAATGCCTGAATCGTCTTGACTGCAGGCTTGTTAATCTTCTTGAGACGTTCTCTTATCATCTTCAACTTGCGTAACTCATCTTCTGGCCTAAAGGTTTGGTTCTTTGCATGGCTGTTGTCGTATTCCGACGAACGAACAGGACAAATTGAAGAAAAAACGAGAAGAAACCATACAAAGATGGTAACAAACGATGAGATCCCACTGTACCAACTAGAACTCATGTTTGAGAAATTCCTTTGTCTTGTTCTTTTGGCCAAGTGTGTACGTGCTTCTTCTTCTGTACATTGATGTCGTCTGCGTCTGTGATGAAAATAGGACCCCATATCTCTAGTTTTTGTATTCACCCAGCATATAATCACCATTCTAAGAAACCTCAACTAAATCTCTCACCATTTCCAAAGCTCTTGAACCCCAAAAATAACACTAACTCTCTTCTCTATACCTCTGTTTTTCTCACCACTCCACCACAGCTTCTAATTCTCTCCACCTTGGTTTTTATGTTCTGACAACCGTGAACTTCTAGGCACGGAGTCGAATTAAAAAAGGACACTATTGGAGTTGGGTTTTTCTTAAAGTCTTACCTGTGCAGATATGGAGCTATAAATACAGGGCAGTGATGAAATCATGCCAAACTTAAAATATTCTGAAAAAGAAAAGAAAATGCATATATATGTTATGTATATATACAGAGAGAGAGAGACAGAGGGTATAAGAAAGTATGTTTCCAGTCTCCAATACAAAGACTGAAACTTTAACTTTTTTTGCGTTAAGTATATAGGGCAAAATGGTAGCCATTTCTGTTATTCTTTACTTTGGTTACGAGGACAGATAGGAATTACACTTGAGTCTGGTTTTCCAAAGTTCCTTGCTTTGAGCCTTCTCTTTCTCACTTCCCCAGATGTTCCTTGTGTCAGCTGCTCTATATACGTCTCTCAACCTTTGTTTACAAATCTTACTGTATCGTTTTTCAACGTAATAAAGCTAACCCACTTTGATTCAGCATAAGGCTTTTTATTTTCGGGAATGTATTAAATTTTTGGACCTTATTTTAAAATACTCAAATAATATTCAAAAAATATATTTTTTTACTGTCCAATTATAATTTATAACTTGTTCAAACTAGGGATGACAACGGGGCAGGTATGGGGCGGGTATGCCATTCCCCGTACCCGCCCCTATCCCCGTCGGAGATTTTTTTGGCACCCCTATACCCGTACCCGTTGGAGGTTTGACCCCAATCGAGTATCCGTTTATCCGCCTCTTTTTTTTTAAAGATAAGCTTATTTAATACGAATGTATAATATATATATATATATATATACAGGTATATATATATATTTAATATATATATATATATAACGAGTATATAAGTATATATATATATATAATGGCAAAATTGTAATTACTATATAACGAGTAAACGGGTATGGGGGTGGTATCCTCATACCCGACGGGTATTTTTGTTAACTCCCCATACCCGCCCCACGGGTAAAAATTTGCTCCCTATACCCGCCCCCGTTCGGGTAATTTTATCGGGTATCCATCGGGTTCAGGTACAATTGCCATCCCTAAACAA
>JANKOE010000003.1:19016300-19034372 GCA_026284465.1 Erythroxylum citrifolium
GGAGCATATATTCCATTAAGCAATGTCCGAGCAGTCTCCAGACGTGTCCGAGCTGTGTCCACCGTGTGTCAGTGGGTGTCCGACATACGGACACATCTCCATTTTGCCGTGTCCGTGCTACATAGGTTTTAACAAAGATTAAAGAAAAAAGGACACCGAACTAATATATTTCGATGGTACTGAAGTTGGTCTCACGATTACAAATTAGTGATCTAATTTTACTATTTTTTGAAAAAAGAAAAAGAAAAAGAATAAAGGACTATAAAATATCAACAATTTTCAAGAAAATCGTCAAAAATTATTTAGAATAAGTGTGAGATTATTACATTTTAAAAAAAATACAGGTAAAAAAAATAGTAGTCACGAAGCAAAAATAATAGGGATTAAAGTTTTAAAATTTAGGGTTATGATGCTTACATGTCTTTTCATTGTTTAAACAGAAAACTTTGAATAGGATAAGAAAGTTTCATAATCTAAGGCTCAAACAACTCCTCCAGACGGCTTCTGCGGGCCTTCACGTTCGGAACTTTGTAATGATATCATAGTTGTAATTACTTGACTTTGATATGCTTGAGCCGCTGATTTTGGTCAGGACTCTTTGGTCGGTCGGTTTCAAGTTAAAGAACCCTTCAGCTTTCACATACTAATCGAAATAATCAATCCCATATCAGAAAAGATGCTTATTTTAAGGAACATTTATTTCAACCAAAGCGAATACTTTACTTGGTCCTCACACAAGAGTTACCAAGTCAAGAAAAGGATTGCCAATTGCCATCCCTTAATATTGCAGTTGAAGGGCATAGATTAATGGTTCTGAGAATTTCTGCTTTTAGCTTGTTTCCATCAACTCGGGAACAAATACAAAGCAAGCTAAGCGAAGAATAAGGAACAAGCAGCTGGCTATATATGAATTGGTGACATTGATATAGATTGCATATTTGATCTTGGAAGAATAAGCATCAAAGCATCTAGCTAGCTTTTGAATAGTAGTTAAAAGGTGGAATAATGGTAAAGTGAATTCCACTTAGTCCACATAAAAAGAAGAGAATAGAATCATGATAAAGAATGGTAGTAGTATAGAGTGTAAATGATGAATTTTAGGGCCTCCATTGGACACCATCCTTTCCCTTTTTTTTGGTTTCCAAGTTCATTTTCCTAATGTCTCTCTACGCCTACAATTTGTATACGTAGCTCCATTCATGGCATATGGTTCCACTCAATGATCCTTTCTCTGTATGTGTGTATCATATATTAAAATAAAAAAGGCTCTTGAAAGGTGTAAAAAGGAATGTTACAAAAGCTTCCAGGCCTGGAATAGTGTTGTTAAGCAATGATTTTGTCTCGAGGGGCATGGTCAGCTTTTCAAGCAATAAGAAAATCCCATCACCGTTTGCATTTTGGAATATAAGATGCCAGCCCCTCACCTTCTCAAATTTGGTTATTTCTTAATAAGTACAGAAACAACCCAACTTTTAGCTTAAAATCTTAAGAATGATCTCAGTATATAACTATCACATTAATTTTTTTAAGTTCTATGGTTAATCATTTGATTAATGAGTTCTCCAAGTGCAAGCATACCTAAACACTGTTTTTTATTCCTTTTAAAAGGAAGAACGTTCCAATTGTGTTAAATCCTGGAGGGAGTCTCTTCGTGCTTAAGGTATAATTTTTTTTGGATACGTGCTTTAGGGCATAATGTCCTTGGTCCATCACTCCTTACCGCAAATCATGATGATGTTGCTGTAACAAAGTACATTTGAAGGCCTGGATTGTTGAATTGCTTGCAATTAGGAAGACAATGTTGTGATGTTCAATCATGGCCATACGTTGCATTGATTTGTCACCTGCAAGATTGCACATGTCGTCTGATCATGTCAGTCAGTCACTTCGTATGTGACTATCAAATCTAAGCTTCGGATCATTTGCTGGTAATTCGTAAATGTACGACAAAAACAACTGGGTTCTCCTTGTGGTGATCCAGTGGATATTGGACTGATGAGGACCAGAGGCTTGTTATTAACATGCTAGCTTTAGTCTTAGTCCAATATTAGGTCCGTTACCAGAGTTTGGTTTAGCTGAATTGTCAACATCATGCTCATGGCTTTAATCCCAATGGGTTTCAGTTTTCATAAACAGCTTCCTTGTGGATACATACCCTTCGTGATCATACGAAACATTTAACATGTAATCCTACTTTCTTTGTGCTTTCCACAAAAACGACCCTTCAAAATCCAAATTTAGGGTTTGATTTTGGAGTTGGCCATAGTTTGATTTTAGAGTTTATAGATTTAGAGATTGCCAGTTGGCACATAATTCTATTAGGCATTTATTTACATGTCCAATAAAAATCTGACTTAGCCGGTAATAAAAAATCCTTATATGAATTGATTAGTAAATATACGATTGAAGTTAAAAAATAAAGTAAGACACGGGCGTTAAGTTGGAGAATATAAAACTTTTTAATTTAGGGTGAATTGATCTTTGTCTAATTTCTTTATGACATATTGTATGTGGCTCTATTGGAAACAACTTTTCTATTAGGTTGAAATAAGACTGCATATTATCGGACCTCTCTAGATCTCGCTCCTCAGCGGAACTTCAAATGGGTGTTGAATGATGATCTTTGACTAAATATAAAATTTTATTAAAAAAACTACATTAATTTGTAAAATAAATTAACTTAAATGTTTACATTTCTCCCTCGCAGCGCCTGGTGCTAACGTGGAGCCTTAAAGAACGAATAAAAGCATACTAAATGCTTACTCAACTAGCAATTGGCATAAGCTTATAATATTTAGTGCATCACCATGATTTCCCAATCAACCAAATCTTTGACTAGTTGGTCTTTGACTAGTTGGTCCTGAGTGTCCTGACTCCTGACTGATTCAGATGTTGATATGCCACTGAAGTTGGTCCTCCAAAACAAACCAATCTCTTTACTTTTGGAGGTGCTTCTCAGCAATAGCTAGCATACAGACAAGATGATATTGATGGGACTAAACCCACTTATGAATTTGTTAATAGGAACTTGTCCCTTTCTTTTAATCTATTTCATGCAGGACCAATATCAGTAAGATTTGTGTCAAGAATGGCACTAGTTGATTGTCTCGGGCAGTATATGCACAGCACACAGGACATCTAGTGCGTATCAGATAGAGAAAAAAAAAACAATCCAATTCTGCGTGCTGTGAAGTTGTCCAATTCTGCGTGCTCTGAAGTTGTGTCGTGCTGTATGGCTATAAAAGCCTGTCCAAGTGCCAAAATGCTTCAAGCTGAGCTAATCCGAGAGAAATGGAGTTTAATATTTTCAACTTGGCTGCACCACCAGTTTTCCTGGTTTTCATCAACCTTGTCTTCTTTGGCCAGGCAGTAGAAACACCAAAGTACACAGTGATACAATCGGAATCTGATTACGAGATCAGACTTTACAAAGACATCTCCTGGATGTCGGCTCTTGTCCAAGGAACCTCCTTCCAGAAATCCACCAAAGATGGCTTCCACGGGTTTCCTCTCATCACCCTTTTAACTCTGCTTAATTTCTCGCAACATTTTCCCTACTTGTTTCCTACTATTCAACACACGTATACATACCAACGTCTTAAATAGCAGTAGCATCCTGGAATTGTGGTTCTGTAGCTGGAGTGTATTCCCAGTAATGCATTGTTTTTCTTGGTCTTTTTTCATCAGGATTTACCAATACATTAATGGGGCAAACCTTAACAGATCTCAGATACCGATGACAGCTCCTGTTTTAACGACCATCACTCCATCGCAACAAGGGACGTCCTCCATGATGTACCGTGTAAGACTGTTTGTCTCAATCAATTACGGAGTTGCTCCTCCTCAGCCAAACCCAGAACTTAATTTGCAGCTAGATAACTGGAGGGCTCGTTGCGTGGCGGTGAGGAAGTTTTCAGGGTTCGCCGGAGACGATAACATCGGAAAAGAACTGGAAGCTCTGGTGAGCAGCATAAAAGGGCACTCGGGTGCTGTCTTGGAAGATAAAGCTTCGTATAGTATAGCTCAGTACAACAGCTCCGGCCACCTTTCGGGGCGTTTGAACGAGGTGTGGATGTACGTGTCAGGTGTAAATGCAGAGGGGAGTTTATGTTGATTTGTCCCAGAATGTGTTACATGAAGCTGAAGAATAATGTAGATAATGTTTGAACTTGTGACTTGCGACCACGATCATTGGCTTAAGCACAAACGTCTGTTCCATGCATTTTTGGCAAAGACCTGACCATATTTTTACACTTGACACTACGTACCCACTACGTTATAAGCGTGCGGGCAGTCTTACTTTGAATTAGATCGTTTACTAATTGGGGGTGTGATTTTCATGCAATGTTTTTCATATGCGAACTAAAATGAAAATTCAACTGGAAGTAGGCAAAATGCAAAAGCCATATTCTCGCAGATAAGATGGATATACTCGTTGGTGAAACAGATATTTTATTATTTTAAACAGATACATAAGATGTTATGCCTCCGTACTCCCGATTATTTGGTACAACTTCCTGTCCTCTTATATTTCTTCTTTTATTCCTCTTCAGCTCTTTTATGCTATATTTTTCACTAACACATTTTTATAGGCTAAAGCCGGTTTAGAAAGTAACGTGAAAGGGAAATATAAAAGAAAAAGAAAAGGGAAGATTACATCTGAGGTCTTGTCTGAACAACGTAGACCTTACCATCTCTTATCACACCCTCAATGTCTTGAGGCGATCCGTATAGCTCTTCAATTGCACTTCCTGCTCGAGCAATACTTGATAGAATTGATTTTTGGAAGTTGTTATCATTAATCAACGGATCAGACGAGTAATCAATCACAACTTTCTCTTCTTCATCCATTGGGACACTGCAAAACAAGATCATCTACATCAGAAGAAAGAAAGGAAATATCATATTAATTGCTACATAACAATTATCCTGTGTGCATTCCAGAATTGGCTCCGCTACATTTTGAGACGAAGATACCAAGGATTTTACCTATCATAAAGGCCTGCACCAGCATAACCTTCCAAGTCTTCTCCATTTGAGTCGGACCGGAAAATAATAGACCGTCTTATAAAGAGACCAATGGGTTTACTTGGGTAACCCAACACCTGAAACATATCACAATCATAGTTCAGATAGGGAAATATAGGCCACAAGGCACAATGGTTTCTTTTAGGAAGTCAATAACCAGTTGGCTGATAACACTTCTCTAAAGATGAGATAAAATTTCTACAAGTACGAATAAATTGAGCACTCATAATCGCACTCGTCCTTCTTCATGCCTATGCTAAATCACATCCTGGTATATTACAAATCTTTCACATCCTGGTATATTACAAATCTTCCTTACCTGAGGAGAGTTCAAGTCATTCTTCTTGCAGACAAAGCTCAATGCACGGCCAGGATATGCTCCAACAAGAGTTTCTCCGAGTCCTTTCACGACCTATACAAGCAGAGAATGCGATTTAGATGTATGTTTACTTCTTTTCTGTAAGATGATTCAAGGTCCAAAGGAAAAGCTGTCTTTAGATTGCTGCAAATTCATTACTTCTGCATATATCTCTGATGAGTCGCCTGAGGATGGATTAGTTGTGTGGATAACAAACGCATAATCAGCATTTATCACTTCCTGAACCAGGACAGCCATGCAGAGATAGTCATGATCTAACTGCACTTTCCTTGTGCTGAAGTATGCTCTCTCATTCCATTTTGAAGCCCAGACCTGATAAAATAGTAGACACAAAATCAACACAGGCATAAGAGTTAAAAGCAATTAGATGTCTGTAGGAGCCTGGGGCAGGTTGATGCAGCCACGCATGGTTATCATCAGGTCCAAGTTTGTACAACATTATCACACGCTCATTAACCTCGTCAGAAAGAATTGAGAATTTACCAATATTATTGCTTGTCATCAGTCATACACAAGTAACCTCTGAACATGCATGACGAACATGGAGGAATACTAACTCTAAGCATTCCCACGGACCACAAAAAATGATGCTTACGATAAAATTACTACAAAAATAATGCAATCAACAAAAAGAGCAAAAAGAAAATGTGCTTTACTTCCATATACTAGGCATCACAATGTTGGCACATGCAATTTTGACTATGATAAGCATCCAACCTTCTTAATGGCCAGCCATGCTTGCTCCCATCGCTGCTCACCTTCATCACCTGGCCAAGGCATCCCAGAAGCTTTCATCTTGGTCTTCAACTCTTGTACCTGTAATTGACTCTAGATCATGATCGATCGTTTCCAAATGGATGTACAGTATACAGTGGACTTCTTGATTATTCAACTTACATTTAATAAGGAAAACGATAAGAAAAGAAAGCCCGAATCTGCTTCTTTGGAAGGTGCAAAAATCAGATGGTACATGCATCTTATGAAACGGGGGTTAAAAAAGGAGTCAATTCACACAGGTACCAAGATACAGTTCCAAGTTACGACTATTTTTAGATCCATCAATAGTTTGGATCAAAAGGGGAAAATGTCAGAGGGATGAAGTTGGTTAGCCAAAAGCTACAGCAAGTCAGAATTGATTAAAGCCTTTTTTAAGATATCCAACTATTTGAAGCACTCGTTATCACAGGCTGTTGCTTGTGACATGGGAAAAAATAGCATCTGAACGATTTCATTTGCAAGATATGTTTTTCATTTCTATTCTTTAGGCTGCAACTTGGTACAAAAGGGAGAGTTATTAACTGAACCGTTCATCTCAAGCATTGAAGGCAATCTCAGTACAAAGACGTACTTACTAATTTCAGCTACAACAAACATCAGATATTGTTAATGAAAAATACCAGCCGTGGTGGTGCGGTCATCTGTAGAACTGTCTCTCGAATTTTACTAAGGGCACTATGTTCTCCTTCTCTTAACTTTTTCTTCAAAGATTGCAACTTGTTGGACACATCCTGCCAATCAAACATACATAGGGAGAGCATGTCAGACACAGACAAGACTGTCACAGAACTTGCCTAGACTTGGAAATAACCAGGACATAATTGCACATAATCAACCCAGGGGTGGATACAAAAAGCAACCGAACGTGGCAATGAAGTTGGACCAAAGAAAGCAATAAGATTCAATGTAATTGAGCATCCATTGATCCAATTTCATTGCCACGTTCAGCTGCTTTTGGTACATAGAGTATAGGAAATATGTAACGAGCAAGGGAAGTCTTATTACATTAAAAATCTTATTGCTCGCTTACAACGAGAGAGTTGAAATATGGTAAAAATTTCCCAGAGATCAATAATACAAATTTGTAACATAAAACAAATACGGGAACTGAAAACACAAGGAAACTTGTTATAATTACCTTATTTAAAACATCTGAAAGAGCTTTCTCAAAAACTCCAAATGGTAAAGCAACTGAGGTCGGGATTCCAACCCAAGATGGCACTTTACCTTTAAGATATGAGATATTCCGTGATTTTGCACCAACCTAGTGGAAGGATCCAAATGAAAATTTAAAGAAGCTCATAACAGAAATCAAACAATGATAAATAAGGTTCTTTCCAAACCTTACCATTTCACTGGTAAATTCCTCCGATGATATGGCATATTTGCCAGCAAAATGCTTTCTGATCAACTTCACAGGTGATGGGCCAAGGTCTTTCACATTAGTGGGAGTTGGATCTGCCACCTCACCCTCTTTTAACTCACTGCCATTGAGCATTAATTTGATAATTATTTATGCAGTCATGCACATCTTTAGACATAGTATGCAATCCAAAACTAACATAGAAAAACAGAAGTACCAATAAAACATATCTGCAGACGTAGGTTTCAGTTGCAAAAATTTCCCTTCTTTTGCTTGCAGGTCCCTCAGAATATTTGGATCAAAGCAAGTAGCAAAGCAGACCTATCAAAATGGCAGTACACAACAATCAGATGTCACCCATGGTATTGAGCCAAAGATCATAATGCTGGATGTCATTACCTTGCAATTTCTTGCTCTTACAGAAACATGAGATAAGACATCTGGCATATCAGGAGTCAGCACAGCAACTGCACCATCAGGAATCTCTTCTTCCCCTTTTACTCTTGCTGCCACTAAAATTGTAGGGCGATCAAAAGTTTTGTTCTGTACCGTAAGCAGCTCATCCACCACAACAACATATCCAACAGCCTCAACTGGGCTGATAACCTGCCAACTGTTACCCACCAGTAAAAGTTAAACTTGGCCTTATAATTTGTAAGCAGAAGAGTATATGCTGCAAAATTGAATAACTAGATCTGACTGTATAATTCCCTTGACAAAAAAATATTGGAATATAACTTAGCTTATTGGCATCGTTACCAGAGAAATTCAATCTTTTGAGGTGCTAACAAATTTCAGGCAGACGCAGTCATTGATTGTGAACTAACCTTCCAAGATTAGCAGTCTTCCGAAGCACTGGATCAAGTCGGTTAAGAAGTGTGGACAGAACTACAGCTGATCCAGCACGGACAATCTCTTCAGTGAATATGTTCACCTGTAACAAGCAGTTATAAGGACATTGAAAATGTAACAATTTTGTACATAATGGAAGAAAGAGTTCACCACATCAAAGCTAACTAAATACATACAGCCCACTGGTCCACTCCGAGTACTGATCCAAGATAATCAGCTGAGGGTTGCAAAATTTTTTGGTACCATTCGGCCTTGTTAGCAAGTGAAAGCCGAGTTCTGTCGAGAACAGATTTTGCATACAAGGCCCACTGATCACTTTTTCTATTGAACATGGTAAGGGCATGCTTCCATTCCTGCATAACCAAAGGACAAGTATAAAACGAAGATTGAGATTGTAATTGCATAGGTAAATGAGGAACAAATATAACCACAAGTACATCATGACTCAGGCCTCCAGAAAACCAAAAATGTAATTCACCTTCAAGCAGTAGACAAGATCTTCATTGTCATCCGATGATATGGCAAGATTTTCAACAACCAAAGAGATGAAATACATTATTTTCTGCAGAATGATCAACATTTAACAAAGAAAAGAATATATGTCATATAATAAGAATAAAGCAGTAGAAGGGAATTCAGACACCAACAGATCAACGACTATAATGAATGATTCATGGACACAATCGCTGAACACCACCTCACCTCGGGTCCTGCATTGTTCAACTCTTCATAACCTCTTTCAATAGCAGTCCTAACAGCAGACTCAAGTGCGATATCCAAAAATAAAAGATCCTTCAGACGAGTGCTAGGCTTAATCAGTAATGGTCTAAGCTCTTGGCGAGCCTCGAGAAGACCCTAAATTGGAAAACAAGGAAAAAGAAAAGGATCAAATCTCAACTTATAAATTCATAAAACAGAGGCCATATTTGATACATAAATATCCTATTACCTCAAGAAAGGCTTCCACATTTTTATCTTCCACATGTTCTAGGACAAACTGCAGTAATCCCTGTCATGAAATACAAAAATAATCTGCCTCAAAAATCGGAAGAAAGATATCCCAACTTTAAGATTGAAATAAAGTAAACACTTACTGGAAATCCAGATGGCAAGCCTGGGATAGGATTAATCTTCACGCCAACCATGAAGCCTTGGCCCTATGGAGCAAGAAGCAAAAGTCTATAAAATCCTAATGAAATTTCATTGGGTAATAAAATGTCAGCCAACATCTGGTACTACCTCAGATTTGTAGCCCATACAATTAGCAATAGCAGATTCAAGATCTGCACCTGAGTGAACAGCCTGTAATTTAAATTGAATCAATCTTGCGAAGCAAACAAAAAGGATCAAAGCATATTGTTAAAAGAGGTATTTTCTTGGGAAGAAGGAAATAAGAATAAAGGAAAGTGGCTTTGTTCCTCTCAACTATCTTTTGGCTACAACGTTTTTTCTCTCATATTACCTTCTTTCCCTTCTTGTTACTTCATATTCTATTTTTTCCTTCAAAGTGGCTTTGTTCCTCTCAGCTATCTTTTGGCTACAACGTTATTCCTCTCATATTACCTTCTTTTCCTTCTTGTTAGTTCATATTCTATTTTTTCCTTCCACTTGTAAGAGATCTTAATGTCTCAAAATAAGCCAGATAGAGAATATTGATTATTAATAATGCTAAAAGTGATCGTAAAAAATATAACTTTTATAATCTCCACCATCCAAAAAGGTGAACCTGTACTCATAAACATATTCATTTCAAAACATATTCTTCCTGTGGTTAGTTGATCACCAAATTGAAATATCATTTCTTATAAGTAGAAAACAAGAGAAGCATGTATCAAGCTCTACGTAAGAGGTAAACTTCTAACATTAGAATTCTGATAACATACCTTCAAAGTTCTCATATAGTGTCCAAGGTCTCGCAAGAGGCCATCTCTTTGATCTCTTCTGAAATTTGGTTCTGAATGGATGGCACGATCATAACTCAAAAGTCGTTCTTTCGTTATTCCATTGTCATTCAAAGTTTTCCAGTACACACTGATATCAAAGTCAGCTTTGATATAATCAATTAATGCCTGCAATGATCATTGTTAGTTCTTACATCTCATGACTTTATATGAAGATATATAGGGCTTGATTCACATTCCACATACCTGGCAGATTATGACATCATCTGGACTAGTGTTGTTATGTAATTTCTGATGCCATTCCTCCATCATTCCACCCTTGCAATCATTATTTCTCTTGAATTAAAAACAGTTTCTATTAGTCAAACATGAACTCAGCAAGAAATCTGAGAAAAGTGAAGAAATATCTAGAGAAAATTCAATAGACAAGAACAGCTGACTTGGATAACAAGGATCTCATCTCGAATACGTTGGCCTACATCCCCTTCACCTCCTCGACCAACTATAGACATAATCATCCTTACTAGTTCTCGATACTGTGGATATCCAGTGTATATATTCTGGAGATTATCTGTAAATCTATCCTGGGCTTTACTGATTTCACTGCAACAGTAGAAAATAGACAATTATAACCATTCAAGATATTGGAGAATTGCAGATGGCTAATGTCAACTCAGTATCAGTTTGAAGAAATTTCATCACATCTCAATCGTCTGAAGCCCTAGTATATTGATCACCATGATGATTGATCCACTAGTTCAAGTACTCTTACCGTGGTTTGACGTTGTAATCTTTATTCCATATGAGCTGCCTTGTAGCCATAAACCTCATCCATACTAAGATCCCAGCGACACCCAATACGCCAGCATCCTTGGCTTGATCTATCAAGTCTGCAGCAATATTAAAACTAGCAAAAGAAATGGAGAGTAAGGCCAACAACTTTCCCAACAACGAACAATCTGGAAGCATAATTTATGCTAGCTCATCAAATCAATAAATTTATTCTCTGCCCCAATACAATATATCAATCAACTAAACTGAAATTTCATGCAACATCATGAATAAATAAAGACTGACAACTTTGTATTTCCATAAATTTAGATCATATGCATAGGTTTTTTCAAGAAACCATATCCAACATGCACAAAATAAAACTTAAATGTTAACATCTAACATGGAAAATAAGATGGGACCTAATTTCTAAAGGAATGTCTTCTTGGGGACACTTTCTGATTTCCTTCACTTTTTACACCAAATACACCACTGGGAATGATAGTAAATCTACATCAATGTACTTGTATGCTTAAAATTGACTTTACAGTTTGCAATTACTACATACAATATATGGATAGCTCAAATGAAGTTCATTATGCAAAATAGACTACAACAAAAAAGGTGCTCAATTGAAAAGGTCAAAATATGATCCAAATGCAGATAACAGACCGGTGCATGAAAGACTTCTGAGCTTCTCTCTCCATTTCCACAATTCTATCCAACAAGGACTTGGCTGTACCTCTTCCATCACCAGCATCCTTTTAATTGAAAACAATCTAAGCTATTTATCCGAAAAATAGATAGTGAAAAAGGCAGAAAAAAAAAGTGGATGTTGTCAGAGTATCATCAAAAAGAGACCTTCTGAGCCTGCTTCAGTCCACTGTCAAACCCTACATAAAAGTCAGATCCCTTATCCTTAATCCATTTTCCATTTGACACAACTACAAAAGGCATCCCGGCAAATTTATCATCTTCAAGCTCTATTTCAGTGCACTGTAGCTGAAAATGGATGAGAGGAAAAGTAACATTACATTCACGATTGAACTTGATGTAAACTTTTTAAGTGGAATGCTCAAATTTTTCTTTGGAATATTCTTCACATGTAATTATCGAACTATAGTGAAATACTGGATTCTCTATTCTATAAAAGACAAGATGCAACCAAATTTTACATTGCACACCTGGCAAGGAAGTTCTCCGTAAGACTCATTTGCTAATTGTGTTTCAGCAGCCTCACTAAAAGTAACTGAACCAGGTGGCAACACGCTTAGTGGTGGTGCCTGAAAAATCCTCATAAATTGATATAACCAATCAGCAAAATACAAGCGACAACATAGTTTTGGCTGCATCACATATATCATCTTGATAAATATTTCCAAGATAACAGTTCTTAAAATCTTACCGACCAATCTCTAGACTTTTTAGACAAACCCCAATGAAGAATAATTGGATCTTTGTAATCAGTTGCCAGATGGATTTTCAGCTTACCAGCAGCCTTGGTTACAAGTACCTGAGAATGTGTAGGGAGCACAAAAGTTTAAAGAGAAGTACAGCACAGATGTAAGAGTAACCTTAACTTAGAAATAACTCACAAATGCATTATTATCTCACCAGAATCTCCTTGTCTTCAAGCTTGAAGATTTGCTTTTTAAGAACATCACCACCATCTATCTTTTCTTTTTCAATAGCAAAAATCTCAACTGCCTTCACGACCTTTGATTCCACAGAAGATTCTTCAATGAAAAATTTAGTAGCATCATATTTAGTAATAAGCTGCCCTAAGTCTCTTTCTTGCCGTTTTACTCTTTCAACGGTAAAATATCTTTTAGTCTGCAACTGCTTTGAGACCTTAGTCTGTATCTCTCCTTTTGTTATTTTATTTCGTATCTCATCAAGAGAAGCACCTCTCTCCAGCTCAGTCACCAAATCTGCTCTCGCTTCCTCAAATTCTTTCTGCATAGAAAATGTCATGGAAATAAGAATTATGCATAAGTAATGGCTACATTAACAATATTCATTTCAAATACACCCCACAACTAATTGGTCAATTCACAGCAGGAAAATGGTTATGGAAGATGCATTTCATAAACAAACCAGTTAAGAAAAAGTGTAATATTTACCAATTGCTCCTCTGGAGAATAATTGGGTTTCCCTGCTTTTTCCCATCTAATATAAGCTTGTATTTGTACAAGGTCATTAGGTATCTTCTCTTTTGTTTCAAAGACGGATGGCTCCTTACTTTCAAGCATATCATTTTTCTTAGTTAACTTAGCTCGGAGGTCCTCGATGGAAGTACCCTTGGCAACTTCCTCCAACAGCTCAACACGTGCAGCTTCATATTCCTCCTACAAATTCAAGAAAAGAAAAAAATAGTCTCAGCATGATTACAACAGGAAAAAGATGTACGATGTCAAAGAGGAGTCAGTACTAGTTGATTGAGCAGCTAGCCCATACTGAAAAAGAATACTTACCTTCTCTTGTTCAGGGGTATACATTTGTTTACCCTTTCTTTCCCACCTCAAATATGCTTGGATTTGCACAAGATCTTCAGGAAGGGAGACACTTGGTATAATCACCTTTTCTTTCATGGGTAACTCGATATGAAAGTTCCCACCATTATTTTTAAACCTGAAAATAGAAAAAAAAACCCAATACAGAGATATAATCTTCAAGCAACTAGCTCGTATTAAGTAGTGCGAAGCAAATGATACTAAAATTAGCTAACCATATATTTTGTGCTTCATCAACTATGAGAAACTCTATAGCTTGTATTGCAGGATCCTCAATCTCTATTCTGACATAAGAACCGGAACCAGACTAGAGAAACACAGCAGACAACCAGCCAAAAGATCATTCAGTTGCATTAGTTGAAGATTTTCCATAAGATAACCCAACAATTTGTGGGCTTGAGATACTTACCTTCACAAAAGGAGTTCTAAGTGCTCTGTTCTTATAATTTTTTGTTCCATGGGGGTGATGAGACGGAAGCACCCACTTTCTGGAAAATATTGAAAATGATACCGTAAGAGGAATAGAATTTCTAATCAGCTATATTACGAGCAAAGAAAAGATGTGTACACCAGTATTTTAGCACGTTGACTTACTGCTTTCTATCTTGTATCACACCCCAATGTAGAAGCAAAGGACCGGTGCTGTTAGTGATCTGGATATTTACAGACATGAAGGATCCAGCAGTGTGATTGCTAATAAAAACCTGCTCGGGGACATAAAGAATTAAATCTGTGTAAGTCTTATGTCATCCTATATGCTATTTGACACTAGGTGTCAGAGATAGGTACTGAAGTTGGATTAAACTAATCAAGCCTCGTTTTATGTCAATGGTCAACAATAGGTTACCTGCAATTCACTATTTCCATCAAGCTTGAATTTTCCAACAAGTTTCTGCAAGAAAGAAACTGTTAAACTAAGGAGCAGAAATCAGAAAATAAACAATTATTCAGATATCTACATCTCTCTTAGTCCATGGCTTATGTAAAGATTATATTCAGTGGAAAACAAGTAAAAAAGATAAGTTTCTGTTTATCCAACACTCATAAGAGCTTCCATTATGCAACAAGATCCTTTCTGTAAACAACACCATCACCTCAGCACATAACTCTTGTACCTCCCACCAGGAAAAGTAAATGACCATTTGAATGGAATTTTACCATAGAAAAAACAGAAGAATTAAAAGAAGCGCACTTGGCGGCAAAACCAGAAGATTGCAGGAAATACAAAATCATGATTTCCAACCGAAGTGAACTTCTCCAGTCCATGTCACAAAACTGTTCCAGGGCATATTTGATGACAAGCTGTTCCCAGACAATGAAGTACAGGACCATCTGGACTGTTATTGTGTTGGCAAACATGCACACTCCAAGCACGTATTATCATTCCATCTCATAAGATTACATAAATACATTCTTGTCATAATTTAAAAATCAAGTGCTCAAATTTTTTGAAGAGGAAATCTGGAACACCAAATCTTCAATGCTGCCATACAAGCAGATACACGAAGGGCTCTTAATTGGTTTGCAGATTTGTTAGCACCAACATTAGACAGAGGACTCTGTTCTTAAAGCTTTAGTACTATGATTATCCTATCCAGCTATAAAACTCTAATGACTAATAAAGAGATGCAGAAGAGAAAATGCAATCATTAGCTAACCTCAGATGCTGGATCCGTAGCCAATACAGCACGAGGAGAAATTGCAACAGGGTGATGCATTCCAAAGGCTACTTTTGATTTTCGCAATTTTAAGCTGCTGCCATAAAAGTTTGTCAACAATCCAGACCTGTGTACCCGCGAGGCTGGTTGATTTATAGTTGCAGATTGGAACAAAGAGTTTGCAGGAATTCCAGATGAACTGAGTTTGCTTTGATGCTGAAAAACCCCATGTCGAATCAAATTCTGGTGGAATAAATTATGGCCTATGCTATTACTCATATTCCTCTATACAGTTAGCTCTCAAGAAATCCTGGAATAAGAGCACAAATCTTGATTAAAAAAGATATAAAACTTGAAACAGAGTCAGGAGAAAAAAGAATGATTAAGTATATAGCTAACGAATGTATGGGAATCGTATCAAGATTTAAATTTCACGAAACAAGTAAACACAGGTTTCTGCGGCCTACATACAAAGCCTGTTTGATCCTCGGCTAAGCTTCCAAAATCTGAAGAAAAGGAGCTGCAATTTCCAATCAAACAGCTATGTCCAGCTCTATCTTATACGAATCACTGAAGAACTAACCTCCACAAAACTGCATTAACATGTACTAAGCAACCTCAAAAAAAGAAAATATTTAAAAAATTCAAATTGTTATAGTCGTAATTTAATCTTTCTGAGAAGAAAAAAACACTTGAAAACAGTTAAAATCCAAAAATAAAATAAAAAAGACGGCGACAAGTAAGCATTCGGATCCGCTACCACTCCCACGCAGATTCAGAAAAAGTACGAGCACTCCAAAACAGAAATTGCAAGTAAAGCTCACAAATATAGGCAAATCATGTCAAGAAGAATTGGATTAACTGATGAGCATACCTTCCTATATTGAATTTAACGAGAATATACGATCCGATTCAGAAGTAGAAGAACAACAAGCTAGCGAGAGAAAGAAAGGAGCGTGTTCGACTAATTTAGAAAGTTCGGGCGGGTCAGTGAGTGAATAAAAATCGAGAACGGAATGGTCGGCTACGTAAGTGATTCGGCGCTTAATGATGTCCGCAGGACGCTTGTCGACCCGTGATACGGCCACGTTGCTCAAATGATAGAGATCGAAGAGATTGTCACGTGCGATGAGTTGGGGTTCAAGCATGGGGTCCGTGAGCATCGGAGATTCTGATATTTAATACTTTGGCATTTCATTGCCCCGGGCTTTTCCCGTAAATTACTGTATGGGCCATTGTACTTCTGAGATTTTATAGCGCATAATGTGTATATATATATGTCTAAAAATATTTATTTGATAGTTAGAAAAAGATCTTTTGTTCTTAAATGAAATAATATATGGTTAACGAAATTGGTCCATTTTTTTTTTGTTACAAAGGAAAAAGAAACAAAGAGACTAGCTCATAGGGTCGAATTCCCGACGAAGGGGTCGATGATAAAAGGTGCCACGAAGGTCGCGGTGGAGAACGTCCAAAAGGCTCCAGAGGGGCTCCTGAAGAATATGCAAACCCGGCGAGACTATCGAAGCTAGGTATGCCAAGTGATCCGCACACTGGTTCCTTTCACGAGGCGTATGCTCAATGTGAACGGTCTACTCCCGCTGAAGAAGGTCACGAATACCTACCACCAAAGAAGAAATCTCAGTCAGAACATGAAATGAAGATGAAAGAATATTAATGACCTCCAGGGAATCGACTTCGAGAATTACACGACGATAACCCCAATCCCAGGCCAACAACAACCCGGAATACATCTCGTAAAATTCGGCCAAGAGCGGATGACCGGCGCCCAACTGCTGTAAAAATCCGTCGCACCAATGTCCCTGCCAATTACGAAATAATCCGCCCGCATATGCAAGATTAGATTCGAGTTTGACAGACCCATCCGTATTAAGCTTGATCTACCCGTCGAAAGGGGGCTTCCAGCTGACCAGAGAACCCAATAGCAGTCCTTGATTCGGAAAAATCCGACGTTCAATCATGTGGGCACGAAGAATATTTTAATAATATAGGACAAGTGCCCGTTCTGATGCATGTCTCAAGTTGAGCCACTTGATGGATCCAAGAACGTTATATATGGAATCTTTACCTGTTTTTTAAGCTTCTAAATATTGTCCTATTCTCCAAAGGATGGTGACTCCTAAATATCTTTTCTTTTCTTTTCTCGTTGTGGATAATTATTGTTAAACGAACGGTGTGGTTTGAAGATCTGGAACTTTTGCAGAGGGCTACAAGACAAAGAGAGAAGATGAGGATCTACGCAAAAGAGTGCCGTTCTCGAGGCACTGAACCCTTACCCATCCGCGCTAGCCTGTTACTGTACATGCTTTTACTCGTGCATTACAATTTACACGTGATGTATACAAATAGCTATCTCTAGATATTTCGCTCTCGGGTGATTGGATGATCGCGTCATGGATCAACGAACGTAGACATAAGAAAAATGGGCGGCGAGGAAAAGAGAATCGGGACATAGTTGTGACGACGGCGTTGCAATAATTTGTTATTTTTTTATCAAAGAATTTGTAAGTATTAAGTTAAAAAAGTTAAAGTAGTCGTTGTATAAGTCAATGTTACGAATACCATACCGAGCTCAGTATTAAATTTAATTTTAGAACGAAACTGTACCAATACCAGTTGGTACTGGTACCGTTTCAAAATTTTTTTAATTTATGAAATAATTCCTAAAATCTTTAAAAATTGTAAATAGTCTATATTGGAATATTATACAGTTGTACTATATACTTTACTAATTTACTGTTTACATCAACCATGCTTTCAAAAATCTTAATAATAAATAATAATGACAATTAATTTGAAATAACAATAA
>JANKOE010000003.1:19108842-19141429 GCA_026284465.1 Erythroxylum citrifolium
TTTAAAATATTGGGGGATATTCTGGCCCCTTACCCTGAACATGAATGAATGGCTTAGATGAGAGGGGACAGAATAGGGCCAAGGTAATGGACCAGAAGATCCCCAATATTTTAATGGAAATGCAGACTGGAGTCAACGGTCCAGCCGACAACGGAGTCATTTGGTTCAAAATCCAGATATGAACTCGACTCAGCTTCACGATCAAACCTGTAGCGTCCCTGGTCCTGTGCAGACTTGTGTGCCCTTTCCGTTTCAGGCTTTTAGAAGTACGGCAAGGGTGGCTCGTCTCTATCATTCACGCGTTTATATGCACTTCGTTGAAATTCAACCTTCGTTATCATTACCCTCGCTGCCCATCTCTCTGTTTATGGTTTTTTTCATCTTCTTTTTTTCCTTAAGGCCCTTGGCTTCAATTTTTCTTGTTGGGCTATCAAAATGAACCGTTTTTACCTCCCAAGATGCTTTCTTCTCTCTCTGCTCTCTTTCTTCTGTTTCTTCGTTAGTTCCTGTGTTTCTGATCCAAGAGCAACTCAAGCTGCTCTAGTATGTACCAACAGAACAGCAACAGCGACTCTGAGGCAAAGTTTTGTAGCAAACTTTGTGGCAGCTCTTGATACGCTTACTCCAGAGATTGTGAGACAAAGATATGCGACCGTGATCGATGGAACAGGTAACATTACAGTGTATGCATTTGGGGAGTGCATGAAAGATCTTGATGGAACAGATTGTAATCTATGTTTTGCTCAGTGCAAGACACAGATTTTAAGGTGTCTTCCTTTCCAATTAGGCACTCGTGGGGGCAGGTTATTCTACGACGGTTGTTATCTGAGGTACGATGATTATAACTTTTTTAAAGAGTCATTGACTCCCCAAGACAGGACGGTGTGCGCAGCTGGGGACTTTAGCGGTGGTAATAAGACTGTTTTCGGTGCTAACGCTATTGAGTTGGTGAGAAACTTGAGTGCTCTTGCTCCAAAAAATGACGGCTTCTACGTGGGCTCTTTGACTAGAGGGAATATTACGGTTTATGGGTTGGCTCAATGTTGGGAAGTCATTAATGGAAGTGCCTGTGGGAATTGTTTGGAGAATGCTGTAGCTAATATTAGTTCATGTACTCCCAAAGAAGAAGGAAGGGCTTTGAATGCTGGTTGCTACTTGAGGTACTCCACTGTAAAGTTTTATAATAATTCTACATCTGCAACTGGGAGGAGTAATGGAGGTAAGTTGGATCTTATTGAATTCTGATCATTTTCTTTGTGCTTCTTATTCCTATCATGATATTTATTTGTTCCATTTTATGTATATGGAGCATTTATTCTTGGAACAATGGTCCTTTTGTTCATTGGGAACATCGTATTTGAGGGTTATACATGTTGCTTTCCAGATTATCAATCTTAGTTTGGCAATTCAAAAGCTTTAGTGCTATTGAAGTCTTAGGTTTGTGAGTTGGGTTATCTCAGTCCTTCCATAAAGAAATTGTATTCATATTAAAAAGGAATATTGACCCACATAGCAGAACCTAAAGCAACTGCTTAAGTCCTGTATTGCTCAGAGTTTTATGCATTGATATCTTCTGGAATTGCAGGACTTAGCCATTTGGGGGTTATTTTGGCTATTACTTCTTCAGCTTTAGCTGTCTCACTTATTGTTTCCGCAACTATTTTCGTACTGAAGAAAAGAAATGCAAGAAAGAGAAGAGGTAAGGAGATTTCAAGGCTAAAATAAGTTGGAATTTGTGTTTGGCTTGCAGCATTTGACGTCAAAATTCACTTATTGTCCTTCATCTGGTGTTTTCCTCAGAAAGGAAGGAACTTGGAGCTCTATCTCCCATCATTAACAAGTCCAAGCTCAATTTCTGCTATGAATCACTTGAAAAGGCAACAAATTACTTCCATGATTCGAATAAGTTGGGACAAGGAGGATCCGGTTCTGTTTACAAAGTACATTTCTCATTTTGGTTTTTCAACAGATAATCAACTTGTTTTTCATGGATTAACTCGGGTTCCTTTTTCTCTTTTGTTGATCAAGCAGGGAATCTTGACTGATGGAAAACCTGTCGCTATAAAGAGGCTTTTATTCAATACAAGGCAATGGGTGGATCACTTCTTTAATGAAGTGAATTTGATCAGTGGCATTGAACACAAGAATCTTGTGAAGTTGTTGGGGTGCAGCATTACAGGACCAGAAAGCCTTCTTGTTTATGAATACGTGCCAAATCAGAGCCTTCACGATTACCTTTTTGGTTCTTATCTGATATCTGAACTTTGAATTGAATCTCTATTCTAATCTGCAAAGGTTGATATTAATGTGTCTGTATGAATTTGATGCAGTTAGAAGGGATGTTCAGCCTCTTACATGGGAGATGAGGTATAAAATCATATTGGGCACAGCTGAGGGCTTGGCCTATCTGCATGAGGAATCAGAGTTGAGAATTATTCATAGAGACATAAAGTTGAGCAATATTCTGCTTGATGAGGACTTCACAGCGAAGATTGCTGATTTTGGACTTGCTAGATTATTTCCCGAAGATAAGACTCATATCAGCACTGCAATTGCCGGGACATTGTAAGTGATCCAAACTATGCTGGATACATGATTCCTGCTTGCTACCATATCTGGTTAATGAGCAATTGGTTAACTTTGCCTTCTTTAGAGGTTACATGGCTCCAGAGTACGTCATTCGAGGAAAACTGAGTGAAAAAGCCGATGTCTATAGTTTTGGAGTTATGGTGATTGAAGTTATAAGTGGAAAGAGGAACAATGCATTCTCTAGAAGTTCATGCCCTATCATACAAAAGGTGATCCTCTCACTTATGGCATCTGACAAGCAATACTAATCTCTTGCTTCAAAAAATTTTACGCTTTTCTCTTCTTTGAACAGGTTTGGAGTCTGCTTGGAACTGACAGATTATGTGAAGCTGTTGATCCGGTATTAGAAGGTAACTTTCCTGAAGAGGAAGCGCCTAGGTTGTTTCAAATAGGCCTACTTTGTACACAAGCTTCTGCGGACTTGCGGCCATCAATGTCACTTGTTGTCCGAATGCTAACCAACAACCATGAAATTCTTAATCCAACACAACCACCATTTCTGAATCCTACTACTGCAGAAATTAACCTGCTCAGGGAACCATCTGATTCCTATCCACAACCTGAGTCTTACACCCAATCTTCGGGGAATAGTGCCACGCAGAGCTTAATCGAACCTAGATGATTTATTCCCGGAGAGTTGCATTCTCTGTTTAACTTGAGGTCTTGAGCTGCGCTTGACTTGCAAGGAATTCATCTTCTTCTGCTCATACATTTCACTCTCAGTTGAAAATCAGCCACTCCGCTTTTGAAGTCATTGAACTAGCAGTTCTTGATGGTCCCTGATGACCACGTACGAGATGAATTAAGGACATTCGGCTTAACAATTTGCAGATCTCTTAACACTACACTCATTATTCTTAGCACCTGTCAGGTTTAGTTTAGGTTGTAAATTGCAGGTTAAGCCACTTTATGTGCTTTACTGTAGAAAACTAAAACTGGGATATTTACTCGAGGAGATAGTTCTTGCTTCCCTCACTCCACTGTACTTTTAGTCATTATAATCCTGTAAAGGCTCGATCCTGAATCGATGGCTTGTACACTTTCTTTACCAGTACAAAAGCTTTTTGTTTTCGAAAGACGTACAGAATAGTGCTTAGTTGCATATACAACATTTTTGCAGCAACTACTCACTTTTAAAACAAGTAAATGACATCAAGAAACTCACTGGTAACGACTACTCATCAACAAATCCTTAAATGTCAAAACGTGATTTTGTAAGCCGTGTTTCGTACATACATACTTTTGCTCCAAAGTCAAAAAAGTTAGGTTGGCTTTTTGCATCCATCTCTGGGTATCTGAAAATAAAATATCAGTCCTCTAGAACACCTTAACAGCACATTAATCAATATATTATGATATCCTCATTTTATGGCCTTAAAATTACCATTCATGTCGGTATTAATGTTTGTTTATGTCCTTAAGAAAAGGATTAGCTGACCCTGCAAATAAGCCAAGCCAACTGGGAGTGTCATCATCTAAGAAGTAACGATATGACGGTGGTTATGCGATTTAAGTCAATGCTCATCATCTTTAAATAAAGATTACTAGACTTCTAGAAACTCATATGATATATTGGGACAGAGCAAGTCGTCTCATAAACAATAAAGTCGTTGGTAGGTACATACATTGCATGTTAATATGAGTGCCGGTCTATGTGATCTTACTTACCTGCGATCGGTCAGTCTCCTATCTTGTGAAGATCATGAAACACATCTGCAAACTGTATATATCTTTAATTCAATCTTTACTGAATATTAATGAGACTTCTTCAGCATATAATTAGTCCTTATAAACACTTGATTAATGGGCCATGTTCTCATTAATCTCATAACTCTGTTAAATAAGGTAAGCAGAATCCTTCTAAGTTGTATTTAAGAATTGTATTTTTTTCATACCTCAACTCTCAAATTTTACTTTCAGTCATTCAACTTAACAATATTTTTTATTTTTTATTTTAATAATAAATTTTTTATTCTAATTTTTTAACTTCACTAATAATATTTAAACTAGACATGGACAAAGATTTTTCTTAAAACTAATATTAGAAAATTTTAAAGATGAACCTAAAAATTTTGATAATTGAAATAGAAATATCATTAAATTAAAAGATTAAAAATTTAAATTGTTTATATTTGGAAAAGAACCAAATTTCTCTATGTTTGTGAATTGGTAACTAAAATGTTTGTTAAATACTCCCTCCGATTTATAATAAGTGTCGTTTTAGATACATTTTAATTATTGAAAATAAGTGTCATTCTTGACTTTGTATACATGTTTATAATTTTACTTCCAAAATTAACCTTTAATTTCTCTCTCATCTTAATTACACAGATTACAAAATGAGAGCCACGAGATAACTTTATGAAAGTATTAATAAGAGTATAACTATAATTTTATTAATTTTCTTAATAAACGTGTATTTTTCTAAAACGACACTTATTATAAATCTTAGAATGTGATACTTTATTAAATTCTGAGAGCCGTCTTCTTTGGTTATTACGAGTTACTGATATAATTAGAGAAAACGTCTGACACTTTTTCTTTCTTCAAAAGAGGACGCCATCAGTGCTCTATTCAAAGGCTCAAAATATGATAATTCAAACTTCAAAGGCTCTCTAGAAATAGAGTCAACAGTGTAATTATTGCTCTATTTATAAATGAAACTGCAATGAATGATTAAATGGAATTAGAAAGGCCATGCTGAATTGCTGATAAAGAACAGCACAAAAAGGTCAACTTTTGCAGTTAACTTAGGAGCTGCTTTTTTGTTTTTTCTGTTCACTGGGACTCAGTAGCCAATAAAGACTTGTAATGTGGGGTTGAAATTTGAACTGACTTTGGCTTCTCTGAGGCATGGGTGTTTCTGGTTGAATTTTACAGATAAACCGCTGCTTCCCACAAGCCTGTCCCCACTTTGACTTCTGTTACATCGCTTACGCGTTTCGCCTTCCTTAATAAGGTACCAGAATGGAAACACGTAGTTGGTCTTGCACAGACTCAGCTTCAAGAATTTCAGCTGCCCAATGCAGTGAATGAAGGTACGAACTTTGATCTAATCTGATACGCTACAAGTTCTCATCTTTCTTCTCCATACTTGATATTTAGAAAATCAAAGATCTTCAAAAGTTTCAGTTTTTTATTCCTTATTTGAACAAGGGTTGCTTTTAATCTAAGTGCTAGTCATGGATTTCCTATAACGAATCGGGAGGGTATTTGTCTATGGTGAAAGAGAACAAGAAGAAAAGAGCATCTCTGTTTGACCTAGTACATTCCATTTGTTGAAGTTTCCTGTTTTCTGCTTTATCAAGTCTGCTTCAGCTAGAAGAAATAGCCTTTTGATACTGCTAATCATACTTGATACGAAGATAGAACATGGATACTAAACTGATCCCGTTCTTCACAATTTGACCCTCGATGTTATTTATGTTAGCTCATGAAAGAACAAGTAAATAACTACATATTGACAATTTTTGTTGCACAAACGTTTGTGTACTGGTACGAGAGGATTCGTATTTTGGTGTGAAATCAACATAATTTCAAGGATTCATACTTTTTAGTTATCTTCGTCGTTATCCCAATTTTGCTGTAATGGGATTGATTTATGGGTATGACGCCATGAGGATAGGTGGCTGTCGGTGGTGGTGACGACGGGACCCATTATCAAGTCGATTATTAAAGTATCGGTTTATGTGGAAGCATCAAATGAAAGATAACAATTATCCTGTTCCCGATGGTCCCAAAAACCTTGCTGTTCTTTGTTTTCTGTGTCCGTCCATTTACTGTCTCGTTTAAATGATGCAGCCCACCCTTTCTATTGGGGTTGATTGTGAGATAACTCCTTTAGCTGTGCGTCTTCTTCTGCCCTTTTCATGGATGAGAATGGAATTCGTCATAATCAGTGTTAGAATATTATTATTAACCCAACTTGTGAACCTGGTTGCCATGTTTGGTACAAATAAGACTAGGGCAAGAGGTTGTCACTTCAGGGCTATATTTTCCTGAGACACATAGTCTAGAAACAATTGGCCTGTAAACTTCGTTAATAAATGTGAAAGCAGGAAACTTCACTAAAACCTACCCCTTTGACTTGAGCTTTAGACAGAAAGCATCTCCATCTACCTGTAAGGTGGTGCGGAAGATGCAAGTGAACAATTTCCCTTTAACTTTGTATATCGGTGCCAAGAAAAGCTTCTTGGCTCGGCCACTACACGAGCTATTCCAATAAACCAAATTGTTTATTTATTTGGAATGACTTAGCCTTTTGATTTCTTGCTCGATAATTCCCACTCGTTTCGCTTGTTTCTTTTTGGGTTTACCCTTACTCCTGAAGATCTATAACTTTCGGCTGCAATCCTTTACTGTTACCAAGCACCATCTTGTTTGACTAGTTTTTATCTTGAACAGAGGAGCTTTATTCATAATCAAGCCAATTCAGTTTCGGCCAAAGATGAGAAAGCACGTAACTTTAGTGCAGTTTCAATGTATCTTATTCTGCCTTGGAGGGTTCCTATTGTTACGTGAAGGAGTGGTGGGAGATCCCAGAGCCCAAACTGTCAACATTACGTGTGGGCGACAACTTGAGCACAACTCAACTATTTTTGTGCCAAACTTTGTCGCTACGATGGAGAACATCAGTGAACAGATGCGTTCTTCAGGTTTTGGAGTAGCTCTTACGGGTTCAGGACCTGACCAAAACTATGGCCTCGCCCAATGTTATGGGGACCTCTCTTTGCTTGACTGTGTGTTATGCTACGCTGAGGCACGTACTATTCTACCACAGTGCTATCCTTTCAATAGTGGTCGCATCTATCTTGACGGTTGCTTCATGAGATCAGAAAATTACAGTTTCTTTGACCAGTACAAGGGACCTGACGACAAGGCTGTTTGTGGAAATGCAACTCAGAAGACCTCAACATTTCAAGAATCAGCTCGTCAGGCTGTGTCGCTAGCAGTTGCAAGTGCTCCAAATAATAAAGGCTATGCCCGAGCTCAGGTGCCAGTTTCAGGGACTAATGAGTCAGCTTATGTTCTAGCTCAATGCTGGAGAACAGTGAATGCAAGTTCTTGCACAGCATGCTTAGAGAACGCATCTTCATCTATATTGGGGTGTTTGCCGTGGTCAGAGGGCAGAGCACTTAATACTGGGTGCTTTATGAGGTACTCAGATAGAGATTTTCTCAACAAAGAACAAAGCAGTGGAAGTTCAAGAGGTGATTAATTGTTCTTTCTAAGATTGCAGTATCAGCTGATTGTTAATTCAGTTTCAGGCCATTTATTAGACATCTCTTATCAAGCATGAACTGAGTGTGGGTTTTGATTAATAAACGCAGGTACTGTGATTGTAATAGTTGTTTCAGTTGTCAGCTCTCTAGTGGTTATAGCAGTCGCATCAGCTATAGGAGTTTATGTACGGAAACACAGATATATTCAGAAGAAAAGGAAAGGTAAATGCATTATTTTTTACATCCATTGCTGGCTTCTGCAAATCTCCAACTTAGCCCAGGCACGTGTGAAATCAGTATGCAGGCAATTTGTGTTCTATTAGAATCTTGGGATTACTTATATCATTGATCTTTCAGGTTCAAATGACGCAGAAAAGTTGGTGAAGATCTTGTATGACAGTAGCTTGAATTTCAAGTACTCAACTCTTGAGAAAGCTACAGGATCTTTCGACGATGCCAACAAGCTTGGACAAGGAGGGTTTGGATCAGTGTACAAGGTAGTTCTTTTGTTTTTTTTTTTTCCCTTTCACTGTTTATGGTCAAAATTAATATCCTTTCTTTCTTCTCTGTCTCAATCTCAGGGTGTTTTACCTGATGGAAGAGAGATAGCTGTGAAGAGGCTTTTCTTTAACAACAGACACAGAGCAGCGGATTTCTACAATGAAGTTAACATGATTAGTAGCGTGGAACACAAAAACCTGGTCAGATTATTGGGGTGCAGTTGTTCAGGGCCTGAAAGCCTTCTCGTCTATGAATTCCTGCCTAACAAGAGTCTTGACCGTTATATCTTTGGTACTCACACATTAATCCTTAGGTTTGAGTTTTACAATATTTGTTGTCTACAGTTTTCAGAACATGCCACAGTGCCTCTGATAAATCAAATTAGCTGTGGAAAAGCTCTGACACGAGATTAAATGTTACAGACCAGATCAAAGGCAAGGCATTAACATGGGACAGGAGATTTGAGATTATTGTTGGAACAGCAGAGGGTTTAGCATACCTTCACGAGAACTCCAAAATCAGGATCATTCATAGAGATATAAAGGCCAGTAATATCTTGTTGGATTCAAGGCTTCGTGCTAAAATTGCCGATTTTGGTTTAGCCAGGTCTTTCCAGGAAGATAAGAGTCATATCAGCACAGCCATAGCAGGAACTTTGTAAGTTACTATCATTAACATTATCATAACCGAACAAGCACTGGAAAATTTTAAGTTCAGTAACTACCAATGTACTTATAATAGATCTCATTTTGGTAAATCTACAGAGGGTATATGGCTCCAGAGTACCTAGCTCATGGGCAATTAACAGAAAAAGCAGATGTCTACAGCTTTGGCGTGCTTATATTAGAGATTGTTACAGGAAGGCAGAACAATAAGAGCAAAAGTTCAGATTACACCGACAGCTTAGTCATTTTGGTAAGTCATGGATCTCGTATTCCCTGACAAATCCTGATCTTATTCAAGGTAATTACTTTAATGAAAAGTAATAAGAGATATAACAAAACCTCATTGGAATCTCCTTCCTCTTAAATCAGACCTGGAAGAAATTTCAAGCTAGGACAATCGAAGAGCTCTTTGACCCAAATCTAATGTTGGATGACCATCATAACAGCAATGTAAAGAGCGATATTTTGAGAGTACTGCAAGTAGGGCTTCTATGCACCCAGGAGAGTCCATTCCTGCGACCAACAATGTCAAAGGCGCTACAGATGCTAGTGACAGAGGAACTCCTCCCTGCACCCGCAAATCCCCCTTTCATGGATGAATCAACCTTGGAACTCGGTGACACCTGTGAGGATGTCTCATATCCACTCAATGTTGGTCTTCCAGCATCTGTTGCAACGGTCAGCCATAGTTCCTTTCACCCCAGGTGACCTTCAAATGGGAAGATATTCTTTGGAGGCAAAATATGCTCAAAATTAACATTTCGCGAGGAAGGCTAGTCATCTCAGATTATAAATTATAATGTAGCCTCGCTCTAGCTTGCACTTCCATGCATTTGCGGGTATAACATGGGCGTGTAAGCAGTTGTGAATGGTGTACAATCTCTGGTAATTGGCATCGGTATGACATTTTGTAGATATGAAAGTAAGGCTAGTAATGCCAAATTTCTGACTATTAAGATGGCATTAGAGTAAACACATGATAAAATTTTGGTTTGATTGATCAAGAACCCTGTAAAAATCAAGGATTCTGATAATGAAAGTGTTTACAAACTCCAAATACTCGGACAGAATTTCTTTTATGATAATAAAAACTAAACTTTTTGATTAATAAGCAAACTTTGCATTTTGTCCAATTTTCGGAGAACTACATAGAACAGGCTTGGCTATCAAATATGCAACGGAACAATCAGCTAACAATACCACCACATTTCTGACATCTAGCATCTGAGCTAGCAATCAACTCCCAAACATTAAATATTCAACGTCGCAAGAAACCTATTCAAAGATCGCGTGAAATGGGAGTACAAATTCTCTCTAGCGTGTGGCTACTAGGTTTCCCATCAGGCCTCCACCGACCTCATAGTGCTTTGCAGTAGAAAATCCTTCATCCAGTGCAAGTTGCTCTAACTGCTTGCCTGAACCAAGTGTGCATCCATCCATCACTAGATTAGAAAATGGGGCACCATCCAGTACTAAATTTCGTGCAATCACAGAATTACTTATGAGGCTCTATCCTCCAATCTTATAATAAGCATCAACTATCACATTTCTAGAAACATTAGAGCCGCTTGCATGATATAAACATGAAAGCATTGAAAGGTTACCATGTGAAATTCAACACATAACAATCCATCAATAACAGACATGGCTTCTAAGGAATCTAAACAGAAAGAATCTATAAATCTATCACAAATAAAAAATTAGCAGATACAGGCACCAATGTTAAGAAGATTCTGATAAGTACCTCTTAATGCATCAAATACAGATATACATGTATTCTTATTATATAAAAAATTAGCAGATATAGGTACCAATGTTTAGGAGGTCGAGCTTCATTGGATCAAATTCTTATTTTATACGGTTACACAAATAAGATCCACCAGATAACGTGTGGTCCCAGAAGTTATAAAGGAAAGCATACCTGTCAAAAATTCTCTAATTGAGCTTTTCAAATATTCATACTCCTTTGCAAGGCCATAGCCAGTGGCCACAGGGACAACAACATGGTCTATCATCCATTCCTAATACCAAGTAACATGGCAAAGATTTGATTTTTCATTAGCAAACAGGTACATAGGGTTGACCTCTATCATTACTAAGATGAACTTTTGCAATTCATGAGATTACATCATGAAAATCTGTAATGTAAGCAGTTATGCCAAAGTAAACGTTTATCGCCAAACGAAGCAAAGAAGCTGTTCATTTGTTTGAGTACCTGAAATGAAGCAACGAAAGGCCTAGTACTCTTATTGAAGTCGAGAATGGATAGTTTTGCCCCTGCAAATAGCAGGAATGAGTTCTGGTTAGATTACATTTTTTCCAGCAACTGAAGCTAAGAACAGGAGATAGGACCTGGTTTCAGAACTCGAAACATCTCCTCCATGGCTTTACGCTTATCCAGCACATTTCGTAGCCCATAACCCATGGTAATGGCATCAAAGTAACAATCAGAAAATGGCAACTCAGTTGCATCACCCTCAACCCACCTGTGATCATGCAAGAGAAGACTGGCTTTGTAAAGCAGGTTAAGCATATTGCTATCACCACATGAAGATTAATTAAATGATTCTTCATGAACAAAACTAATCTAAACCAACATGCTTTTACATGGACAACTTATCTAAACCAACATTTATCTGTAAACTTAAATCTTTAACGTTTGCTCTTTCAGTCGTCATCCAAAATGACTAAGAACAAAAGACCATTGCTTATATTCCCGACTGCCTGCCATACAGCAATGCTCACTCAATGTTCTCGTAGCATGCATTCCATCTCAAGCTCTGCCGGGAAGAAGCAATAGACAGTTGCTCCCTTGAAAAATCCAAACCAGTCACCTATAAATCATTAGAAAATATCATATCAAACACTACTTTAAACACGTAAAAAATTTACATAAACATATAAAACATGTGGTTTTTTCCATTTATAGAAAGTATAAACCTTTGAAATCAACAATCAGGAATTCGCAAATACATTAGCCACAATCACTATTAGCAACATACAAGTACCAACGATTGAGCTACTAATTGGGTATCGGTATAACTAAATTCGCATACGGCATACTTCAATTCACAGTACTAATACAGACTGACCAACGTCCCTTTGGAACAGAAAATGGAAGAGAGACAGAGAAAATAGAAAGGAAAAGAAACCTTGCCGTTGGAGCCAACTTTCTCGGACAATAGAAATGCAATGTCCCCACTTCCACAACACACATCCAACACACAATCCCCCATTTTCGCTCTGTGCAAACATTCAACTTCTTAATCAGTGAAGAATATCTAAAAAATCAAAAGTAAAAGAACAGAAATTGGAACAAACAAGAGAACATGATTATGTAAAAAGTTAAAAGAAGGCATTACCCAGACCAAGATACAGCCATGCGTTTCCATATCCGATGCTGACCCAAGCTGAGTAAATCATTCAACTGCACTTTTTATTCGCGAAAATAAAAGGAAGTCAACAAGAAAGGGTCAGAAAGTAAAAAGCTTTTACATTTGGTGAGGAAAATGAGAAATAAATTATTAAATGAGTGCGCACGTCATCGTAGACAGGAGCAATGCGGTTAAAGAGCGCCTGGCGTTCGCCGGAGCACCGAAGCGGCTTGTTAGGAAACCGCGAAATCGGAGGGCGTAGAGAAGGAAGGCAGAGCTGAAGGGAAGCCATACTGTTAGTGTGATATGAAAGTTGGGGCAGTTGGGCTGAGGACATACGGACCTGTTTCAGTTATCCACAGCTGACTGTTTTTTCATTTCTTTTCACGTATTTTCTTGCCTTTCCGTCTAGTGTTTTGTCTCTTAAAATACTGTCTATAATTTAGTTTTTTTATTTAAATTAAGATTTTTTATTGTGAAAACGAACCAATAATTGCTTGATCTATTTCTTTCTTATTAATCTAGGTAATGTTTAGAGTAAATAAAAAAGGGAAATTAGAAATTAGAAATTGCTTATTTGCATGGTAACATAAGGTGTACGAGAGACGAATAAAGGCGTTAATACATAGTTTTAAGAGCTTTTAACTGTAAACTTGCAAGAGAGAATACAGTGGCTGTTGATGAAATGGAACATTCTATATCAGCAGTTACATACATCTCTTCAAGAACTATAACACAAGCAAATAATATTAAGTAACAAGAACAACCATAGTCCATAGCTTAAGACCTGGTTTATTCTAGTGAATCCCCACCACCCTTAGCTTTGTTCTGTTAGCTTCCATTGACATTATTAAAACCCACAAGCACAAATCGTTACTCATGAAACAAGAGCGCCGTATCCAACTAGTAAGATTAGGTTACTTGTCCAAACTACGTAGGCATTTCATTGTTTGTTGAAGAATTGGGAATGTACAAGAAGATTGCATATTACACTTAAACTTTCCCCTTTCTTGACTATCTTGAAGTTTTCAATGCCAGTACAGTTTCTAGCAGAAGATACGCGACTTCAACCCTCCAAAGCAATTATCTATGAGACATATTGGAGAATGTACATTATACTCTCATACATCTGTAAAGAATTGCCCAGAGAGGCTACCCATCACCGCAAATTGCATGTCCTCCGAGGGTTTCCAGTGGCGCTTCCTTTGATTTATGAACCAATTGTTGATTTGCTTCTGATCCAATCCCGTTGACTCCGCCAATGCTATCTTATCAGCTTCCTGGAAGATAAGAAGACAGGAAAAAGAAACAACTTTGTCCTCACATAGTATAAGTATGGTGTCAATCTGATGCCGTTTCAGCATTCAAAGTAGAATCTGTAGATAAAGGGTATCATAGTTTGAGATGGAATGTAAGTAATCCCAGTTCTGTTTTAAAATATACGCCAAAATGGATCTGTGAATCCCGTGACAAGAAAACAGTTTCGTGATTAGGTTCCTAATGCACCGGTAGATTCAATGAATATACAGATTGTCACAGAAAGTCTGACCAAGAAACATGCTTCGCCTAACCCGAGCCCCAACCCTCCCCATCAAATAACATATTCTATATGGTGATATCTTATGTAGGCGACTAATTAAGAAATGTGAGTCCACAGTAAACCAAGTAATCCTAACAGTTCAAGAGTAGTGATGAAGCTAGATTCGGTGCCTGGTCCCTAGGCACAAAATGTAGAAAGAAATGGGGGTACGTACAGTTGGATATGGCCATTTATAGTGAACATTCCACCATTCGAGAAGGGTTTGCCTAGCATCCTTTGGTAGCTTTCCCTTCTTCTTTTTCTTTGAGAACTCTAGTTTCAGCTTACTAATATGACTTCCAAACTTCTGCAGAAGCTTGTCTTTGAGATCTCGGTCTTCTGCATTTTGTTGACCTTCACGTGCTTCAGCTTCACCCCCACTCACTTCTTCATCCGATGACATCGCACCTTCATCTGGTGACATGACATCACACAAGTAATTAGACTGTTTCTTGAACTTTATGTCGTACTACAAACATTAGCAAACAAGCACAACATTAAAGTCTATAGCTGTATCAGAAAAAAGTAACATCTGGATATACGAGGAAAAAACAACAAAAGATTGAACCTCTATTGCCGTATCAGAAAAAAGAAAATATGGTAGCTAAAGAAAAGTACATGTTTTTCAGTTGTACTGAATGTGTTTTTGGATTAGTACCAGCACCTGTGGATAAAGTTAGGATCAACAGCAGCATGACTTGGAATTCATTTACATCCTTGCAACATCAGAAAACTTTAAAATTTTCGCAGATCATAATTGATCATTACAACGAAAACCGACGCTACCTTATAAACCTATGTTTCAAGATCACTTTAAAATCACTTCTTAAATCAAAATCACCCATAATCGGCACTAAATAACCATGTTATTTTAGAGAAAACAGATTACCACTTCAATTGCCACAGGCTATCTCAAGATTATAACATGCCATTTCAGCCAAAGAGACCATCTCCCCAAATACTACGTATGGAGGATCAAAGCATTGATATTGGAGCAAAGAAGCCATACAAATGATGTGACTCGCTCTTAATCTGTAACCATTTGCTTTAACTATCCGCCAACAACAGAGCTTAGGATCTTCTTTAACCCAAATACTACCTACAACATCCGCATCGAGTAACCCGTTGGCCAACCCAAAAATTCAAAAAAGTGATGCTAGAATCCACAATAGTGACACGACAGTTGAGTTCGGATGATCACATAAGATGCAGCTGAATATTAAAGCCGCCACTCCTATCCGTTGAACAAGAACTCCAAAAGAAGTTTAATCGACGCCTGAATTCAGTAATTACGCTTAAGTAAATCCATCACGTAACAAAGATAAAGGAAAAAAAGGAGAAAAGCTCGGGTTAAAACCAAGAGAGATGAACCCACTAATAGTCTCTGACAAAAAATTAGACCGAGGCCTGACCGACATAGAAAAGGAGTGCACACCTCACGGACAATGGCTGTGTTTGGTTATGTCGTTTGTCAGACACAAGTACCTCAGTGGAAAAGATGGCGTGCATGTACAGAAAGAGAGAGAGAGTTGCATGAAAAAGATTTAAATGAAAATGTTAAATAAATGATTAAGATTAGAATTTAGAACGTCATAGAAGGCCACTCGCCATCCTGTAGAAGACAGTCCACAGTCCCCACCAAATCTATTAACTCATCTCCTTAACACGAGATAACTTATTTTAAGTCCACTGTGGCAGGTAGGCCATGATATACTCATTTTGTACTACTCCACTCCACTCCGATACTAGTCTCAAGCAGCTCGAATTGACAGAAATAACCCCAACACACATGCCCAATTATCTGTCATTCAAGAATACAGAAATCTATCCATCCTTGTCTACATCTCAGCTCTCTCCTCCCCACGCAATACAAGTTATCGGAACCAAGAGTTCGAGGACATCGATTCAAGAATATTTTCACAAAGAACATTAACTTCCGATGGCAACAGACCAAGTGGAGACAAGAACTGAACAATGGAAGATGAGAAATTTTCGATAAATCGATGAGCTTTTACGAGAAGTGGGTCAAAGAAAGAAGATAATGTCCACCATAGATTAACAGGACCCGCAGCAATTCCAAGATCAGATTTAAGGGACTCAAGACACGTGTGATGCACTATCAACAAAAGCACGAAGACCCACCAACTTCACAAAGAAACAAACAAATGCCCTTGGACATGACAGCCACTAAGCAGTTTAGCAGTATCAGCTCCAGTTCTCAGTGTGTAGGGAAAGACTAGAAGAGATGGAATTGAATGATCATCATTCATCAGTGCAAACTCACTCACCCATTCTCTCTCTCCCCGCATAAAGCTGGTGGACTCAGCGAAATCTGCGGAAGTCCCATGTGGAACTCCGACCACCCGCTCTACCCGGGCAAAAAGCGCCATTAAAGTCTCCATTAGACTCGCCCACATTTATCACCAACAACCCCACAATCCATAACCTTATGTCATGTATCACGCAGAACAAATGCAAGTCTCTCTCTCTTCCATTAATAAACCAAAACACCCAACACACCAATCAAAGCTGGTATTCATATAAACGAATACAAGAACGAAATTTCCATGTTCAAAGATAATAAGATCACGGAGCCCCAAGTAATTTTTCGGTACATTTAACCCATCTAAATGTTTCTCAGATATATACAATCTTGCAGCCAACTTAGAACAGCACATACACCTTGTCAATGGGTCAAAAACATGAGAAAAATAACACGTCGTCAGACGTACTAATCATTGCCTTCCTAAGCACTCAAGTCTAAAGATTCAATCTTTTGAGTGCAACTTGAATATTCTCATCGGTTTTGATACGTGCTTTGTCCATAGACCGTTGACTAAAATACTCATATGTTCCGAAAGAACGATGCTATGCAACTTGGCATGGCTGCTAAGTAAAGTACGTTAAAATGCGAGCTAGGAAGACGAAGGAATTCGGCTTATGTTTCGTTTGATATGGTCAACTGATAAAAGCGGACAAGAAAAGACTCGTAAAACTACACACCAAAGGCAAGCATGCATTATATCAGATATCATAGTACAAACATAGCTTGGTTAAACATGCAGCAAATGTCTAAATATATGCTCAAGCTAAGTAATGACAACAGACGAACTGCCTTCCAAAAGTAGTAAACCAGAAAACCGCAACCAAGAGCATATATGCTAATGGATTACCATGCTGGCATGTCCAAAGAATCTTGCCTTTTCCCTTTTTTTTTTTGGCAAGTTATTAAATGACCTAGTTGTACAAAAGAAGATCAAGAAGAATCCTCTCAGCAGAAGACATAATAAAGAAACACACGGCTTGTTAGCAAAGACGATAATATCACTCAAACGGTAGCTGCACTTCCAAAAAAACAAAGATAGAACTTGCCAACCAATAACAACGTGATCAAAACTAGCTTTACCACACACAAATGTTTATGAGGTTGTATTAACGTAACTATTGCCAACCAAAAACAACGTGATCAAAAACTAACTTTACCACACACAAATGTTTATGATGTTGTATTAATGTAACTACATTATCTTTTACAACTATAAGTAACTATCAAAGATTGGGATTCCATTCCTGCAATGCAAATGCCGAAGACACTGTTGTGTTTTCAGTTTAAAGGTATTTAAATTAGATAACGGAAGTGGTATGGGCAATAGCGAAATGCAATTTGTTAAGCTCTACTACTTTTTGCCAACACAGAAACGACCACTTTGATTATACAGCCTTTAAAGGGATGAGGGAGGCTCAGTAGACTAAATAAGTGGACTTCCAGGTAATAGTACGGTAGAGGTGTACTTCATCGAGAACCCTGTAATCCACCTTTTCTAGTACTATGCTCCTCCAATTGAAGTATCTAACTATGAACATAAATGCTGATCCCAGTGATATTTTTCTATATCCTAACTTTTAAGAAGATGCAGCCATTACGATTTACAGGCAATAGCACTTCAAAGACAGAAACCAGTCAGCACTCAGCCAATTCCCAAGGTTCTCTTTTTACATCCCATCATACAGAGGCATGGCTCACACGCTATTGGACCATACAATTTACAAAAGCACCAGAATTAGGCATAATTACCATTCATTACTAGGCAGTTAGAACCAAGCAAGCTCTTTTTTTTGGGAAGTAGGTCCCATGCATGCAAATAAGTAAGTTGTGTCAGGAAATGTGTTTATTCTATACTTAATCGATGTCTGAAATTTCAGCAACAAAATATGATTTAAGCTAAGTATCTATAAAATAAAATTATGCATTTCACATGGAGATTAAGATTAAAATTAGAACAAGGCTAGGAGGTAGAAATCTGGTCGAAGGATGTAAATCTACATAAGATATTGTTAACCGACACATGTCTGTCAGAAAAATTTAACACAATAAATAATTCTCTCGTATAAGAACAGGAAGTAGAAAAAGTATAACTTGTGACACTTCTTCTCGAACATTATCTTTTAAAGGATCAGAATAAATGAAACTTGAAACTAAGGTTTGTTTACAATTATTTCAAATAAGAAAAGAAGGGGGGCTCTAAAAATGCAACATACACTTCAGACTGTCCATCAACCATGCTACCAACGTACTATTAGTCATATGTCTATAAGGAAATGGCAGGAACTCCTATGATTAGAATGGTTAATTTACTTCAAAGTACAAGTATTATCTTCACTAAAATAAAGCTTTCATAAGTCATCACTTTTTAATGTAACACAACATATAGCTCTAATTACCATATCTTTTCATTCTTTCATAATCGGACAGAATTGCAATGGCAAGCGCAAGTAAGACTTTAATTTATCAGCAAGTGTACATCTTCAACATCTTATTTCAAATGAGCAGCTTTCACCAATATGAACGATCAATAGCTTCAGTGTAGTTAGTGGTTTATAGAAGTTTTATTTCAAAACAATCGGACGTGTCTGGAAAAGTAAAATACGACTTCAACTGGTTGTGTAAAGCCAAGAGTGACTTCACATGTTTCCTACGAGTCAGTTTCAATCTACACATATTATAACAGTACTTGAAAAGACGAATCAAAATGCCAAATAAAGAAAAAGATCACCATTACTAGCAAAGAGCAAAAATATAATTTGATATCCCTAAAAAGTTGATCATTGGAAAGTCCACCGGATTTAACTGTACACAACTTACCAAACCACAAATTACTACACCATCTAACTGAACTCTGATGAAACGTCAAATTCAGAATCTTTGGAACAATAAGTTTGGATTTTCAAGCTAACCCTTTCTGACGCATACAAAAGGAAAATTCACATCAAAGTAACTTGAGCAAAAACATACAAGTAAATGAGTTGATCTTCCATCTTTATCAAAAAATGAAGCGAAAAAGCTCCATAACCGTGAGAAATGCCATCGCAGCAGATCCCGTGACTTTTTTTGACACACCCGTTCTCTTTCATATATATATAATAACAATGGAGAGATGTACTAGTTCCAAGCAAACATTTACAAACTAAGCAATTTTCAGCTTATTCTCCCAAGGAACCGAAATCAGCGAAATGAAACACGTTGGCGGAACTAAAAACTAGGTAACAAGAATCTCTTCCCGGGTCTAGGGTTTTATTAGTCAGTTTGGTTATTTTTGCCCTATATCAATCTTTGGTTGTTATTTGATCATCGTTAACTCTTTCATCAACAAGAAATTTGTTGTAGGAATTAAAAAGAAGGGATCAAAAGCAGTAAATAGCGGGTTAGGACTGGGAAGGAAACCAAGAAACATGCGAATAATAGCCTGTCAGTCTTGAGATGATAATGTTTGGGTTATAGGGTATTTCTGTTTCCTAACAACCACTAAGCATGTGGCATGCTTAATGCAGTCACAGCGAGGACAAAACCATATGTATGTGCACAAAAGTCAAGTAATGTCAACAAAAAGAAAAAACAAACATGAACAGATTTTTAATAGATCATTCATGCTAGAGTAAGAGAGAGAAGAGAAAAAGACTGACCAGAGAGGGTTCTGATCGAGGCACCTGTGCAAAGATTGCGTAGCTGCATTTCGATCTCGTTCAAGAAGGTGGTGGCTTCGCCGAAAGGTCTCTCGAGATCAGATTTGTACTTCACCAACACGTCGCAGTAGGTTTTCTACACGAAAGACAACGGATGATTTTTTGGGATCAGAAGACTACAAGGAAGAGAAAAAATCCAAATACACGCTCTCCTTTAATTACCATGAACTCGTCGAGCTCTGGATCGGCTCCGACGCACGAGGATGCAGCTTCTCGTTTGAACAGGTCATTTCCTTGCCTGATTTCATCCAGCAAACACGCTATTTCCGGTGGCGCTCCAACCTTCGTGAAAAAACGAAACGATGAGAGAAAATTATTCTAGGTTAATAAACAATAACTTAAAAGTCGAATTGGGAAAAAAGAAAAGAAATAACTAACTACAGCTAAGAAGCCAAACGTGAATTTCACGAAAATTTTCTCTTCGTAAAAGTAATAAACAAGCAATCTAAAGTTATTAGCGACGCGAAACGTTCCTACACCACTCTGGCGGTATCGTCAAAGCAAAGACGCAGTTCGTTGAAAAACGTTTTTCTTTCTGAAGACAAATCCAAGGGAAAATAGAAAATCACGCTGTTGGAAGAAGAAAATTAAGAGCAAATACTTGTGATAGTGTAATATGTTTGTGAAGATGCAAGCAAATGATGGTCAAGAGCCATTAGAGAGTAGTTCAATTTCGGTTCCGTCCTTTAAGCTTCTGTTTACTTGACCGCCAAACAGCTGGTACAGTAACACCGAAATAATTATGTCAAGTTTATGAGGTCAAACACAACACACGAGAACCATACAACGCGAAGCTTTGCTTTCCACTCCTTGCCTTCTTTAGCACAACCGAAGAGAATCAGAGAGAGATATAGATAATTACATATACAGTAGAGAGGTTTCTTAAGGCAGTTTTCACCTTCTGGCAATCGATATAGGCGTCGAGCAAACGAGGATAGCAAGGATGCGAAGCAATTTTAGCTTTGATCAACAAAGAGGACACATCTTCTGGAATCTCCGGCGGCGTGATATCAGAAGGCTCTGCCGCCTCGGAAATCAGGTCGACGTCGGATCCGAAGATCGGAAACCGATGATCCGAGGGCGAGAAGAAGTACTGATATTCGGACGGCAGAATCAGGCTCTGAGGCGACATCAAAGGTTTGTCGGAGAAATCTGCCGACGAGTGTAGGCCGCCAAACAGCCCATCCATAAATGGAGCTTCTCAAACAAATGATTGGTGAGATTATGATTATGATCAGAGAGAAACAAAAACAAAAAAAAGGCTGAATAATCTTTTTGTTCGATTTTCTCTTTCTCGTGATTTGCTCTCTTCTTTTCAGTTGGGTTTGAATTTGCTGGAATTCGAGAAGCGCAGAGGCAGTGCTAGTGTTAGTGCGACTGCGAGTGCTCTTGGAGAGTGTGATTTTTTTGGTTTACGAACAAAAGACAGCGAGGAAAAAAGAGTTGCAGTTTTTATTGCCTCTTTTTCAATTTAATTAATTACACTACACCTACAGTGATGAACATATATATATATATATATATATTCCAATTAGAATAGCAATTCAATTCTTAATTATTGCATGGCTTTTTAGTTTTACTAATGACAGATTCATGCATGAAAACACTAAATCTTATGCGCTTCTGGATTTTCCTAATAATTCTCAACTTTTTCTTTTTAATTACGTATATATTTATACTTTAGCATTTGCTCATTGCATTATTTTTGTTTTCGTACACCCTAATTTCAAACCTGTAATGTAGACAGCATCAAAACAACGTCTTCTTGGCCAAATACACCGAAGTGGCATAAAATTATAGGACCTTGCAATTGCAAGCGCCTGAATATTTGGTGTCGGATCAGATCTTTTGTTATGATTATAATGTTTTATTAAATCTCATCCACACATCAATTATCCTATTTCAGTTTTATTCCATTAAATTTTATCTATATATTTATATAAGGTCCACACATAAACGAAATAGTATCATCATACCTATAAGCCTCTTAGTAGATACTTCTCCGGATTGAAAGTTGGCTTTCAAGTCCTGGTAGCTTTGTATTTGACTTTATTTAAATTCTTATTTATATATTTTAAAACAAAAATTACAAATTTACTTATAAAATATCACGTCTTTAAAATTACCAAACTGTACGAGATAAGAAAGAAAAATTAAAATTATAACATAACAAAACTATAATTTAATGTTAAAAGTTTCTTAAAAACTCATAAACAAGCTGAGCACTTGAGTATTAGATTTCAAGTATCGACAAATTATTCACTTTTGTTGATTAAACAGTTGAAACAAATTTATCAATCAAAGAGAAGCATAAAAATTAGCCTCCTATAATGAATTCCAGGAGCAAGAAGCCACTTTTGTTACGATTGATTGTGGTGCTCGAAAAAGAGAAGCCAGCCAGGTAATGCAACTTGCAAGAAAATAAACACATCCTTCACTACTCCTTTTTGATTGCTAAACAAATAAAGGCAAATTAAACGTTACAGGCCAACTACAACAGACTTCCACTTGCCAAAAAAAGGCATACCCAAAATTGGTAAGGATTAAGCTACTCTTTTTCGTTTTACGAGCCAAAACTTGCTTAAACACGTTAATTAAACACCATAATTAACTTGTTTTTTCTTTTTTCTATGGATGCCTTACAGATAGAGAATATAACGGGGACAAAGATACTTTACGCAAATTATTAAATTCTTAAAATTGAGGCACATCATTTTTTTATCGACCCCACATTACCCATCTAAAAGCTTGCTGTCCATGTTTGATTTTAATTCCTCTCCATAAGCTTGTTTAATTAGTATATAAGATTTCATTTTTCTAAGACTTACAAAGAAATACAATCTTTTTATTCTTCAAGTTGCAATTTATTTATTAAAAATAATAAATGTCAAGTAAAATAAAATTTCTAAAACTTAGTTATGAACCATGGCCGACACGATTCTTGCTCCATATTCATCAATTAACAAGGAGAGTAAACTAACCTACTCTTAACACCCACCGAAACCCGCCGTGTTTATAAGATCTTAAAGCGTAGATCTAAGGGACAAAAACGACATCAACCGAATATTCTCACCTTTCCACCGTTGATCTTGAGATAAAGTACTTGCTTGTGGAGTCCACAGGTTGGATTGTGACAGCCACTGAGTTGTCAAAGACTAGCTAGGATTGGTGAACAAGTTCACCTGCGGAACTGCTAATTATAGGTTGGTTTTCCTGGAAGATGCCATAAGTGGAGGCTCCATTTTAAGCATGGCCCAAGTTGGATGAACCGATGGATCGCTTATTACACGATCAGTATCTATATATATATAGCTGAAATAGATATTCTTTTACTCTGTCTTATTCTGTCTCATGGAATCTCAACCATTTATTTTGTGGGATCCACGCGGGTCCTATGCAGGCCTTACATAAATAAATGGTTCAGATTTATTGGACATAATAAGACACCATAATATTGGACGGAGGATCTGAACTCCATATAGCTGCAACTAATAATAATAACCAAGTCCAAGACAGAAGTATCACTTATTATATAATAGGTCCATTTTTTAGACATGGCATTATACAGATTTCTCCATGAATTCTACTTTATGGTATCAATGGTAGTTTTTAGTTGGTCATCTTAGAATTAACGAAATATTTTATATATTTGACAATTTAATATAATAAAATATAAATTTAACCTTAAAGTTAATATTAGTTACAGTCAATCTCTTAAATTTTTTATTAAATGGATATTAATTTTTTCAATTAACTTAAACTTTTGAAAATCAAATACAGTCAATAATAAAAACTTGTGAATTTATTTAAAAAAACAAAAGAACAAAATACATATAAAGTGAAGTTCTTCTATGTTGTTTTTATTATGATTAAACAAACTCATTAATTAGTAAATTTCTCAAAATGGATCAAAACGAGCTAATTGTTTCATCATAATGGTGTAAGGACTGAGGAGGGGAGGTGCGGGCCACGGTGTCCTTGCCGTGGCAGAGGGGCGGCTCTTCCTTGCACGCAACTGGTGGAGAAGCAGTGATTGATTTGATTGATTGATTGACCTTTCAAATTTTTTACTTTCTCAAACTATAACAACATATTATGTTGTATGTATCTTATTGTTCTAGCAAACAATCACCACCCTCCCTGACCCAGCCCCTCCAGTTGAGTTTCCCACAACATCCTCGAGTGTTCCCATTTTCTAGGCTTTTGTTGCCTTTTAGTCCGTTGTTCATTACACTGTCTAAGAATAGGATTAGGGAGTGATTCTAAGATTCATTAAAAATTATTCATTTTCATAAATCAAATTACCATTAAGTCTCAATTGGCTTAACAAGCGTTATCAAATTTAGTTACCACAACCCAAGTTTAAAATCATCCTTTTTTATACTAAGTTAAAATAAAATCACATTTCTTTATATAGTTCCCTCCTAGGCTTAGGAAAACAACACAAAAGATTGGTTGGAAAATGTAATATTAACTAATAAAAGTGAAACTGAAAAAGCTGAAAATGGAAAAGGCATACCAGCCTTGGAACTTTTCTCATAAAGAGTGAAGGGCACAGCTCCCACTCGTAGCTTTGGATCTTGGTCAAAACCAGCATTTAGAGCTTCTTAAGCCACATGAGTGTCATTGAATTGGGTGGACATGAAGTGATATAAGTAGGTGGGGTTTGTGCCTAACTCAAAAAAATGACAGAAAGGCAAGTATCTGGGGCTTGGCTAGCTGGTTTCAGGTCGTCATGGATATTGAAATTCTATGTAGTTTGTGTGTAGATATATATAGACGAGATTCTTGAGAGAGTATTCTGAGCTTTCGGTCACTTACAAGAGTCCTTACACTTGATAGATTACTTTTTGAACAATAAATTAAATTAATAATTTATCTAATGCTAAAAGCGAGTCCCTGAGATTTTGCCAACTGCCAAGAGCATAATCTTTTTGGAGAGAGTAAAGCTCCCATGTGTATATTTTTTTATTACTACTTCCGTCCAACGTAAGGCCCTGTCAAAATGTCAATGCCAAACCTCTGTTCACGACTATTCCTTTCGTTACCCTGAAAATGCTTTTACTCCCGACTTCCGGGCACGGAGAAATCTGGGTCGGTTTCCACTTACGATATTAATTGAATATACACCACTAAGATCTGTTTGTAACGTTTAGTTTCTTTTACAGGATCAACTCACTTTTATATTACAATTTCGCATTATTATCCCATTTTTAAACAATAATAATAATTTAAACTACGATCATCATATTGCGTTGTAATTTAAAAATTTGAAGGCTCGTCTAGAAAAAGGTGGTTAACAATCAATAGTATTGTGTGTGTACATTTTTATATATTTCATGTTATGCAACTGAAGTGAGATAGTTTTCCGTTACCTATGTATTTATTATGTGGCAGTGGTCGTAGAATCGTGTGTGTGTTTTAATCTAGTAGTAGTACGTATCTCTTGTAGCTTTCTCTGATATTAAAATCTTTGACACTGGCATCATCCATGCATGCACGTGAAGTTTCTCAAACGTACCTTTCCCAGAGGTTTTTTTTTTGGCTGACAGGTTTTATCGTTAAAGAAGTGGTCCTAAGAATTAGCTAGACGTTGGAGATTTGTATTTGTCCTGCATCCTTTGTGTAATGAATATACCAAAAAGGTTGTCTTTGTGCTTCATGAAAATCAAGGTTTAATCTCTCACGAAGTGGTCCTGACTCCTGGAATCGTGCTTTTCTCGACCATCATAAGCATGCCGGTCCCTATCCAGCTATCTTTCTCTCCAAATCTTGGTTTTCTGAAACTTCCTCATTGACAGAATCCAACACTCACTCACATTACTATATATGTCACCAGTTAAGCTCTGTGTCGCTTGGTACTTCTACTACAAGGAACATCAATTGGACTAAGCTCGCATCCAGTTCACAGGCACTGGAGCCACCTCTTAACCCCACCTGATCAGAACAAGTCACTAGGACGATTATATATTCATTCCATGCACTATTCACAAATGGTCTCCAATACGATGCACCTAACAGCAACAACAGTGACCTAATACTATTGGGGGAACCAGAACATTAAGTTATGGAAGAAATTATCTTTTTAAAGTTGAGTGGTCAACACATGAAGGCCCAGTTGAAATCCTAAAAATTCAATGGCGCAGATAAAGGTCGTACATTTTTTATAAATTATCACAAATCCAAATTATTAACTTATATAATTAAATTATCATCAAAGCATTAACCTTGCATTTTCTCAATCACAAGTCAACTGTATTTGTGTCATCGATTCCATGCTTTGAAATGCGTGTTCAGGTCTCTATCAAGAGATACCCTGGCGAAGAAGATGACTAACTTCAACGGTAGAAGTAGTTGACAAGCTAAATACTTTACTAATTGACTTGCTAAATGGAGCACATAGCACGATCAAGCTTAAGCCACGTTCAAGAAGATTAAAGACTAGTCCACTCAAAAGTAGAAAGAAAGAAAAGCTGTGTAATTTACCCGATTGCGCACATTCTATCAGGATTAAGGTTACCTTAGGTCGACAAAACACTAGTATTTGTTCTATCGTTGGGGGTCCATAGTGTTAACTTGTTATGTTGTAATTGGTTCTGTAGGCCGAAAGAAACTGATTACAATCACATACCACATCAAATATGACCGTCGCTTTTATAAGGCATAGCCAGCAAATCCAAGCATACCCTTTTGTTTGATTATGATAAAGAATTAAGAACAACTTCTCCAAATAAAGATCAACATCGACAAACTAAAAGACTAATCATCTGGTGGATTTGAGGCAGTGGTTAACTGGACGACATGCGTTGACCTTGACCTCGAATAGTCAAAAGGGTTGGAAAGTTGATGATACATTTCTCGGATTCTGTGATCTTATGCCCTTTTTACAAAAAGTTTGTCACTCTGGCATCACTTCCTTTTCTTTTATGTTTATATGTGAATTAAATATTGACAGGCGGTAATTCGTTAATAAGGAATTAAATAATTAATATTTAAATAAAATAAAATAAAAAGGGCGAACGATGCATAAACTATATTAGAGAAAACAAAGTAATTCTCATGTTATAATATCGAAATAAATGTGTGCATTTTTTATATTCAGAAATATTTTTTTATTAACTATTATATGAGTTGCTTCACATGATTGGAGTCTCGGAACCGTTAAAAAAAAGGAATTTTAGTATTTCACAGAGAAACAAGAGATTTACTTGAAAATGTTATCTTCTATAATATACAGCCACCCTAGCTCTAGCTCTAGCTCTAGCCTCTAGGTGACTGTTTCTGGTCAAGAAGGACAAAAGATTCTTTAAGCCCATTTCAAGGTGAAAGTAATATTAATATAAGCTATCTTGGGAGACAAAATATGGGGGTGCAATCAACATGGAGCCTGTTGCTATACTTAGATGTTTATTTAATAATCATGCAGGTGATAAAGAACATTCCGACCTAATGTATGATATTGTTAAATATTTGAGTAGAGAGTATAATCACATACTCTAAATAGGACATAATAGACGCGCAAATGTAAGAAATAAGAGTTAGTTTGTTTCTATTTTAATTTTAATTTTCTGTTTTTTTTCAAATTCAGTAAAATAATATGTTTATTTGAGTTGTTGGTTTCTATTTTTAGTTTTGGTTTTTTTCTAATTTTCAAAAATTATAAAATCATAAAAGTGATTTTTGATTTCTATTTTTTCATAATCTGATTTACTGTTAACTAAATATATATTATTTATTAATTGTAATAAGAACTATGAATAATTTAATTTAATATTATATATTTAATTAATTGAAATTAATTATTAATAATAATTATGAATAATTTAATTTTATTTAATAATTTTGTTGAACTTTTGTAATTAAATTGAATAACTATTAATATATATGATTGAATTAAAAATGTCTTCAAAATATATAAATCTCAAATAAAAGTTAATTTAGTAATTAAAATATATTTAAAAAACTAATTTATAAATTAAAAAGTTAAATTTTAAATTATTTATCAATGAAAATTATATAAGAGATTAAAATTAATTTATTTTAATTTTTATCTAATATTTAATTATTATCGATGATAAAATATAATTATATTGATAATAATAATAACTAAATTGAAATTTGTTTTTATTTGGGAAATAAACTGCTGAAAACTAAAAAAAAATGGAAGTAAACTCTCCTAAGAAGTAAGAAGATGGGCATTAGAGGAGAAAGTCCATTGTTAATGACAATTATTGCTTTTGTCTATATTGTGGTATGAAGATCTGATTTTCCTCGGTGAATTATCATCAACATCATAATTGGGTCCGGTGACCAAGCTTGGAAACTTTAAGGCAAATGGAAGACAATTTCTGCCACGAAATTGACAAGGGCTTTGAATTCAACTAGAGAACTGTTCTGCACAAATCGCTTTCAACGCCTTGTGCCAACAATTGATGATTATGTGACTGGTCAATATATGGATTTTTGTAGCAAATTATGCTTTTGACTCTAAGGCCATGCTTGAGATCCAAGGTTTCTGCACAAGCCTTGAGTTGGAGCTGAGGCTCAGGCTGGGCTTTCATTTCTCAAGCATAGACTTTGTAGGCGTCTTGCCTACTCGTAATACCGCCACCTTTCAGTCATTTCTTATCACGTAAAGGACTAATACTTTGCCTTTCCATGTCACTTAATAAATTCTTCTCTTCATTATATATAATTTTATTACATAAAGATATATCAAAATGTCATAATAGCATTATCAATTCAAAGATTTTTTGAAAAACAGATGAACCTGCAATTGCTATCTTTTAGATGTGCATTAAGTAAACTTATGGACTGACGCAATCAGAGGCGGATCCAGAAATTTTGTTAAGTGGAGGCAAAATTTTAATAGAAATAAAATTTTATTTTTAATAGGGGCAAAATTTTAATATGAGTCAAATTTTATTTTTTTATGGAGGCAAAACTTAAAAAAAAAATTTTACAAGAAATCTATTGGAGACAGTGGGGGCAAGTGGGGGCATTGTAAATCTGCCACTTGACGCAATAGGCTGCAAATCACGCTAATCAGATACTCCGCATTAAGCAAGCACTGTATAACAGCCTTGATCAAGAGAGCATAGGTAGAGGGATTTGAACACAATACCTTTTGACCTCACACGTGTCTTTCCACCAACTCGACCGCCTCTAAGGGGCATCAATTTAAATATGTTTTTCGAAACTCTAAAAGTTTTAGCAATGTGATGATTAGTAAAATAGAATTTTATGAATGCTATATCAGTAAATAAAAAGTTATTTTTAGTTCTTTTTCCTTAATAGAATTAACATGTAATGTAAATTTTATTTAAATTTACATACTAAACTTGTGATATACTAAACTTTTACGATTTATTAAATATTAAATATTCATACTATACTTTTATTAAATATTAAATAAAATTTAAATTTTATTTAAATGTAATATATGTTAAATAACTTCAGGATAATTATTAAATGTATCAATTATTAAAAATAAACAAAATTCTTTATCTTTACCTTATCCATTTTTTTTAATTTGAATTTTTATTGTTATCATTTCCTTCTTTCTATCAAATAAGTCTCTTTTTTCTTTTAGCCAAACGTTCAACTTTAAATTGATAATTTATTTATTTGAAATATCTTGAAATTTTCAATATGCTATTTGATTTTAAAATATTTATACTTCTTTGCATTTGATAATTTACTTTAAGATATTTATACTTCTTTGCATTTGATAATTTTTTTCCCCTACGTTTTCAAAGTAAAGGTCTTTTTTTAATTTTAATTATAATTTATGTTTTTTCTTAATTCATAACCTTAAAACTATTTATTCTATCCACTTTTACTTCTTTTACATTTTTTTAGTCGAGTCTTTTAAATTTGTATTTTCAACTGGAGAGGAAGATATCATTTTTGTTCATTTTACTTTCTCTATGTACTAAATCAGAATCTTTAATGGGAAAATATTTAGCATGATGATCTTAATTGGAATATTGTTCTCTGAATTATTTTATTAAGGACTTACGATGTTTGAGACATTCTTCACCATTTCCTATAACTAATTTCGTGATATTGTTCCACTAATAATGATTTAGCACTTGTTATATGACAACTTAATAATCTTATATAGTCTATCCATATGAAATGTGGTTATACACATATTAAATAGAAAGTTGTTAGCTCCTTTTGGTTACTAGAGTGGTTTGGCTGTAATAATTTTCTTCAATATTGAAATAGGATTTTGTAACCTTAAATCCTAGTCTCAAGTTCTTGACACGTATTCACTTAAGTTGGGATCGACTTTTCAGAAGGCATTCTTGGGTTGAAAGTTGGAACGATCTTGGTCCTTCTAGTTTAAATGATATGCAATGATACAAATTGCTTGTACAGTTTTAAGTGGCTATTTAATTTGGATATGGAAAAAGGGTATGTACCTACCTTAACACTTAGCCTCGAATTCAAGACACTATTCAACTTTTGTTCTCTTGGAATATTAAGTTGAAAAAGACGATATATTTTTAAGTGATAATTTCATTATTATTGGTTCTTAGGTAGCACGCCTTACTTTCAAGCCTTCCTAGTTCTAGTTCTTATAATCTAACTACTAGATTTTGTATTGCATGATGATGACCCTGTTTAGCAATCAGTTGATTGTATTAGCTGTTAGCTGATAGCTGATTCTATCAACTGTTAGTTCTATCAGGTAATTTGACTAGCAGATTGTATTAGTTGTTTGTCATTTGATGTTTGGTAAAATTAGTTATTTAGTATTAGCTGTTTATGTGTAAAATGACTTATGAGGACATGACTTTAAAAAATTATAAGGTTATGAATATTATATATCTTAGTATTTCGTTGAATATTCTTATAGGAATTTAGATTTTAGATATTAAATTCTACAAAAATTAAGTTAATAACTCTAATAAAAAATATAAAACATATAATAATAATAATAATACCAACAACAGTAACAACAACAACAACAATAATAATAATAATAATAACAACAACAACAACAACAATAATAACAACAACAACAATAATAATAATCATGATGATGATGATGATATAACAATACAAATAAAGTTTAACAACAAAATATAGAGCAAACGAAATGAACATCATCATTTAAAGCAAAGGTTTATAACAATTCAAGAACGACGTCTAATTTCCATTAAACTAGAAGCATTATTATCACAAATAGTTGTCATCTCCCGAGTTTTCTATTATTCAATGTCTTCTTGCATAGAGTTACCTTCAACATCTTGAAATACATTTGGAGGTATAAATTTAGGATCTTGATCGATGATGCTAAAAGCTGGGTTGCCAATTGTACTTCTTCTAATATAGTTATGCAACACAAAAACTGCAAAAATTATTCTATTTTGATCCATTAATGAATACTTTGGCATTTTCTCCAATATCTTCTATCGAGTCTTAAGATGACCGAAAGCCCTCTTAATATAACTTCTCAATAATGAATGAGCTCGATTAAAAACTTCTCGAGATCCTCTTGAATTTGCACCATAAAACTCCGATTGATGAGATCTTGTCTTTGGGTAAGGTGTCACATATCCTTCTCTTTCCTTATAGTCTTTGTCAACCAAGTAATATTTACCTAAGTTTTCATAGAAGCAATTTAATTAGTATAAATGATATCATAAAAAGTATAAACCATTAATAACAAATCCTACAACTGTTAAAATTACCTATCGGTAGTTTTGAAATTTTAAGTCTCAAATTACTGATTGTATCAAGGAAAATACGAAATCGTGTGTTAATCCCTCCTAACCAACTAAAACATATATAAATAGTAAGTTAAAGTCACTTGCTACCAATACATTTGTTGTTGTTATTGCTTTCCGTCCTGTAAATCTCATTTGATCCTCCCCTGCAACAAATACCTCTATATGCGTACCATCAATAGCTCCAATACAATCATAATATAAAATAATAATCATAAGATGATAAAACAACATTGTTCAATGGAAAATATAACGAAGGGGGGAAGAATATATTCAATTACCTTAAAATGTGGCATATATCTAACATCATTGGCAATTTGTAGTAGAATGTCCTTGAATTCGGTAGCTTTTGGTACGAGTATATCCTTTGAAAATCCATCCATAACAGTCAAAACTTCTTTAAAAACTCTACTCACAGTTTCACCAAAACTGTTGATTACGCTCTTAGGTATCCCTATTAAAGGAACCTTTACTTAAGACATACATAAATAAACCAACTTTTTTCAAAATAGACATCCTATCTGAAGGTCTCGAACCATACATAATTTATAAAAACTGATTAATTTATAAAAATAACTAAATAATTTCAGATTTCACGTAGCAAGGGACTTTAACTGAGTTGTTGTAGCTTTAAAGATTATTTGCTCGATAAGATTCATATTGTTGCATACAAAACTAGAAGTAGAACAAACACAGGCGGATATAATTTATACATTCGGACATATGTATTGTCTTCACTTTGATCCCTTATAAAGTCTCAGAGTAGTAAGAGCTACGATCAAGAGGAACACTACGGTACCAAGCACTGAGAGAGCAGCAGCCGCCAACACTTGGCCGCAGAATCTGCCAAAGTTGTTGCACACCTTGTTCCACATGACGTGCGAATTGCCCTTGT
>JANKOE010000003.1:19154268-19165626 GCA_026284465.1 Erythroxylum citrifolium
AAAAAGTTCAGTAGTCTTTGTCTTCGACTTCGACTCCTTATTTATAGTTGAGTCTTCAACTGCTTCTTGAATAACTGATTCTTGATTCTTTAAAGAAACGGTTAGGCAGTTGCTCTCTGTAACTTCCACATATTGATAACTCCGACTTCCTTTGTTTGCTTTTGCATCGTCTGCTTTTTCATCGTCTGCTTTTTCATCGTCTGCTTTTTCATTGTCTGCTTTTGCATTGTCTGCTTTTGCATTGTCTGCTTTTTCATTGTCTGCTTTTTCATCGTTTGCTTTTTCATCGTCTGCTTTTTCATCGTCTGCTTTTTTCTTTACATTCTAACTTCCCGAACTCCTTTCGTCTTTTCATAATTTGTTGAACTCCTTTCGTTTGTTTTTCGTTAATGGTTGAAATCTTCTTTATCTGACATCTGCTTCGTCCGAGTTTTCATTTGTCTGCATTTTCTGCTTCGTCTGATTTTTGTTTATGTGTATTTCGTCTGTTTTTTCATTTCGTCACTTTTTGTTTGTCATCAAAATTATTCAAAACGTAAAGTCTATTTTGACTTAACAATTATCTCCCACTTACATATGATTGTTTAGATGATCAATATTCTACTATTTCTCTCACTTATCTAATAACTAATGTGATCAACATACCATGAGAGCTCATAGTCATATATGGGAGGAATATATGACAACTCGATTAATGGATCGATCCTTAAATAGATTTTGTATGTTACACCCTAGGTCATATCTCGCATTTCAATCTCCTTTAATCTTATTTAATTCATCAGGACACAAATATATTCAATTATCTTAATAAGAGTCGGTGGCGACCTTTGAATATATAATTTTTCTTATGTGAGTTACTAATTAGACTGACCTTTCTCTACTGTAAATTATCTTGCATTAAATTTAATTTGCCTTCTTGGAATTGTTTCATAAGATTGTATCAAACATAAACTTCTAGTAACATTCTAAAGTAGCAAACTTAAACTTAATTCTTAAAAATTAGAAAAGAGTCCTAATGGTATATTACAAGGTTCATTTAACCTTTAGGGTCTCACAAAATATATGTTGAGATCTTTTGACTTACATTAATCATTTTTATAGTCATTTCAACACACATGGTAAGATTCATATGCTATAGTATTAACTACTATTAATTTGGAGAGTATTTCTTTCATAAATGCAATATCATACATATGTTGGATCAAACATACTTAATGTTTAACCTGAGTTCACTTTTCTAATCTTAACTTTATCTTTCCAAACTCTCATCTAGCAACTTAAGACAAATATGTTCATCATATGATTACTCCAAACTAATTTATTTTTAACTTATTATCTAACTTGGCATTCACGATTTCCTTACTTTAGCTTTCAATTATCACTTTGATAATAAACTTAAAATATGCCTCATCTCTAATCATCCTAAATTCCAAAGTCGATTGCTTTTGTGAGAAGGTCAATCTTTTATATGTCTGACATACTCTTTAATTCATATGAAAAATATGTCATACATAGTAAACATATTTCATAATCAAGCATTAGGTAATCCTTTTTTACTTAATAAACAATGTCAACTCATATTTGTATTTATACATGACAATACATTTAATGAACATACACTGAGAAATGTTAATTAATTACATTTCAATATCTATGTAGTCCTAGAGATTTCACATGCCCAATATACGTATCTTAGAAACAAAAATTTTATCATTAGGTCTACCTTCGTATCTCGTGTATACTTCATCTTCACTTCTCTTTATGCAATTATATCTTTAACATAATTGTATTTGGTATCTATATGTTTGGTTTTATAATGAAATTTAGGGTCTTTTATATAAGTGATTGTTGCTTGATTATCGTATTTAATTTTTACTAAATCAGTCTCACTTTTAATGCTAAATTAACCAAGTATCATCTAAACCATACGACTTCTTATATTATTGCAGAAACTACTATAAATTTAGCTTCTATTTTGGATAAAGCAATACATGATTGTTTTTTATTTTTTCATGATATAGAATCATTGTTAAGTAAGAAAATAAATCTAGAGGTAGATTTTCTCTCATCTAAATCTCATCCCTAATCTGCATTTGTATACCCTTGTAAACATAGATCATTGCCTTAATAACACAGTACATAATTAACAATACCATTTAGATACCTCAATATTCTCTTTACTGCTTTCCAATGTGCTTATCATGGATTTGATTAATATCTACTCACCATTCCAACAATGTAATAAATATCTGGTTGCGTTTACATTATGACATATATGAGACTTCTAACAACACTGAAATAGGGAATTTTCTTCATTTGTTTCCATTATTGTGACATAGATGGGAAAAACTTCTTATTGAGACCTTCGCCTTTAGCAATAGGATTATCTATTGATTTGCAATCTTGCATACGAAATCATTCCAAAATATTTTGAATGTAAGTTGCTTGAGAAAGTGATAAAAATCTTTTGAATAATCTCTTGAAATCTTAACTCCAATAATGTATGTAGCTTCACCTATGTCTTTAATCTCAAACCTAGATGACAACCAATCTTTGATTTACTTGACAAACTCAAAATAATTACAAGCAATCAAAATATCATTTCCAATGAAGTATCTTTGGATCTCTTAATATATACAAAGTAGTCTTGATCAAGCATATGAAAATCATATACAATTTATGAAAACATATATACGACTGTCTTAAAGACTGCTTTAGACCATAAATCGATTTTAATCACTGACACACTTTATGTTATTAACCTATCTCAATAAAACTTATATGTTGATCCAAATTGATTTTTTCTTCTAATTCTCCATTTAGAAAAGTAGTTTTTACATTCATTTGATATAATTTAAGATCCAAACTAGTTGTTATTGCCAAGGTTAGATGAATTGAAGCAAATCTCATAACAGGTGAAAATGTCTCATTATAATCAATCCCCTCTTATTATATATATTCTTTAGCCACAAGATGTGTCTTGTTTCTTTAGATACTACCATCAGCATTTTGTTTTATTTTGAGAACCCACTTCTCCCCAATAGCTTTGCACCCATTAGAGAGGTCAACTAAGTCTCATACTTGGTTTGAACATAAAAAAATCATTTCTTCTTTCATTGTTTGTACTCATTCTTCTTTACTAGGACCAATAATCATGTACATTCCTTGGCTCATCATCTTCTTGTGGGATAATCATAAGGATTTCTCCTTATATTTCAAAATGATGTTGGGAAATCATGCCATGATTACTTCGACATAACTGGTTTACAAGAAATAAAGTTATCAATATCTTCATTACTCCCATTTGGATCAGATACAATAAGTAAACCTTTAGTGGGTTGCAATCTTAATTATCACTAAAATAATTCTTCAAGTTTTAGACTATCCTCACTTGCATAAAGTCAATCTTCATGATTTCTAGTAATGGAATCATTTTAATCAGGAATTTCGTATAGAAATATGTTGTTTGTCCCTATTTCACCCTACTTTGGAAAGTTATTTTTCTAAAAATATGATATCTCATGATTTAAATTCAGTTACACCTTCATTACCTATTCACCTATGAACACTTATCATTTTACATGTTCAAAGTATCTAATAAAGATACTTTTTCTTCCCTCTTGGACCTATTTTCCTATATTTATGAGAGAGATCATGAACATAAGTAGCATAACTCTACAGTCTTAAATATTCCAAATTGGGTTTTCTTCTTATCCATAAATCATATGGAATATTCTTAACTGATTTTGTGGGAACTTATTAAGTATATAAGTGGTTGCAAGCAATGCATCACCCTAACAAGTGATTGGTAGATTTGCTTGTGCTATCATGGTCCTAATCATTTCTAGTAGCATTTTATTACATCTTTTTGTAACACCATTTTGTTGTAGGGTGTTGAATTGTTAACTGTCCTTCTATTGCTTTTTCATTAAACAACATCTTGAGCTTATTAGACAAGGATTCTTATCCTCGATCAATTCTTAATGCCTTTATTTGCTTATTTATTTGATTCACTGCTAAATTTATATACTTCATAAAACAATTTAATGCTTTCGATTTGTAAAAATTCAAATAAATATGACTATACCGAGTATAGTTATCTGTAAAAGTAATAAAGTACAATTACATTTATTGGACTAAAGATGTCTGAATGAATTAATTGCAATGGGTAGGAAACTTATATTCCCTTTCCAAATGGCTTTTGCTACATTTTACTAAGTAGACAATGTTAACAAATAGATAAATCTACTTGATGTAAATCACCTAAGATGCCTTCTTTAACAAATTAAATTATTCAATTTTGACCACTATAACATAGTCTAGCGTGTTATAAAATTGCATCATTATCAAAATTATTAGAAGATGTAAACAAAGAATAACTTATATTACTATTTGAATAAACAACATATAGAACAATAAAACCATCTAACATAAATCTATGACCATAGTAAATATGTCTATAATATAAATCTATACCATTACTATGGAAATTCACATCAAAACTAAAACCAACACAAGGATAAGATTTCGACGAATCTTTAAAGCATATTACACTTCATGTAGGATTAGGGATTAACCACCACATATGTCTATTTTACAGGTTCCAATTCCTTGTACAACAACCCTTGAGTTATCTCCTACATAAATCCATTATGTTCTATAAGGAAATTTTTTAAATTCCACAAATGAGTCTTTATTCTTCACTACATGGTTGGTTGCTGTCAAATATGTAATTAACAAAGGATGTGATTTAGTTAGCAAAATAGAACAAGAGGCATTCATAAAACAAATGTCTATACAATAAGATTGTACCTTTTTGGGCTCGTTACAACTGCGAGTAAAGTGGCCCTTATTGCCACAGTTAAAGCACTTGACTTCATTCATGTTCTACTTTTTGAAAGGATGTTTTCATTTTGTATGATGGTTCAAGTGTGCCTTTTCTAAATCATGAGCACAGTAGGTATTTCTCTTACCATTGGACCTATCATAATGCTTACGCTTCCAATTTATCGCTCTGTGTGAGCTAAAACAAACAATATATATCTTAAAGGACATCTTGAAGGATTTAATACATTCTTTTTCTAGTATGAGATGCTTTATAACATCTTCATCAATGTTGCGAATATCGTATTGGTCTTGGTGTCGGATTGGGTTCTGGTACAATACTATACCAGTACAGGTCAATATTGGGTATTATTTCGGGTAATTTTTTAAATTTATGAAATAGTCCCTAATTTTTTTAAAATTGTAAAATAGTTCATTGTCATATTGTACAGTTGTACTGTATACTTTATAAGTTACATCAACTATATCTCCAGAAATCATAATAATAAATAATATCCACAATTAATATAAAATAACAATAATTTTTAAATATTTTACATATAAATAATAATCACAATTAATATGAAAAAGACAATCATCTTCATACAAATATAAAATTAAGAATAATATAAAGTATTAAAAATATTACAATGTCATCATCTCATCATATAATAAATAATAATTGCATTAAAACATCCAATAAAGAGAACAATAATATCCTTGAATTTTAAAATATTACAATTTACGACCAAAGTTCGTGATGAGAAAACAACCAAGTAGATGTAAAATCTGAAACAAAAACATTTACAATTACATTATATGTATAGAATTTAACATATACATCAAATATAAGTAAAATTAAAAGAAGAGGAAAAATAAAAACCTAAAACTTCATTCAATCATTTACGGGAGGATACCCGTTATAACTGCACTGACCTCAGTTATCATTTGGTACAAAATCTCTATCATTATCATCATTCAAATTTAATGCACCAAATGACATGTCAATGCTTTCCTATCCAAAATTATCTTCCTAGTCATCTACATCTACCAAACCCGGTTCCTCAGAAACTCAATTTGCCAAAAGATCGATATTATCATTAGAAATTGGATATGTTTAACTACTTTTGCTATTAAGAGTCCTAGTAAACAATAAAATTTAATTATTAGAAAATTATAAGAAATTATATCGAAATTAACAATGATAATAACATACCTTTCGCGAAACTTTAAATTGTAACAAGCGAAAACCAAATCATTCAGTCTCTTATACTATAATCTATTCCTTTTCTTTGAAAGGATGAATTCAAATGTATTTCAGTTCCGTTCACAACCTGTTGCACTCACACATTGAATTAAAATCTGAATTAGAAACCTTTGCAATTCTAGAACATCAGTTTTGAATTGAGCTGGCCAAAAAACTGTAAGTCGTAAGATAACAAAAGTAGCGTTATAAACAAAATAAAGTAATAATTAATTTTCAACAAATAAGAAAAAGGAAATAGCTGATACTTGGAGAAAGTTTTGTTCTTTGTTGAAAAGCAATCGACATTCCAAAATCGCCAAAAGACTGCTTATAAAGCTTCATTTGTGAGCTCAAGAGATCTTGCATCATTTCATGGCCAACAATTATTGTAATAGTGAATATCATTCCTTTATCAACTTCAACTTCCTTTGTAAAATCCGGTCTGAAATAGGCACTAGGATTTAAAAACGCCCTAGCTGCAATCAATGGAGAAGAAAGTTGCTTTTCCCATCTCTCATAGATGATTGTAAGATACGGAGTGTACAAAGAAGGATTATGTTTCAGATTGGTCTCGATTCCTTCCTTCGTCCTCTCCGTGGCATTAAAAAAAACCATTGTTGGCTTTTCTTCACTATCAGTCAAGCAAAGCACCCTCACTAAAGGCTCATAAACTTATATAACAAATTGACATTGAGATTAAAATTCTCTATCTTCCAGTATAATAATGGAAACTTCCAATACAACATTAGACCTAGCATGCTAAGATGCAACTCATTTATCACTTGTAAACATTTGTCTTAACTCTTTCTTCATCCAAACAAAAGGCTGAAGTAATAAGAAATTCATTGTAAATCTTTTCATAGCAGGACAAAACAAATTCCTACCATTGGTAAATTCCTTTCTCATTAAATTCAACACCTATGCACGATTATAGATAAACTTGGTCACCTTTTAAGCTTTTTGCATGGTCTCATTAATAATAGAAAAATACCTAAGATCCACTATATTCTCTAGCATTAGATCAATGCAATGTCCAGCACAAGGAGTTCAAAAAAAAGAATTATACTTATTATATAACCTTCTTCTTGCCGCTTCATAAGCGGAATCATTGTCAATAATGAACTGAACAATGTTTTCTGGTCCCACTTCATTAACAACTTCATCAAATATCTCAAATAAAATATCATTATTTCTAATAAGGCCAAATGCATCGATAGGCTTTAAAAAATTGAGCTATTTGTAAAATAAACTAAAAAATTAATAATAGGCTCTTGTCTCCTATTTATCCAACCATTACACATGATTAAACACTCAAAAGTAGCCCAATTCACTCTTCTTAAAGAGTGGAAGGTGTCTTCGAAAAGACACCAAATAACTTTTAATTTCATAAACTGGGCAACTTAAAAGTTTACCTTTTAAGTCATCAACCGAAGGAACTTTGTATCCGGACTGTAAAAGGCTATTACATCCACCATGGGTTGAAATTATTAAGACTGGAAAGTATTGAATGATGAACCTGTATCATACTACCATCTAGCTACTGTCATATCGATATTGTGAGTCGTATTTCTTGATTGCATTGCACTATGAATTGAAGGTTGGGCTCTAGGAGTTGTTCGCGGTGCAAAAAAAGCTATTCACCTGCCTTCTTCTTTTCCTAACATCAGATCCAAGTGTAACATTTACTTCTTGCTGGGCCTGAGATGGAACACTAGCACTACCACTATCACTACCGCTACCACCTTCAACATTTCTACAATCATCACAAAAACCAGTAAACAAACTTCCACTATCTATTTCAAAATTCAACATTTCCCTACTATCTTTCTAGTGTGGATATTCTTCAAGCAAAGTTTTCATCTACCACTTCACATTATGACATCCATTTTTACAGGTTCTATAACTCCTTTAACCCCAGTTAAATGCTTCTTTAATCAGGTCATTCCTCCACCTTTCAAATGTTTGCTGCAAAACAAGCAAATAGTATGGTTCCTCGTACCAAAAACCAATGCAGCATAAGCCTAAGCTGGATCATTGTATATTCCTGAAGTGGTTTGATCAAAAGTACTTGAATTTCCTTTCATTTGTTTGTTAAAATAAATGAATGCATATATCAAAATAAAGAACATATATTTTTATTACACAATATGCATGTTCATCTTATATAATATATCTCATTTTTGTTTGATTACATCATACATAATTCAATATCATCAAACACAATTCACTACAAGTCAAAAACTAACAATTCAATTATTCAACATACATAATTACATAAAACATACATAAACAATTTTTATTTCTAATAATCACAAAACATATATAAACAATCTTCATTTTCAACAATTTCGAACAATTTCAATTTAAGGTTTCAGACATAAGGATCAAGTTGAAGGGTATGGTTTACATAATCACCAAATAATGAATGACATATCTTATAAAATTGTTCATATACTTCTATCCATAACATGAGGATCAAGTTAAAAGATATATTCATAACATGAGGATCAAGTTGAAGGATATAACTTCATTTGGAAAAAAAAAATTCTTATTCAAACCTTTGAATATTCTTTTCATTTCTAACAAACCATAATATTATATCCATCATTCTATATTTGGTTCTTAAATATATAAGTTGCTTCTAGGATTTTTAATCAACATTAATAAGTCTTATTATATGTGGTTGGAGTTTAGCCTACAACATATTCACAATTTGGAAACAAGCTCCTTTTGGACACATATACATCACCACTTTCACTATCTATTATAAATATTTATGATAGCCCACACATATATATTACCAAATAATTCACATATTTTACATATTGATTAAATGGAAAGAAATGGTAGTTTTTGTTTCCAACTTTCTCCAATTTCAATTCAAAGTTTCAAACATCACAAAACATACATAATCAATTTCCATTTCCAAATTCCAACAATTTCATTTATAACATTTTCCAACAATTTCAATTCAACCATTACAAAACATACATAAACAATTTCCATTTCCAACATTTTCCATTCCCAATAATTTCTTAAAATTTTGAACAATTTTAATTCAAGTTTCAAACATCACGAAATATACATAAATAATTTTCATTTTCAAATTTGCAACAATCAACAATTTCAACCATCATAAATTCACAATTCACAAAAGGGTTAATTACCAAAAAAGCCCAAACTTTTGTCAAATTTTCAATTATAGTTTGAAGTTTAAAAAGTAGCAATAAAATGCCTAAACTTTCAATTTTTTTCAATTTAAACCGAACTTCAAAAAGTAGTAATAAAATTCTCAAACTTTCAATTTTTTAAAATTTTTATTTTTTTTGTAGAAAATGTTGTATGTTTTAAATTTTCTGGTACTGGCTTGTATATGGTCTATTTTCTGAATACTACCGGTACCAGGCGAAACGGACCTATACAAACACCTAATATTGGAACATCACCTTCTGTATTTTTTTCGGACGGTATGGTACGGGATTCATTACCATGATTTTCCTAGTTTTAATGCTCTTATTGTGAGTTAGATGCATCTTTACATGCTCTCAACTTTGAGCTAATGAACGGATCACTGATTGCTTATCTGATAATTTGTGCCCATCATCACGCAACTCATTTATTATGTTTGAAATATGCTTCAAATGCTTTTGTATTATATGAACTAGTATATGTGACAAACTTGACAATGAGTGACCTCACTTTGGTCACTAAGATCCCTTCAAAACCAGCAGCTAAAATGGACCACATGTCCTTAGCAATTTCATACTTGCAAAAGTCACACGTGATATTATTATCTAGGCTGCTTAGCAATGTAATACGAGCCAATGAGTTCTTTTTCCTTCATATTTTATAAGCATCTTGCTCCCTTTTATGTTGGGCCATATTGCCTTCCTTAGGAATGTCCACATTTATGTTTAATAGTTTGAGAGCATCTTGCTTCTCCAATACATATTAGATTTTCATGTTGCAAATCTCATAATTGTCACTATTTAATTTCTCATCTGTATTAAGTTTTCTACATCAATTTTTATTTCTAGGAACATAACTTTCAATTCTGAGTGTTTTGTAGATGAAGTTTAGGGGCTAACCAGTACAAAAACTAGTTTTGATTGTCTTCATCAAAGGTTCCAAGTGTTTACTATACTTTTAATTTTATTTTCTGAGGCTCTACATCGAATTGTTGTTTCTGTTATGTATGTTTATGTTTTGTCTCGTCCGATGCTAGGAGGATAGGATTGTTTATTTCATTTAATTCAAATGGATATTAATATCAATATCTACTTGTTTTTGATTCATAATAAACAACATAATTTCCATCCACAAATAGGCAAAATATCAATCTCCCACAAATGTGGATTTTTCAGATATGAACGAGTTATGCCCTAAATTGAGAATCAAATCTAATACTAAGAACTATTGATTTCAAATTCAGCAAATGGATTAGATATTATTCATAGTATTGAATCACTTTATTAATAAGTATCTAATAACTCATCAAGTGAAGACAATTAAACAATTTTAAAGTCCCATTTGTGGGATCCAAAACACTCAACTCTCAGAAAGTGAAACTAATATAGACATTGCCAACTTGATTAGCAATCATTGCGCAGTCTCCAAACTTGCTGGAACTCCCTCCTATTAACGAGCTCATATGCTGCTAGCTAATAAATAATAAAACGCATACTAAAATTGTGAATCCCCGCGACAATCTCACACATTTATCTTTATTGCCAATAAGCAATTCTGACAAATAAAATGTACATTGTAATTTGTGAATCTACAACGGTCGCTTACTCTTCGTGGTATACAGGTACTCAAAACACACTTATATCATCACCTTTGCCTGCAATCTAGGGACTCAGACAACCTAGACTGCAGTCACTTATGCTTTGTCAATCTCATTGAGCTACTGCTATTACTTAAAAGCCCGGATGTAAAGTTACAGTATGGATATAAGCAACACTCTAAATAACAACGAATAAGCTAACATAAGAGTCCTACACAACCTGATCAAATCTCCAGGAACCCTTTCCCGCTTTTAAGAGAGAGGCATATAATAACTCGTTCCAAGTATCAGGTACTCCAGGTAAGCACCAATGACTGCAATCTTGAGATCGCTCAGCCGCAATTCGTTCCTCTTCTGTCTTGTAATTCATTCTATAAATAGAAGGATGTGCATCTTTACGGTAGTCTGTCAGCCTGCTTATGTTCAAGTACATGACTGGAGTTTTCATTTTAAGAAGCACTTGCTCAAAAGCTCTCATCTTTGAAGGGTACTTCCCTAAATG
>JANKOE010000003.1:19170217-19190346 GCA_026284465.1 Erythroxylum citrifolium
ATGCGTTATATTGATCAAAAGAATAAAACTGCTTCTTAGTTAAATTAACACATTAAATTTCTAAGAGGATTTTTTTTTAATCAATAACAAAGCAATAAGAATAAAAGAATAAGGGAGGTGCTTGGTTAATAGGTTTGAGAAGATATCAACGACTAAAGAATGAAAAATAGTGTAGTTGATTATATATTATCATTACATGAACAATATTTTTATCTCTGAGTTTTGAAGATTACTCCATACCCCCCACATATGAGAGAAATGAAAGTTATTCTGGGTAACGCACAATTGTCATGGGCGCAAAACTCCTTGTCACGCCTGTGACAATTATTTTTTCTTTTTTTAGCAAAATAATATAATTAATTAGAATATATTAAAATTAAATATAAATAATTAAAATATATTAAAATTTGATGTAAAACAAAATTTTATTTTTACAGCAAAACAATATAATTAATTAGAATATATTAACATTAAATATAATTAATTAGAATATGTTAAATTTTTATATAAAACAAAATTTAAAAAAAAGTATTTTTTAGCAAAACAATATAATTAAATAAATATAATTAATTAGAATATATTAAAATTAAATATAATAATTATAATATCTTAAAATTTGGTGTAAAATAAAATTTCAACAAATTTTTATTTTTCAAGGTTTTTAACAAACCAACCACTGTCAATAGTAATTGTAATCATTCCTTCGTCCTAAATATTACAAAAACTTTGCAAATAACTCCAAGTTCGCTCACAAAATGCGCTAAAGTTTAAGTACGATAGTTGAACTCTCTCAATTCAACTCAACCTCACCAAATATCTCGAGTTTAAGGTGTTGCCCACAAAGGAAAAATAAATTCACGAAATTCACTTAACTAACACAATAGAATGGCCAATAAAAAGAAGAGAAAGATGCACACAACTTTACAGCAAAATTGTTAACATTTATAGACTTTAGGAGACTTGTTACAAATGATACTCACAATTGATACAAATTATACAGAGCTTCAACTCTCTCTAATGAATAAAGCCTTGCTCAAATGAACTATTTATAAGCTTTAGGAGTCTTGTTGGACAAGAATATAAGAAAGTGGTCTTAAGGCTACTAAGCCACTAACTTAGTTGGTGGTTAACATCCTTAACTACTTAGGCATTACTTTAGTAGGTGGCTTACATAACTTACCACTATCCCCACATAACTCAAAGTAACATGTATAAAGCTTACAAGACACTTCATCCATGTTCTTTGTCACGTCATCTCATTTCCTTGATGATTCATCTCACTAATTTTGTCACGTCACCCATAATCTTCATCCAAAGGTGATGGTTAATCAAGTTCTAAGCTAATTCGCGCGTGATCCGACCAGTGAGTACCCATGGTCTAGTTCGTTCGTCCATGGTCAATCATTTGAACACCATCTCGTCTATAGCTCCACCAAAAGTGTCTTAGGCAAGTCTAACTTGCCCCAGCCACCAAGTTAATCAACGTCCCACGATCATTAAAGCTTGCCATAACTCAGTCCCACGATTATTAAAGCTTGCACAAACTCAAACCATACTTGTTCATTACTTGGTTAAGTTACTTGGTTCTATTGACATGCCTAATCCATACTAGACATTGGCCAATAGCTAGCAAAAAGGATCTTGCACTCTTAAGGAGCTGATACTAATCAACAATCATAATTATAATGATTATATCCATTCTCATTTATGTTACTATTGCCTAATGTGAACCAAGTGCCTCCTATTAATATGAATTAAATTTTTAATTATAAGTATTTAGTAAAAAATAAATAAATTAATAACTATAGTAGTATTTAGTATCAAATATTATGAATAATAATGAGAAATGTTCTACTTAAATTTAATTATTATACATTTTATTTTTCATAAATAATAATATATAATATTTTATATTTTATAAAACAAATAATTATTTTAATGATTTAATAGCTTCTGATAAATAAAAATTAAAAAATTAATTTTAATTTTGTCATTCTTTATTTTATCCAATCCTAATAATAAAACAATAAAAATTTTTGAAATCAAATTGCAACCTCATAAACATCATCATTATCATTATTAATTTTTTGTTTTTATAAAGTGATATTTTAATTTATAAATATTAGAATATTGAATTTTCATTTGAAGAAAATCTTTAATAGATTTATACCTTCAACCAGTTTAAATCACATCCCAATTACAGAAAATCCAATAATGTTCCACTTTTGGAAAGAAAAAGAATGGTGCCACTTTGGTAATTGTCATGATAAATCAACCACTGGCCATGAAGAAAAAGAATGGCAGAACAAAACAGAAGATGTATATACATATCTAACACAAATTCTCAAAATTTCTTTGAGAGCAATCATCTAAACTGATTTCCCAGAATTTCTTCTCACTTTTTCCTCTATTTTTACAGGTGAATACAATGCATTCGACAGCTATCAACAACATCAATTTTCATTTCCATGTTGAAGTCGTTGTGTCCTTAATGGTTGTCATCGGGGCCCTGAAAGTTCCATTGCTTCTGTAACAAGTGAAGATTCTTCTATGAAATCTGAATATCTTTGACGAGAGTAATCGAAGGACCTCAACTTTGGTGTCTCAATCTTCTGTGATGCCTCCCATTTTTCAGCTAAACCATCACCTTCTAACATCTTTAACACATCTGACATCTTTGGCCGGTGAATCGGATTGAACTGAGTACATAAAAGCGCAACCTGAACCATTTCTTCCAATTCAATCATGTCAAAGTTGCCTCTGAGGTCCTTGTCCACCATTAGATTTAGCTTTCCCTCCAGGTGGAGCTTCTTCACCTGCCAAAAACAGGTAGAAATTCCATAATGTGTGAGATAATTTTGCTGTATGAGTATGGAGCAGAAAAATGAAATCTTTAATCTAAATATATCATCATCAACTTGTCCATAGGACTTAACTAAGCCTCTGTACAATCATTTCAAGCATGGAATCTTAGAAGGGGTGAAGTAGAATGATATACCCAATCAAGTATAACACCCTTCTGGTTTGCTGCCCTGCCAAAATCCATAGCCCTCTGACCTGTGATTAGCTCAAGCAGTAAGATTCCAAATCCGAACACATCGGTCTTTTCAGATGACTGTCCTGTTGACAAGTACTCGGGCGCTATGTGGCCGACGGTGCCACGAACTGCAGTGGTCACGTGAGAATCTCTGTGGTCCAGAAGCTTTGCCAAACCAAAATCTCCAACGACTGCTTCAAAGTCTTCATCCAGCAAAATGTTGGCTGCTTTGACATCACGATGGATAATCTTGGGGTCACACTGTTCATGTAAATAAAGCAGTCCTCTAGCTGTACCTAAAGCTATCCTCTTTCTCCTGCCCCAGTCCAAAGCTGGCCGGCCATGTATATGATCTGATAATTGAATTCACAAATGAAAAAAAAAAGAAAAGAAAAAGATTTCTTTTAACCAAAAAAAGAGAGAATAAGAGAGATGTTGAAACAGTTCAAGTATTCATTTGTGAAAACAGATAGTACTGGTAACTCCAAGGAAGTCACTAGCTCTAAATCATCTAAAAAGAAGACAGAAATTAAGCTGAGCTCATAAGATGACCTTTTAACAATATTTGTTTTTAACAACTTAGCAACTAAAAAGCCAGTCCAATACCCCTTTTTCTAAGGTTGATAACTATTATACCTCCTTTTTTCTCAATATATTACTTCTGCATGAACTTTGCTGATCAAAAGGCCATAATTTCACAAGACAAATAAAAGAGAAGTTAAATTAGCTGACCCTTCAGTCGAGATGCTACACTTCCATTTGGCATGTAGGGATAAACAAGGAGTCTTTCGCTCTCAGTTGTGCAGAATCCACAAAGCCGGAGAAGATTTCGATGAACTGCCAATCCTATTGTCTCTACTTCTGTCTGAAATTGGATTTCACCACCAGCCGTATTATAGTCCTTCAGTCTTTTGACAGCCACCAGAGTTCCATCATTCATGCATCCCTTGTATACGATGCCAAATCCACCTTTCCCTAAAATATTTTTTGAGCTGAAATGATTGGTGGCAGATCGAAGCTCCTTAAATGTATATCTTTTCAAATGGCCTAAACACACCTCTGGGTCATATTGCTCTGCTAAGTAACATATAGCAGGTGAGAATCCAGGTAAAACTAAGAGTAGAAGAAAACTGATAGCAGGAACTGTAATGAATAGAACTCGTTTATAACATTTCATATACACTGCAAACATACCTAATGCGATGAATGCCATGAAAATTATTTATTGGAGCAACTACTTGCAAATTAAGAAGCTGATTCACTTGGATTGAAGGTAATTCACAACCTTGTTCAAGAACTGTCACTAGCTCCTCCACCTAGTTACTATTTTTATTTTGTTATTTTATGAGATGAAAGGCTGCACCGTAATTCTCATTCCAATACAACATCACAAAATGCTTTCACGTCGTATGCCTCCTAATAATTCAGTACAGAGCTTATAATGACAGATTCAAACCCAGCCAGCACCATGTGGCTCCTCTTCCCAACGTAACAGTTATGTATAAGGAGGAACAAGGATGTCAATCTTGATAACTTTACCCTATACCCGGATAGAAAAATGAAACCATAATGAACTACTTAAGTAACAGGATTAAAACTAACCATTGACATCAAAGAAAATCTGTTGGTTGCGTCTGTATCGCCACCACACAAACAAACCAATGATAATAATAAGGGAAAAGGCAGAACCAAAGCTTGCACCAAAAGCAATTGCCACACGATGGCTATTTGATCCGGAGTCTGATTGCGCTACAATATCAAAGAGCATCAATATACATTTGCCATTTACTATAGAAAAGAGAACTGAAACATTATATCAACCAAATCTAAAGGGATATCTACCTTTAAGACCATCTGGTGGAAGAGACAGAGGATCTGGAAAGACCGCAGAGCAGTCATTATCAACCTTAGGTCCGCAAATTAAAGGGTTACCTGCTATTCTGTATATAATGCAGAGAACAAAGAGAATCTCAATGAGTTGAATGTTAACACTATTATACCAAGAGAAGCAATTTCAGAATGATTAATATGAACTCACTTGAAGGTTCTTGCAGATATTTTGGGCAAGGAGCCACTCAAGTTGTTAAATGAAAGATCCCTGCATTGAAACATTAATTACATTGGTCAACTGATGCATCCACAAATCAACAAAGATATGCATTTTCCAAATAAATAAATAGAGTGGCAGCCAAGCAGCACTCCAGTACGTGCAAAGGTACAGGGACATACACAAGGCTGGGTCCTTGAATATTGGAGAAAGATTCAGGGCATGGTCCAGTGAGACTGTTGTTGTTTAACCGCCTGATATGCTCCAAAGAGTAAAACTTTAAGCATAAGAATCCAGAGCTAATAAAGTATAGTATATTGGGCAGAAAATCATTGCAGAAAGAATCAAAATGCTATTACGTTTACTTACAGGTAATTCAAGTTCCTTAGCTCCCCCAAAGAAGAAGGAATTTCTCCACGAAATGAATTGTTGGAGAGATCAAGTGTCTGAACCTTCTCCAACTTCCCAATGGTAGAAGGTATTGGACCTGAAATGTCATTGTTCTGCAGCAACCTGTATAGTTATGCAACCACAATCGGATTTCAACATCAATATTATGGTAAACACGTAGTACACTTCGAAAATAGAGAAACCGCAGCACTATCAAAAGCTCCAATGTTCAAAAAAACATTTATTAAACACCGGTAAAATTTATAAGTAAAACTGGTGCTGCGAAATAGTAGACTCCGCACAAAATTCAGCAACATCTCAGAAAATAACGTACACTGATTCCAAATTGTTAAGGTTCCCAATTGAAGGAGATAAGGTCCCAGACAAGCTCTGACTTGGAAGTCCCCTGTTTATGGAAAGAATTCCCATTATGCTGGCTTGCAAAAGGAAGGCTTTCATTTTTCTCCCACTAACATTCCTCAATAAAAGTTAGGGGAACCAAGTAGAGGTACCTAAACTGAGAGAAAGTACTTACAGAGCAGAAACAGATCCATCTATGGAGCAAGTGACCATCCTCCAGCTACAAGGATCTACGGAATTGCTATCCCAGTTCTCCAGAACATTGTACGGGTCGTGTAAGGCATTTTTTATGGCCATTAGAGCAACCACTGCGCAAATTTGATTGACATAAGAGAAACATAAAAGAGGATTGAGAAGAGGGAAATTATTCAGCCAGACAAAAGCTTGTCATACATCTTTACCATACAAGACTGAGACCACAGCGATTGCATTTCACTGGGTAGATTTATGGAAATGAGTAATAGAAAGTTGCATAGAAAAGCCTTTTTCGAGTTGCAAACATAATAAAAGCATCTAACAGCATATAAAAACTTCTCATCAATTCAAAGACGGGATACAGTCAGTTGCAGAACTCAGCATGTTTCATCGAGTAGAAAAAAGAATCATCAGAAGTGGAAAGAGAAAAAAGATTAGAAAAGAAGGCGAAACAGGTAAAGATCTGCAGGAAAAAGGGTACTGACCTTCATAGTTCACACCAGTTGGAGAAAGAGTAGCAGATGAAATTTCCATCAATGCCAAAACCAAGAGCCCCACTTTCCACACTCCAAAACTTCCACCTTCCATATTCTTCAACCCTTCACTTCACTAAGTTTACTACCTTTGAATACTAATCAGAGCTACCATATCCGGCAGCCCCAGGAGCCAAATAAAGGTAACATGAAATTATCGCCTTTATCCAAATAAGTAAAAAAGGCTTCTCCAAGAATCAGAGTCGAAAGAATCAAAATCCCACTATTCCCGTAGGAGCATTTCTGCTATCTTTTATCCCCTTCTCCCGCTTTGAACAAGAAAGCAAGGAACTTTAGTGTGACACCAAATTCTGCAAGTCACTATCTTTGCATAACCACCAACCAGTACAGAGAATCTTAATGAGTTTTAACTGAGACAAGTAGGAAAAGGAAGAGAATTTTCTCGAGAAACAGGCAAGAATTCAAGCGTGAAATTCTGAGATCCTAGAGATCTGGGAATGCTGGTGTATGATTACTTAAGTTATGGTCGATCCCCACAAGTTCCAAGTAAAGTTTTGTTCTTGGCTACTAACCTCTTACCCTGTTCTCACTTCCCTCCACAACTATGATTCCAGTGCTACCATTATCTTCTCCAACAAACAACCAAAGCTAAAAGAGAAAAGAGAGAAGGATCAAATGAAAGTTACACTCACAGAGAAAAAGAGCCAAAGGACACAAGACAAAATGCCAAAAGTTGGACACAGATACAGAGACGAAAAAGACTCGGTTGCGAAAATTAAAAAGAGAAAAAGTAGTGTTGTTTCTTCCAAATTTCATTTCTTTTATAACAACTTGAAAAAATTAAAAAAAACATACAATATTTTCATGGAAATATTATCCAATTCTTGCAAAAATTCAGTGATTGGACTGAGGTGATGTGAAGGATTGGATTGATCAGAGGATGTCCAGTTTGCAAAAGCTGGGAATTGGGGAATTGAACAAATGAAAATTATAGATATAATTTTCATTTGTTCTTCAATTCCATCTTTTAAATAAAAAAGGTCTATTTCTTTTTTGGCAGGTCACGTGCTTGCAATGTCTTGTCTCTTGTCCGTTGGTCGCTTTTGGCTCTGCAAAAACGTAATTTCACTCTAATTGTTAATAATCACCTTCTGTTAAAAGTTTCTGCACTTACATGGCCCACCACGCTAAAATGCGCCTAGAAATGTTTTTCTAATCCTGTTCCAATATAAAAATTAAAAAATATGAAAGAAGACGTGACTATCCTATTTAAAGATAATGTTACATTACATCATATGACTAATAAAAATAAAACACGCTATGGTCACAATGTGTTATTTATTATTTTTTGTTTTCAATTGATAATAAGAAAAAGATTTAAGTTATAAGAAATCGGGACTAAAATACGCCGAAGTGGTGGGGCTGCGTGCAAAGGGTCATGCTGTTCTTTTGTTGGATACCGCGAGGAATCTCTAAAATGCGCCCACGTCCACCCCACATGCACAATTACCCTAATTAATAGTAATTATTATCACCCTCTCTCCCTCTACAGCTTTATTATTATGACTGTATATTATTGAATTTTTCACATTTTCAGATAATAGTGAAACTCATATTAGGTTATTTATAAAAGATTAAAAATTATATAATTCAATATTTAATATAATACAAACCACTCTCTTATTAATAAGGGATTATGATAATAAATTCACTATTAATTTGATGATGAACCTCCCACATGGTTTTAGCTCCTCTCGCTCGAATAGGGATGACAATAGGTAGGGTTCGGTTAGGGTTTTACTCAACTCATATCCATATCTATTTTTTATGACTCAACCCATATCTATATTTATATCTATCGATTTTTACGATTTACTACTCATATCTAAATCCATTAGATCAGGTAGTGTGGATATTAATCAGGTTGAAAACTCACTTCCATCCTTACGCTCGAAAGACCAAAATAGAAGTCAAAGGAGATTGGAAGGCAATATTGTAGTGATTAGCAATAATGCTCATGTCTTCTCTAGTTATTGGGATGATTTTTACTAACTCTAGACACATGATGAGATAGTGAAATTCTTCACAGTCTTCATGGAATTGGTGAGTAGGTAAGAGGAATGTGTTTACTTGGAATGCGTAAAAATGAAAAGAGGTACATCGCAAAACCCAAGTAGTAAAAAGCCTGTGTAGTGTAGATAACAAGGAGAAAACTGGAGGAAAGGGGGGGAAAAAAAGAAGCAGAGCCTAAGCTTAGCTGTTAGAGAGGAGAAGGCAGAGAGCAGGTGCAGATTATATAATAATATATTATTATTATTAAAAAAAAGGAACAAAAGGAGAGGGGCAAATGATGCCTAGACTTGCTCTCCAAGCCCTATGAGTATTTTTGTCGCATTGGGAAAACTGAATATTCCCCTAATCTATCATTTCTTTATTTACGCTAATGCGTAATTTAATGCACTGGTCCTTCAGCCAATACCCACTACGCTACTACTACTTCTGGTAGGAATTCCATAGGGTATTTTGGTCGCTTCTTGGAAATTTGAACTCTAATCTAATATGAGAATCACCAACACAAAGCCTTTAGCCTTACCTAAAAAAGGGTCAAGTCCTTTTTAATGAATAATTATAGAATTCAAATCCCTTTGCATTGCATTGCATTGCATGATCCTTGATCTTAAAAGGTGGAATCGCCCATTCTAAAAGCCCCACATTTTGACCCGACAAAATTATAAAGAGGGTAAATCACAGTCTGATCTCAACTAACTCCTCAAAAGGTGACCAACGTTAATACGCACAAGATGCATTGCATGATCCTAATACGAGAGGAAAAGATGTTGGCAACCAGAGTTTTCTTTTAAAAAATGATTGCCAAAATTTTCGGTAGTTGGGATGAGAAGGAGAGAATAAGATGGATGACGTAGGTGGTCAGGTCAGGAAAAAGCATAAGATCAAAGATTTGAAACCAAAAAATCAAAAGCAAGTACACAAACCAAGGAGTGAAGGAACATTGACTGTGATGAAATGAAATAGCTTGTACTGAATGCCCAAGTGTCAAGATGCCATTGGCCTAGTGGCCTCACATTGACGCCATAGAGCATTATTCGGTGACACCTTTTTCTTTTGCATAAAGGTGAAGTGTGATGAAGAGCTTTTGCATTATTAGATTCAGAAGAGTTAAAAGAATAGAGAACCCACCTAAACCAACTCATATTCTTATGGTACCTAATTTTTGTTATATGCTATCAACGTAGTCAAGTACTAAGTTAAAAAATATCAAAATGGCATTTAGGGAGTTTATGAACAAAAGGAATGGGGCATAAATTAGGAGGGTAGCAAGTAAGCATCTTTTGGGATTTACCCAATTGGTTGGTTGGTTGGACCAACGATTGATGACATGAGCAATTTCGTTGGGCTACTGGGTCATATCTTTAACAAGCCATGATTCCGGTGGTGGACCAACTGCTCCTGCTCCACCAACTTTTGCACTGTGTTCTCTGTTCAGTGGCTTAAAAATATTTTGTATGTCTATGATTCTGTTTCTGTTACGACTGACTTCGTAGTTGAAAGTGATGGTTATCCTAAGCATTTTATGTCTTTCTTATTACGGCTTAATTATTGTTGGGGATTGGCATCTTCATTCTTCAACAGGATTTGGTAATAGGCACATCCCAAGTTCTAAGTGGAAAGGCCATAGGTCGGCAGTGGTCCAATGTCATACTACTAGCTTTCAGGCATTGAAGTTTCTTGGAGGGCTTTGAATTTTATCCTTTCTTCCTTGGGAGTTGGGAGGGCCTCTACGAATTGTTTTTGGATAAAATAATCACAATTTGTGGATGCAGGCATCTCATTGTTTTTAAATTGATTACTTTTTTATTAAAAAAATATATTTTATTTTATCCTTTTCATATAGTTAAACTTAAATTGGTATGATAATATTTAAATTTCATGAATTTAGAGATATTGATCACTTTTAAACCATATAATTATAAATACGAAAATTTTGATAATATCTATATTTCATATAGCCTTCAAATTTCATCATAATTTTGCTTAGTTACTTGATTGAAAATTAGATATTTTAAATAATGTTATTAAAGTAACATGACAACAACAAAAAATTATATACTTTTAGGAGTATAAATGAAACAAAACATCTTCTTCAATTAACTTAAAAGATTAAACAAATTTTTTCAAGTATCTTATTTTCAATAATGTAATAATGAAATAACCTTTAATTTTGTATTGATAAAAAATGGATTTGATGAAATTTATTGATAATGTATAAAGAATTGAATAAAATATAAATATAAAAGGATTTCAATGACTTGTAATCATAAAAATCCTTAATAACTTTATAAAAGGAACTATTATATACACCAACCAAAAACTAAATATAAATAGAAAATTATAACTAATAAGACTTCTAATTTATAAATCTAATAGAAGTTTAATATTAATGGTTTATAAGACTTCTAATAATAAGGGATAATATATTCATCAGTGCCAAACCTTTTGAGATTTTTTCACTTTAGTGTCAAACTTTTAAAATTTTTAAATTAAGTCACTAATCTTTCAAAACCTTTACAACACAGTTTAATAGTTCATTATGTGAGTTTATTGCTGACGTGGCTAACAGAACTAATTTCTTTAATATTTGGACATCCTCATAGAAAATTTATAGACACATAGATACCCATGTGGCTAATCCATAACTTACTACCCATAACTCATGATCCATAAACCACCAAATTTATTCAAAAAATAACTCACACCTTTTAACCCTAATTTTCACATTTCACCTTTCAAACAAAAGACCCATTGTCATTGTCTGAAAAATAAATCATTCTTATCATTTAGAGTCATTGTCGTTATTTAGAAGAAGCCATTATTGTTGTTTGGAACACCTTTAAAATCTCAATTGCTTTCTTATTCGTTTGTGGGTTTCATTTGCTAGGTATTGGTTTCATTCTTCATTATAACATTTTTTAGTTTTGTGATAGTTGGTTGCAAGTTTTGGTTTGGTGAAAGAAAGTACATGTTGTATCAATCTATTGTATCAATATGTTGTAACAAGATTTGGTTTGTTCTGCATCTTCTTTGACTTGAATGTGTTAGTTTGTTTGTCTTTTGTGTGTGAATTATTTTATTCTTGCAATTGGGGAATATCATACTAGAATAAATAGAAGCATATATGACACGGTAACATCTTTGTATCATTAGAAGTTACCATTTAAAAGTGTCATTCATGGTGTAAACATGTCCATTTGTCTTTCCTTTCTTTAATTACAACATTGAAAGAGAGTGAAGAGTGTGATCATGGTGGCATATCCAATTTTATAGCAAAAAAGATATCTTTTTTAATAAATGGGAAATTCAAGGAAAAATCCATTTTAGACAAACATTTGCTATTCTAAACTTTGAGATTGTAAAGGTCAATTAATAGGTTTGAAAATCCAAACAAAGTCCTTTAATCAATTATCTACATCACGAAGGGTCTACTATTCAACTCATCTGTGTTCTACGCATTAAAAGCTTTCGTCTTGTATGAAGATTATTTCATACTTAATGATAACAACTTTAAACTGTTTTATGCAAGGGTTGCAGATTAGTAGTAGTTTGGAGATGTTATCTTAAGGTAATAGAACTTTCTTTTTCTTCTTCTTATGTCATATCCTTAGTCTTATGATGGTGTGCCAAATGTAATTTGGTTGGACTCCTAAAACAACTAAAAAAGGGGATATGTGGGTTTTCCTCTAATTCAGTTCTTCATACATATTAGCAAACCACTTTTCATAGTGCCATCTCTGTCTAGATTTATATCTTATCAATCTGTTAGGTATGCTTGAGCTGAAGAAAATGCAACCAAATACTGATAACAATAGTGCCCCTATAATCGACCACTTGATTATTTCAGGGGATTTTAGATCAATTATCTAGCTAGAGCAACGTAAGATGCTTGCACTTTGATTATTAGAATCATTGTAATGTTTTGTTTCCATTTTTTACTTTACAAAATGAATTTTTTAAAACTTCTATATGTTCAGTGATGTTATCAACTTATTAAACTAAATATGCAGGTTGTCATTTACTGAAAGAATTGACTAAAAGAATGCTTATTTTTCAAGTTTCTTTCTTTAGTAGATATATCTCTTTAGAAGATTGTAACCATTACATCATTATCCAATTAGTATGTGGCTTGTTCCAAACAACTAGTATACTTTATCCTTTTGAAACTTAAAATATCATGTCTTATGTCGAAAATAGATGGAAGGCTAAGGAGATTTAATTGTAGCACGTGTCTTATATTAAACAAAGTGCTTGTTTTATACCACAATAATGAAGTGTTTGTCTTGTATTAATTGCCTTTATGCTTAACGTAACATTGATTTTTGCATGTAGGTAAACAGAGATGAATGGCTAAGATGGAAAATTAACTATGTTTTATAATGGGAAGTTTGTATATGGAGAAGATGTTGAATATGTGGGTGGAAATGAGGAAAGCTAGGGCATTAAAATTGATAGATTTTATTATTGGGACCTTAAGAGAATGCTTGTAAAAGATGTTAAAGGACCGAAAGCAAATAAGTTTATGTATAAAGTGCCAGGTGATGACCTGAAAAATGGGTCGATGGAGGTGAGAATGAGTGATGCATAAGTGATGGAGATGTGTAAACTAATTACTAAACATAAGGTTATAGAGTTTTATATTGATCACGGATCCAATTTTTCACATTTTAAACAATATGTAGATGATGAAGTTGATCTAGCTAAGAAAAAGAGGATGTATTTGTTAATGTAATGATTAGATGTAATGATTAGAGAGTAGTTTGATTCGTGCTTGAATGATGAAGAGTTGAAATTTTCTAGGGATTTAACTATTTCATTTAAAATGGGCAATTGAAGAAAAAGAATTGAGAGCAATGTCTGCAATATATAACAAATAAAAGGAAAAAATAGAAAAAAGTGTAGTTGGTGATAAAGATGACATGATAGGAATGACGTACATAATGAAAATATGACAGATTACTTTGAGTCAGATGACACTTGTAGTTTTGAAGAAGAAGATGGTTCAGATGTGGATGAGAGGTTAAAACATAAATCCAAACTTCACAAATTCAACCCTCATAAGAAAAAGATTGACATTGAGCTTAGCATGTTGTTTGAGGATTCTAACCAATTTAAGGAAGCACTTCATAAGCTTGTTGTTGATTAAAGAAGGGAGTTTAAATTTATAAGGAACAGTAAACAGTTTGTGAGAGCCAAACATGTGAGTAAGTACTGCAAATGGTACATTTCCATGTGAAAGATTTAAAAAGTTTTCAGGTAAGTAATCTTAATTTTATGTTTATTTTCAATTTAGGCACCATTGATATTGTGAACTAACTACTTACATAAATGTATGCTGGTAAGAGCTTTGAGCAGAAGCACGTATGTAATCATGTTTTCCAAAAAAAATGTTGGTTCAAAGTGGCTTACTAAAAATTATTTCAATAATATCTTGGGACTTAGTGTATTGAAACTATAATATTTGAGAAAGTTTATGATGGAAGATTTGAGAGTTGATGTTGACTATATTTTTTGTTATACGGATCAAAATTTGGTAATAAAGGAAATAAAGGAGGTGTGAGAGTAGAATATAGCAAGTTGTGGAATTACAAGGAAGAACTTTTAAGGTCAAATCTTGGTAGCAGGGCTGAAATGGTCATTGAACGACCATCATTTAGAAACAATTTACAGCCATCATTTGATAGAGTTTATATATCTTTTTTTAATGTTGTAAGAAGGGTTTCTTAGATAGTTGTAGAAGTAGGAAGAGATGGAGGTAGTTTTTAGAGAAAGACCTGGATCTAAAAGATGGAGGTAGATGGGCAGTGATTCAAATAAAAAAAAAAGTCCAGTCTAAACTTTATTTACTTTTATAATATAAGGATGCTCGTATTAATTTTTTTACGAATTTTGTTAATTGAATATTACATAGAGGTTCATTATATGACTTACTTTTATATTTAAAGGAGTTGGAAGAGGAGTTAGAAGATACTCATAGGGATTTGCCAAATTTTTCAAAAAAATATGGTTGAGAGCTTATTTCAACACATCATTGAAGTGTGATATTATGGATAATAATCTTTGTGAAGCATTTAATGGAAGTGTTATTGAAGCTCAAACAAAGAACATTATACGAAAGCTTGAGCAAATTAAAGTGCTTGTGATGGAGAAATTGGTTAAGAATAGAGACATGGAAAATAAATGGGTAGATGAGATAAGTCTAACAATGAAAACAAAGAATTAACAAGTGTTAATTATAAACTTGAGAGTAATGGTACTGGTGGGTTTGAAGTAATGCAAAAAAGATTTAAGTATGTTGTGAAATTAATATATAGGATATGTAGTTGCAGAAGTTGGGATGTTTTAAAAATTCTACATTCACATGCTATTGCTGCCAACAAGTATAACAATGCATTGCCTGACAAATATGTATCATATTGGTTTATAAAGGATAAGTATTTGCAAGCTTATAAATATATGATGGGACTAGTTCAATGAGAGAAATTTTGGGTAAAACTAAACACAAGCCACCATTACCACCTCCATTTCAAAAAATGCTAGGTAGGACAAAAATAATAATAAAAGAAAGGAGATTTGGGAGAATTCTACCACATGCAATAAGTTGTCAAGGAAGGGAATGAAAAGGAACTTACCAAACATGCCTTAAACAAGGACATAACAAAAAAAAAAGTCTAGTGATAGGTTTGTCATAACAAGTTTTGATTAAAGGTCCTGCCAGTTTGACTGTAAGTTAACACATTAATTTCAACATTAGTTATTTATGTCTTAATTGTACATGTTGATCTTTTCTTTTCTTTTCTATAGGCAGACTATGAGTAATGTCGAAGCAAGATTTATTATTATAGAATCAAGTCAACCACAAATATTAAAACCAAGTAAAAGAAAGAGATCAGTTTGTAGATATGGAATGTTATGGGGTGAGGCTCCTGAACCACCAATGTCAAGATGAGTTATAGGTATTAATTTGGGTTTATAAATTAATTTTGAAATTTTGGTCAAATTTTTAATTATTTATTGCTATTTTAATTAGGAAACAACTAATGCAAGAATAAGGAAGACAAGGCCAAAACAATCATTTGGGATAATGATTTTTGGTTGGTATAACAACTACTACTTTTATGATTTTTGTATATCAACTACTATCTTTATGATTTTCCTATAACAACTGTTGCCTCTATGCTTAATCTTTTTTATACAGCTATAGACAAATTCATTGTCCATTTTGGAAGCTAATTCTTTTACCATTCACTTGCTTGAGATCTAACAATGTTGAGGTTGTAAAAGTTTCAGCCTTTGAGTAAATTTATGGGCATTCACTCGCTTTTGAGGTGAGTGGCATGGCTTCAAAATATATGCCTCATGTCTGGGCAACACTCCATTTTTTTGAGAAATGAAATGAAACTTGAAATGTCTTTCAACTTAAAAGAAGAAAATGACTTGAATCCATTATTAGTATATGAGGAAAATATGAAAATTAAAAAATGAGTCATGCAATTTAAGGACAATATGCTTTAGAAACAAAACATGATGATCAAAACTCTTTCGTTAAGGATCTAAATACATCAAGGAAAAGAAAGAATCATGCTTTCTTCTTTTTCTGTTAGGAAAGATAACATTGTCTTACTAAGAAATTTGTCACCTTTGGACATATCGTTGGATTTTATTACCAAAATTCCCAAATTTGGTAGCTATGACATTATTTTGGTTGTTGTGGTTCATATCTACAAGTATTCTCATTTTATCCCAATTCCTCACCTCTATACTGCCAAGTCCATTGCTAATGTGTTTTGAAGAGAAATTGTGTCTCTATAACGTCCCAAGGTCAATACTTTCTAATAGGGATTTTATCTTTCTTAGTGCATTTTGGTAAGAACCTTTTAAACTTAACAATACCAAATTAAGGATGAGCATTTCAAATAATCCATAGTCTGATGGGCAAATGAAGGTTGTTAATAGGTGCTTGGAAACTTATTTAAGGTGCTTCGTTCAGGAGTAGCCACATTTTTAGAGTCAATATTTACCATGGGCAGAGTTCCCTTTCAGTATGGGGTTCCATACTTCAACAGGGACCATTCCATTCAAGCTGGTTTGTGGAAGAGACCCTTAAACCATTTCCCCTTTTGTTCCTAAGGAAACACACAATGCTAAGCTTAAAGAGAAGTTGATTACCCACGATGCCATGCTCAATATCCACAAGGATATTCTCTTGAAAGCTCAAACTTGAATGAATCATCAAGCAGATGCTCATTAAAGGGATGTTACTTCTCAATTTGGGGGCTCTATTTTTTCTGCATTTGTAACCCTATCGCCAACGCTCTCTATCTGACTGCTGGTATGAAAATTATCCCCTCGCTTTTTTGGACCATACAAAATTCTTTGATGTGTTGGATATATGGCATATGAACTGGAGCTTCTTGAATCTTCCAAAGTCTATCCAATTTTTCCATGACTCTTTGCTTCGCCCAATCTAATGGATAACAAGCTGCCACTCCTATAGCACCATTTCCAATTTACAATGATTATGAGCTCATCTTATCTCTTAAATAGATTCTTTCTCATCAATGAGTTAGTGAAGGTTGTGAATTGCTTGTTCAATGAGCTGAACATCCCTTTGAAGAAGCAAGCTGGAAAATTATGATCTACTAGCTAAACAGTTTCCTTCTTTTCGCCTTGGGTATAAGTCAACCTTTCAAGGGGAATGCATTGATACAAGCCCACCCTTATGCACCTATTTTAGAAGCAAATCAAGAGCAGCACATAAGGACTACATGGCAATTGAACAAGTCAGCTTATATCAGTTGATGGGTGTTACTTACTTTTGAGTCATGATCCACTCTTAGCATAATTCAAGGGCACCTTCTAACAAACAGGGTGTTTTTGTGCTTCTTAGAACCATTTAGTCACTTTATTATTTGTATTCCTAAGTTTTAGGAGTTTTGTTATTATTATTCAGTTTAAATACTTATTTTTGGTGGCTTTCCTTTTTGGGTGGTAGTTATTTATTTTATTGTACTAGATTTGTTAAGTGCTTAAGATTCTTACTCTCAATTTGCAAATAAAATTTCCTTTTCATTAATTTTCTATCTGTAGCTCTTAACACTATCATTTCTAACCTTATCTTAAATATTACCAAAACTAAGATAAACATAATGCTTATCTTTCAATCTATCAAAACTGATAACACGAATACTCTTAGTATTAAACGTAGCAACTAGGCAACAAAGTACTTATAACTTTATTTTCACACCAATGTGATGTTTAATCACAAAATTTAAAAATTAATGCCAATTGGCTTATCTAGCATTTCTACAAATGATGCATCATAATTAACTTGAAAAAACCTTAGTGAAATCAAGTAGATGTGTTTCAATCATCTTTTATTTGATTTAAATAAATTCCTTTATATCATTATTGGACCATTATAAATTATAATTTTTCAAGAAATTTAGTGGTAAGTTTTATAATGATATTAAATCCCCTAATAAACCTCATATAAATAAAAGCTAAATTATGGAAACTAAGATCCTTAATAACATAATTAGGTTTAGACTATTCTTTAATAGCTCTCACTTTCTCAATATCAACTACTATGCCATGTTTAAAAAAATAGAACATAAAGAAAGCGTATATGAAAGAACATTTCTTAAAGTTAGCATCAAGATTAGCTTTTTGAAGAATGAAAAAAACTTGCTTAAGATGAACTAGATGCTCATCTTTAGACTTGCCATAAAATTACCAAGGAACGATTAGACAACATAGGCTGTGAATCTCATAAAGGTAACAAGAACATCGAACAAACCAAAAGGCATGAGTAGCTATTCAAACAAACTTTTTTATTCTTAAATGCAATTTTTCATTCATATGTTGCCTTAATGCAAAATTGGTGACAACCACAACAGATTTATGTTCAAAAACATAGTAGAACTAATTAAAAAATATAACATGTCCTTAAAGATTTATCTTCGAAAAATGAGTAGAACCAATTAAAAGATATAACATGTCCTCAATGAGAGAAATAAGAGACTTATACTTGACTATGATCTTATTAATGGGCCCACTATACATGCATTCTCCATAACCCATCTTTCTTAGGTTTAATAAAGTAGGTATCACATAGTTTCCCTAAACCTTTCTCTAAAAGTCCCTCTTCTTGCTTACTTAACTCCTCTCTCTTTTAAGGTCATCCTATAATATAAAATGTTAGGCAATTATGACCCTAGACTAAACAAATTGCATGTTGTCATCTTAATAAGGGCAATTGTATTAGTATTTTTTTTTATAAATAATTGTATTAGTATATTCATATCTACCTTAGAAAATGACATATTATTCACACTATCATTAAAAAGTGGGACTTTATGACCAAAATAGTCTAACAAGTTAACAATTTTCCCTTTCCTAATATTTAAACAAACTCATTTTATTTCTAACTCTAGATTAGATCTAATATAATCTTTTTAGTGACACTTATGACAAATAATTACTTGTTCTAAACTTAATGACAAAAACATCCAGTTTAGACTTATTAATATTATACTCCTCACCAATCACAGGTTGGAATACCATGCTCAACTAGTCGATACTGAACAAAGAAGTACTGTATAGAACTTTAGTATCAGCTGGTACTGACTCTTTCAGATGGTGCCGGTTAGTAACTCAAATACCCATTAAATACCAATGAAAATTTTAATTTTAAAAATTTTAGAACTAAATTGAAAAAACTTAAAATTTCTCCTACATAAAATAATAATTATCTATACATAAAAGGAAATATGGTAAAATTCTATACAATTTTTTTAATAAATAGTAAAGAAACAAACAAGAATTTATTAAATAAATTTTTATGTAATTAAACTTATATATAAATTGATTATAGACTATATAACTAAATATATTAGTTCAACATAATTTAAATATATTTATTATATATACTTGATATCTATGATCTATATACGTTTTAGTATATACATTTACAAAATTATTATAATTTTTGAAATATGTAAAGATAACATTTGAAATTAAATTCATTTATTATAATTGCATACTTTTATTTTTATTTTTGTTAATTTTATATTTATAAAATAGTTAAACGATCATTCTTATCTTAGTTTGTAAGAAATATGTGAAAATAATATTAACAAAAATAAAAAATATTTATTATATCGCATTTATATTATTATGATATTTTGGGATAGTATTAAAGCAAAAAATTTCATGTCCTCCTAGTGAGTGGTAGGTAGTGCACTTAAATAGACAACATCTTTTAGCACATTTTAGCAGTTTTGGTTAATTTCATTTTGGCAAACTGAACATGTTTACTATCAATCATATCATACTGATCATAATATTCCGTAATAGAAACTAACCAATTAAAAAATACATTCCCATATATCATACTTATTTCGACTCACTACATACAGTAAAACCTTGATAAATGAATATTCGATAAATTAATAATTTTGATTAAATAATAATTTTCTCCGGTCCCGACTTGGGCCAATGGGATAAAATAATAACCTCGCTAAATGCATAAGAT
>JANKOE010000003.1:19213466-19228128 GCA_026284465.1 Erythroxylum citrifolium
CCGGCACCTGGATCCTGGGGATCGGGAAAGTCCCGGGAACAAAAATTTTTGTTTTCCGCTGCCTGGACATGTGATGTTCGTCCCGGGATTTTCCTACAGATTGGATCATAGAGATTTTTACAATACAAAAGATCTTCCGTCATAGGTCTTCATATCGAGTAGTTGGTCAATATCAACTTTATTGTAAAGCTATTGCCACTCTGGCTTTGATACAACTTATTGGAGCTCTAAGCAATACTGCTCATAAGATCTTGAAGATCACTCAACTAATAACAAACTACAGACACAATAAAGATGACTAAAAGATAACAAATAGATGATTTTAAAGTCAAAAACCATTTAATGTAAAGTTAAAAACTACGAAACAAACCAACAATAAAATCCATTAAATCAAATAATATGATACAAATGATAAAGCTTTCAAGCAATGTTATAAATACTATACTGGTATTAGTATTAGATTTGGTTCTAGTACGGTGTTGTATAGGTACCGGTCAATATTAGGTATCGTTTCAGATAATTTTTTAAATTTATGAAATAGTCTTTAATTTTTTAAAACTTGCAAAATAGTCTATTAGTATATTGTACAATATACTTTATAATTTTACATTAACCTAACTCCAAAAATCATAATAATAAAATTTTAAATAACATCCATTTATTTATTTTTATTATCATTAACAAAATTTTATTTATTTTTATTATCATCCATGCATGTCAAATTGAAAACAATCACTAATCAGAGCAAAAGAAAGCTTATATTTTGTGAAACTTAAAATAGGTACCACTAACACCAACTCCATTGGGTAAGAATCCAAAAGCAAGCCGACGTTCGCTTTCTCAAGAAAGTGAAATCGCTACAATACGAACAGCTCTTCCAAACACGAGTATCAGGAAAATAAGTGAAAAAAATATAGAAAGTAAGCTCTTTTTTTCCCAAAACCCTTTTAAAAGCCAAGCTGTTCAATTAAAACTTAAAAATCTAACATTAAATAGTGATGAAACTGTAAAAGTTCTCAAAGCATAGTACAAAAAGTTCGTTGAAAGCTAAATTTTCAAAACCCTGAACCATTAAATTAAATTAAAACCCAAACCCAAACACCTCCTCGCCTCCTTCTCCCCAAATCTAATCTGGATCTGCGAAATTCTAGATCTAATTTGATTTGTAGTTGGAGGTACATAGCAGTGATCATACTAGAAGCCCAGAGGTGTGGGGGAGTGGTGGCTGGCGACTAGAGGAGCAGAGGACCAAAGATAGAGGCGGTTGGGCAACAGGCGTGAAGCGACAACACACTTGATAGGAGACGATCACTCACGGGGCATGTGTGGTGGTGGATGGCGATAGAGGGAGAGACTCGTGGTTGAGACACTGATAGCTGGGAGAGGAGAGAAAAAGAGGAGAGATGACTTAGATGAGAGAGAGCAATGTTTTAGAGAGGGGGAGTGTTTTTGTAGAAGTGGGTGTGGGGGTGGAAGGGGCTGCTAAATAATTTTTTTGCAAAATAGTCCCTCGTTTTGTAAAAATATAAGGTACTGACTGGTATTTGGCTAATATTTTAATGGTCGGTACTTAGCCAAATCGCCAGCTAGTACCCATTAGTTACGTTTCATACCATTTTCTGGTCGATACAAATTGAGAGAAATCACCAGTTGGTACCTATTAGTTACATTTCGTACCATTTTCTAGTTGATATAGTACCTTTTGACCAGAACTGACCTATATAGTACGAAACCATAAATATTGCTTTCAAGCTTTATCACTCAAGAATACTTCATAAGACAATGACAACAAATCTCCCTAGCTCTATCTTTAGCTAGCTATAAAGCTCTCTTGAGTACTCTCTAGAACTTCTCTAAAAAACTTTTAGGATTGAGTACAAATTGACGTATATATAACAATACTACTCTTGACTATTTTAGATATTAAACTTTGAAAAAACTGTATTTGATGAATACTATTTGGAATCTAAAATTCTTCTTTTATTGATTATTTCTGTCTCATATAATTTTAATCTCTTAAACTTACCTTTTTTCTGCAAAGGATAAGGTTTTTGACATGACGACACAAAAATTTCAAAACTTATCCTTTAAATTTCAAAACTTGACGATGCAAAAATACATGGTTACAATAAGTTAGACGTCCAACAAAAATGGTCATGTTTACCACTTACACGAATGTATTTGACTTTGTACATGCATGTATGATCTTGAAGTGTCGACTTTCAACTTGCACACAATTATAGGAACTTATGCGATTATGTACACGACTGTGTCTACCACTGACACGAGCATGTGCCTCCCAAACATGAGTGTGTCTTTTAAAAATAGCTTCTAATCATTAATTTCTACCTTAAATTCGCCCAAACTTTATTCCTTTTAATCCATGAAGACATCTAAGACCTTCATAATCCAAATTTAGTAGTATTAAACAAATAAACATCGATAGGGTTGGAACCTACAACAATTTGAATATGAATTTATATTTCACGTTGTTTTTATAAAATATTGTTTTTACCATCAATATTTTGAGAAAATTAGTTTAAGATGTACAAATGAATTTCTCTTAAATTTTAATGAAATATCATAATAACTAGCATAGTGACAAAATAAATTGAATTTTTAATTAAAGTGACCTTCATGTTAAGAAACACAAATGAAAATTTTAAAGCTACTAAAAACTAATTACATGTACATTTTTTCTTTATACTCAAGATTCGTGACGATTAACTCTTCCTAAGTATGGCCAAAATATTACAAAAGATAAGATATTATAGTATTTCACTTTTCATTACTTGAAATTAGATTGTATTATTAGATTGAATTGAAATGTCGTCGCCATAATCTAATTGTTTCTGACCGATTTTTGTTTCATGAGAAATGAAAACGATTTTTTAGTTTTCAAAGTACATGTAGACTGCTTCTTGTTAATGTTACCTGCTAGGTACATATTGGAGCGCAGTCAAATCTGGATAGCTGGTCAGCCGCGCATGACTTGGAACTGCTGCAACTTACTTCTTCTTCATCGAATGTCTCTATCCAGCGGGTCTGAAGTCAGAACTGAGATCCTAGCGTGATGAGGTGATGCATGTTACCCACACTACTCTTAAATTATTTCAATTCAACGTGGACCAATTCAAATCACCAAAAAATCAATCAATTCTCATCTGGTGAATGAATTCTCATATTAGGAGATGCTTCCTCGTGCGATTTGGATGATTCGAATTTGGAAAGAGCCATTTAATAAGCTTAGTAAAAATTGCAGTAGAAAAGCTTAAGCCCTTTAAAATATTGGGAAAATCTTGATATAATCTTTTTATATCAGCTAGTACTTTTGGCACGCTTCCAACAAGAGAAAAAGTCTCAAACTACAATGTAACAACCTAAGCACTCACCCACCAAGAAATTCCAGAAACTCTAAGCTTTGCCAACAAACATTTCTTTTGCATGGTTTCCAAGTCAGCTTTTTCGAGTTTTGTATTTGATGAAGTCCTTAGAATTGATCTCAATTTCTATATTTGCCTTAGTGACTAAGGAATGGTAGCATTAGGCTTAATATGCCAAAAGCTTTTGATTACTAGACATTAATAATATGAGATCAAGCCAGACCGAATGCACTATAGTATCATTAGAAAAGCTAGTTAAAGGCACAAGTCAAAACTCTCCCTATAATTGGCAGGCTTACAAAACTTTAGCTTTCTTTTTTTTTTTAATAATTCATCTTGATAAGAAAAAGAGGATTAAATCAAACCCGATTTTGATTACTAGATATTTTTCATGGATTTATTTTATCTTCTTTTTTTTTTGCAAAAAGTATCTTATTCACTAATTTGATTAGAGTGGTTCTTAGCTTTGCCTTTTCGACATTGTCTTTACTTCAGTCAACATGAATTTGAATGATCCAATTTCAAAGATGAGTTCATGAATCAAATTGTGAGTCCCTTTATTTCACCCTGCTATCAAAACTGAAAAGGAAAAATAAACTATTCCTTATTGAAAATTATTATATGCACAAAGTGGGTGGGGATTAGTAATAACATAGTTGTTGTTGACATCACTAATTAGTTGTTTCATTTGATCATTCAACATGGGTTTAGATTTGCCCTCATCTGAAGAACTTTTTACATGACACACCAAAATGGATCACAGAAATATGGCTTGCATCCTTCTTTTTCATTAAAATGTCGCCTACATTCTTCCTTATACTGATTAGTTCATGCCTTGTTAAATCATCATACTGAGGTATAATAATATTGAAAAACGATTTTCATAACTGAAATGAAGTAGCTTCAGGATTACATTGTGGTCTTGTAAGGATTACAAATGTCTCATTCAACAAGTAAAATATAATTAAGAGTTGATACTTCAAGGAAAAAGTGGGGAAAAACGCAAGAATTTATTGATTTCAGGTCAGGAGTCCAATCACTTTAAGCAGCTGCAGTTATATATTCGATTGCCTGCTTGCATATACCAGTCATTGTTGCTTCAGGACCATAAACCTACAAGAGAACGTAAGAGCAAAGGCAACTTCAGTTCAGAATCTTTCTTCACATAAATGAAAAGTACGGGGGCTTTCACATGTATCAATACCTCAATGGGGAGACCGATTTCCTCAGCAAGTGTCCTCATTTTGGCAAGGCCCTTCTGATAATTGGGACCTCCTCTCCTCACATATAAGTGCATCCTTGCTGCTTTAAGCTTGGATTCCTAGTCAAAAAAGAAGAAGAAGATATTATTCAACCATACTATAGAAATTTGAGATGGATCAGGATGAGAATGTCCAACATCAGATGCAAAAGATCAACTCTTTCTCCAATATGTCAGGCTTTTGCAACAATACATTCATAACTGTAAAAGACTAAATATTGCAGAAAATGGCTAAGGTTTGCAATGCAAATGTTGGAAATTCTCATACAATAAACGCTTTTCAGAAGAACGAAGAAAACCCAGTTATCGTAAGTTCACCTTTTCTTTGAGGGCCCGAATAATGCCATTAAATGTAGCTGCAACGTCGGTGAAGTTAGCAATCCCTCCTCCAATTAAAAGGGCTCTCTTTTGACCATCAGGATTGGAAGCAGCACACTGCACAAATTATACACATCAAGACTACAGTGAATACAAGGCAAGATTTTCTAACTTGGCACATTATATACCTTTAAAATTTCAAATGCAATTTAAAATCATCATGTTCTTTCTATCTTTTGCTAAAAGGAAAAAAGAAAGGCATCGATTCCAGCGAAAGTTAAAAGCAACCTTTTTTTGGAAAAAAAAATCAAAGTAAGATCTTTGAGACTAGGAGGTGGGGTTCTTACATCTATGACAACTCTTGCATACTGCAGTACTTCCTCTTCATTGGGAGCTCCACTATATTCTGCATAGTTCCCAAGCTCAGAAGCATAACCCAGATCACCAACCTGTTACCACTCACAAATTGATGCATAAAAATTCAAGTAACATGAGTGAAAGAAAAGAGAAGGTTTTCCACCTCAAACAAGGACTTCTTACCGTGTCAGCATAGATGACACTTGCTCCACCACCAGCTACCATTGTCCAAATTCTTCCCTTCGGATTTAAAACTGTGAATTTCAAGGATGCACTTGTCTACAAGCAAATTGAGTAAGGAGAATTATTAACTTTGCCAAATTCTCATTGGCCAAACTATTTAACAAAATCAAATTCCATTACTTTGGAAACTTAAAAGATCATGAATATGAATCTCATATCAACTTGAATTTCTTTAGAGAAGTGACAGGTAGCAAAATAATTTAACTTCTTCTTTCAACTAATTGATGAATTTTGATATTTTTTAGCAGATCAAAACATGGTAAACAAAGTATTGTTGAGTAAGCTAGATTTCGGAGGAACTTATGAATAAAAGTATACCTTTTCATCTAATCCATGAATAAAGCTTTCAGTAGGACTCATCACTCTTCCGAATGGTAGTGGAAATTCAATATTTCCCCACCTGTAAAGTACAAATTAGTATGAGGAAATGTTAAAGATGAAAAGACAAAACATCCAATAAAATGAAAACATCAAATTCTAATAGAATAGCAAGTGAAGGCAAAATTCACTCGAGAAAATGAGATGTACTTCTTGAAGTTCTTGAAAGCAGCAGTATCATCAAGCTCGCCTCTCATATCCAGTGGATAGGGCTTTCCATTAACCAATGTGAAAGGATTCATCTCTAGGAAAGTGAAGTCAAGATCTGCCTCATACACATTTCATAAGTTACTAGAGAACTCTAACAAGTAGATAGGTCACCAGAATTTCTCAGAAAATTGATCAACGACCAAGTATACCTTGAAATAGAGCATAAACGACTTTAATAAACTCCTCGATTTCCCGTTTTATCTGGAAAAGTAAATGAATTTCACGTCAATTATCCATCTGAAAATAAAAGCTTCAAGTGCATTAATTTTCCAATGTGAAATGAGAAACATATGTGTTATTTCTCAAATCAATCAAGTTTTCCAACATTGCTTCAGACAATTGCATCTTAATATATATACTTGGGAATTATTTGAGGTTAAAATATTTAGCCACATCAAAGAAAACACCTATGGCTGAAGTAATTGATTCTGCAAAATCACCTCCAGGGGAAGGGTTGCAACAAGTGGAGCACACACTTCTGATGTAAACGACACCCCTGTTGGCACAAATATTGTTTTCACCTAAATAGGCAACAAAGAAAGCTTTTCTCACTTATGAGGCAATGAGTATAAAGAAAATTGTACACAGAATGTGAAAAGAGAAATAGCTCTCTGGTCAAATTAATACATGAAAATGTAAAAGAAACAATTCCAGAAGTACCTTGTCCCAATTCTCTTCTATTTCAATTCCTCCACATTCTGAAAAACTTACATTGCATCCAAGGCGCTCCGAGACAATATTAAGGTAGAATTCTTCGCTGTGCGGGACGAAGGGTTCAATGATGAATGTTGTTATGGGTCCTTTGCATCCACCCATTTCTACCTGTTAACCAAGATTGAATTAAATCAAGCCAAAAACTGAAGGCCAGAGAAACCAGCCAAGCGATTTTCGTGATTGTAGTATATGAAAATTTTAGAAACAAGAAGGAAAAGAAAGAGATGGAAAGAAGAAAGTTCACCTCTTTGCCAAGGCGTTCCTTAACAAAAGTGGCTACTTGGCTCAGATCTAGATTTAAAGCAACAAGACCACTCTTGCCACGCTTCCCAAACAGCATGTCAGGTTTCACAACCAGTTTCCCTGACAAAAGCCATGGTTCTTTCTCTGCTAGCTCATTGAAATCGGTTGTTTGCACAACCTATTCCACAAGAAGTAAACAACTAATACAAATTAACAAATGAAAATGGTTTAACATACTCGGAGTTTGTGAAGATATCCATTTCTTATAAAGCAGGAAAACATGGAACTGGAATAAGGTCGCATCAATTTCCAGATTCCCTTTTTATCACAAATTAAGTTGTTTCAATGTTTAGAAACTACTAAAGGATTTCTTTAAACTGTTAAACCCGTGAATAATGTCAGCAAATGCCCCATTTCCCAAAAAACAAATTCCATAAATCACAACCAGGCAATAACTAAACTCAAACAAAACACGTCAAAAGAACTCGGCAATTAGAAGGCCGTATTGGAAAGATCTTATGTTCCAAAGACATCGCAACAAGTTCACTAGGATGTGAACTAAATAGCCCGCACAGCACAAATAGAAACTAAACAAAGATCAGGAACTTAACTAAATCAATAAATTGCACTCACTTGTGCAGATTTGATGGGCAATTCATAACCAACAAGTCTCTTGAAGTGCTCCTTCAACAATCTCTTGGAATCGTACTCTCTGATCTTCTTGCGTGCCATTTTCTCTCACCTAAACACCACAAAGCACCCAAAAATCACAACTTTCTAAATCCCAGAAAAGATCTGACAATGCCAGATCCAAAATCAAAAGAACCCACAACTAATCCGCGACCGAGCTCTCATTATCTCAAAAAAAACAAAACAAATGCATGCAATACAAAACCACCCATTACCAACATAAACCTCAAAGTTCACAACTTTGCGCAAAAGGGTACATAACGAACAACTTCCAAAAGCTATACATGTACAGAGAAATCAAGAGAAAGAAAGATCGAAATTAAATTGAACTGGGAATCATGCTAAAGACAGAAGAAGAATCAGGAGAGAAACCAAATTACCGTTTAAGAGAGGGGGAGATGGGAAGTTGTGAGTTGGTTGGTTAGGTGGAGAGCTTCAAGACAGGAACGTGGATTTCAGTGTTTCGGGCAAGTACATATTTATAGCGGCTAATTTAATTTAATTTAATTTTTTTCTAAAATTTTTGTTGAATCTTAGAATTTATCGAACGTAGTTGGCTGATTGTGTTCTAAAGAGACTTTCAGATATCAGGGAGTTGGAAGTTGCATCGGACACATTAGATCACATGCCCAACACACCTACCATTTTGGTTTTGGACCAAACCAACGCTTCAATCATTAAACCGGTTGCTTTTGGGCTCATTTTGTTGGAAATTTAATTTGTCAATTTTTTCATCCTATTTTAAAGTGGACTGTTTATAGATATAGCTTAATTTTTTCATCCTATAATCTATTTAATATAGCTTATGGATGGCGATTTGAGACGGCACCGTTTGACGTGAACCACCGGTTCTTTAAATTATGTTAGAGAAGAGAAAGGGAACAAAAATAAAATTAAATATCAAGTAAAAAAAGAAAGGGGGGTTGCCAAGTTGGCAGATACAGTTCAAATATGTAATCTTTCGTTTACTGAAATCGTCACAGAGTCTGGTAACTGGCAACTGTTAGGAGACTCACCCCACCAACTCACTAGGGCAGGTCAAATGATAAGTGTTCACTTACCAAAACTCTCGTAAAGTACACAACTTTCGTTTACCGAAATCGTCGCAGAGTCTGGTAACTGGCAACTCACTAGGGCAGGTCAAATGATAAGTATTCACTTACCAAAACCCTCGTAAAGAAACACTTGTAAATAAGTCGTGTAAACCAGCTAGTAGAAACATGGGCCAGGACCCATTTTTCTCCTTAGACATGTATGTACAATTCTCAATGCCGCGGTCACCTTTTAAAGAAACTCCTGCCCCTAGCTGGTAGCTACTCCTCACATCATCTCGTCAGCTAATTTCTGTTTTCAAGTTCTTTGTTTATAATAAGAAAATAAGTAAATGCCATTTTGTAGGTGTACAGAAAGAAAACATTTTAATACAGTAATAACCAACAAATTACACATTCTCAATAAATTACTAGCAGATAAAAATCAAAACCCAAAACTTTGTTAGAAATTAAGCGCTAGCTTTACTTCTACTTTGTTTAGTTTTTACGATCTCACTGGTCTTTTCTAATAAAAGCAAAATTTTGTTTAGTCAATAATGCTAATTATATTTTTATTAACGATATTAATTAAATATTAGATAAAACCTAAAGATAAATTAATTTTATTTAGTATAAAATATATAAATAAATATTAATATCAAAATAAATAATTGAATCACTAACATTATTTATAAATTATTATTTAATAATACATATTGTAAATATTAAAAGATGATTTATTTTGAAATTTATGTATTTTAAAATATTTAAATTTAAATTATAAATATTAAGTAATTATGAATTTCAAAAATATTTTATTTTCAAAAATAAACTTTAAGTAATTATAAATAATTAAAATTAAATAATCACATAATATATTTAATTGATGGCAAATCAAATTACGAAAAATAAAAACTATTTTTTATAACTGCCATAAGTTATGAAAATTAAAAGAAATCAAAATAGAAACAAATAGTTTCTAAGTAACTATTTGGTCCTACTTTAATTCTTATTTTTTTATTTTTTATGTTTCCTGTTTTTATAACTTATATAAAATATATAATATATAATATATTTTTTATTTTTGTCATAATTTGATTCACTATTAAATAAATATATACCATTTTAATTATTTAATATTAATTACTAATAAAAATTATGACTAATGTAATTTAATTTATTTTAATCTTATAATGATTCAAGATTTTAGTTATTTTGATTTTTAAAACCCATAGTAATTTAATAAATAGTTTTCATTTATACAAGTAATCATGTAAATAAAATATACTAAATATGTATTAATATTTACCAAAAAATATTTTATGAGAGAAAGAAATAAAATTATTTACTTAATTATTTTATTTTTGTGTATTTAGTTATTATCACTAATAAAAGTATAAATATATTAATATTAACAATTAAACATGTTTTTAAATAAAATTTTAAATTTTAAAAATATATCAGAACTAGAAGTAGAAGTAAATGACCTTAAAAAAACTCTTTCCTAAGTAACAGACCTAATCTGAGTTTCCACTCAGAAATTGTGAATCGATCAGTTGTGCCTTCTGCTTCGGCTCGAGCTTATGCACTGAAAGCTCGTGAGGATCAGGGCGCACCAAACGTCATTGCTAGTATTATTTTTCTCTTCAATTCTGAAATGCATGCATTGATTGACCCGGGATCTATTCATTCTTATATCTGTGTTGGGGAAATGTCTGATAAGAAGATGCCTATAGATCAGTTAGTGTATGATATGCATGAAAACAGTCCTTTGAGTAGTAGTGTGTTGGTTAATCAGGTGTATAAGAACTATCCTATTATGATCTGAGGAAATGATTATGTAGCAGATCTAATCAGATTATCTTTTCATGAATTTGATTTGATTCTAGGTATAGATTGGTTATCCAAGCATCAGACAGTAGTTAACTGTGGTGCTAAAATAGTTATGCTTAAGAAGCCAGATCAGCCTACAAAAGTATTGCATGGCGTCTGCACTGGTTCCTTAGCTAATGTGATATCTGATATGCAAGCTAGAAAACTCTTTAGGAAGGGATGTAAAGCATATCTAGCTTTTGTGCTTGACTCTAAGAAGGAGGGTGGTAAATTGCTAGATATTCCTGTGGTGAAGGAATTTTCAGATGTGTTTCCTGAGGAATTACTATCTTCAAATGATCCTCCTACATGGTCTTTATCTTTTAAAGCTGATGTATATCTCATGCGATCATGTCTACCCTAACATCAAGATCTCCCCATGATCTCTATGCGTTGATGATGAGTTAGCCAAGTCAAAGCCTTTAACAACAAATTGGACTGATCCAACGCTCACTCATGTCAAGTTCGTTAGTCATGGTCCGTTTATTTGAGCACACACTAAATTCTTAGTCCATCAAGAATAACCTTAGCTAAGTCAATCCACACAGGGTCTAAAGCTTTACCAAAACTTGCACCATGCTTAATCTAACCTACTAAGTTATCTTAGAATTATCACTTGTCTCACTTATATGTGTGATCCAACTAACTTTCAACCTAAGGTCCATCTCATGCTAGTTGTCCTTCATATACTAAGGGGCAAACACTTACTTTGTAGCAGCTCCACTTACAGATTTTAAATATACTTAATGCGTAAAATCAATCAAAATAGGTCTCATTAACACATGGAAGTAAAATCTTAATCACGGACCAATTAAGGTTTATAATAGAGTTTGGATCCTACTATACTAGGATAGAGCTCGATTGTGCTTCTTAAAGGATTGATTATAAAACTGAGACATTTTAATGTAAGTTCTCATAAATACAACCATTAAGCGTAATTAGGGATTGCTCTACTTACTTTGCATCTTCAGTTTTCATTAATTTGACCCTTAGAGCTTCTTTTTTTAAAATATCTTTAAAAATCTAAATAGTTGTTTTTATAGATATGTAAACCTAAGGTCATTCCAATATGGCTACGCCAAATTTAGAATACATTAGTTATTATTGTGAAAAAGTTAAACTGAGATAAACGATGATGAATTGTACCATCTAATAAACAAATATTCAGTTATTAATTTTGTACTATTAATGCTTCTCTAACATGAGTTAACTTAGATGCCACATCCATGAACTCAAAATCAATGGCCACACCTTTATGTATGCCCATTTTTATTGGGAAGGTGAATACACCTTCAAGGTGTTTTGACTAACTGATTGACTCCTACAATTATGCTAACACAATGATATGACACAATCATGCCAACACTCCCCCTCAAGTTGGTGGATAGATATCTATCATGTCCAACTTGTCAATCACTACGTGAAATGCTCGACTTGAGACTGCCTTTGTAAGGATATCTGCGAGTTGGCTCTCAGATTTAACGAATGGAAACTGAATAATCTTTTGATCTAGCTTCTCCTTGATAAAATGAAGATCAACTTCTACATGCTTAGTTTGGTCATGTTGAATTGGATTTTGTGTGATTTGGATTGCAGCTTTGTTATCGCAAAATAAGCTTATGGGTACTGAACACTCAATTCCAAGGTCCTGTAAAATTCCCTTAATCCACAATAACTCACAGAAATCATATGCCATACCTCGAAACTCTACTTCTGCACTTGACCGAGCAACAACCTTCTATTTCTTGCTCCTCCAGGTAACAAGATTGCCTTCTACAAATGTGAGATAACCTGAGGTAGATTTCCTGCTTGATCGATCTCCTGCCCAATCAACATCAGTGTAACCTTCGATAGTGGATGCTTCATTCTTTGAGTATAATAGCCCTTTTTCTGGTGCACCTTTTAAATATCTCAAGATTCTATAGGCTGCGTCCATGTGTTCTTTATTCAGAGCATGCATAAACTAACTTACCACACTCACAGGATAGGCAATATCCAGCCTAGTATGAGTTAGATAGATTAATTTTCCCACTAGCCGTTGATAGTAACTAATATCTATTGGACTTTGGTAAGGAGAAGTTTCAAGTGAATGATTCATCTGCAATGGTGTTTCAACTAACTTGCAATTTAGCATTCCGGTTTCAGTCAATAAATCCAACACATATTTTCGTTGGCAAAGAGAAATTCTCTTTCTCGACTGTGACACTTCAATACCTAGGAAATATCTCAAGTTTCCCAAGTCTTTCATTTCAAACTTGGTGGCCAAATACTTCTGTAGTCTCTCCATTTCTTTAGCATCGTTACCTGTCAATACCATATCATCCACATACACAATCAATGCTGTCACCTTTTCTCCTTCATGTTTGATAAACAAAGTATGGTCAGAGTTACTTTGCTTGTAACCAACCAACTTCATTGTTGCTGTAAACCTCCCAAACCAAGCTCTAGAAGATTGTTTAAGCCCATATAATGATCTCTTCAATTTACATACATTATCTTCATGTATGGTTCCATACTTGACACCAGGTGGAAGCTCTATGTAAACTTCTTCTTCCAAGTCACCATTTAAGAAAGCATTCTTTCCATCAAATTGTCGCAATGGCCAATCTCTATTAACTGCAACTGATATGAGGATGCGAACAGTGTTTAGCTTTGCTATTGGTGCGAAAGTTTCCTGATAATCAACTCCATACTTTTGTGTGTAACCTTTTGCTACCAGCCTCGCCTTGTATCGGTCAATGCGTCCATCAGCTTTAAGCTTCACAGTATACACCCATTTGCAACCAACTACCTTCTTCCCTGGGGGTAATGACACTAGTTCCCAAGTTGAGTTCTTTTTTAGAGCTTCCATCTCTTCATTCATGGCTTTCGTCCACTTTGGATCCTCTAACACTTCCTGCACACTGTTAGGAATAGATACTTCTGATAATTGATCAACATTCGGGGCATATGAATTCAACAGCCTGTGAGTGGAGGTATAGTTATTAATGGGGTATTTAACATTTTCTTTAAGAGAAGGTTCATGTTGTTTCTTTGGAATACCTCTATTTGATCTTGGTGCTAACCGAAATGGTAAAGGATTATTAAAAACCTGAGATTCGATGTCTTTTTGAACATGCTGAGAAGGAGGCTCTTCGGTTAGTGGTGTTAAGACAGGCTCTTCTAATGCATTTTTATCACCATTTGCTGGCACATCATTCTCAAACAAATTTGATAGACTTAGAGGCTGCAAACTTGAAGTATCTACATCGGATTGATAAGGGGGATCACGATATGTATTCAATTTCTCTTCTATATCCTCCAACTCTAAGAACTCAGGTTCACCATTTGAAATTCCATTATTTCCCCCATTCAACTCAGGCTCATCACTCGAGTTCTCCCCCTGAGGAGATGAGCTCAAAACTCCCCCTGTGTAGTATGGTTGGGTTTCATGGAAGGAGACATCCAAAGAAACATGTAATCTTTTATTGTGTGGATCATAACATCGGTAGCCCTTTTGAAAATCTGAGTTTCCAATAAAAACACATCATTTGGCACAAGGATCTAATTTGCTTCGTAAGGCTTTGGGAATATGAACATACGCTGTGCACCCAAAGATTCTGGGTTCAAGGTTTGGTAGATGGGAAATAGAATAAAAAGATTGTAACTTTTGTTGTGGAGTTTGGAAGCCAATAACCCGAGGAGGAACCCAATTGATTAGATATACTGCAGATTTGACCACCTCTCCCCAATAAAACTGCGGCATGTTCATCCCAAAGAGAGACGCACGTACCACCTCTATAATTTGTCTATTTTTCCTTTCTGCCAACCCATTCTGTTGTGGCGTGTACGTATAGGAATTATGGTGACGTATTCCTGGCTGGTTTGGATATTCTCCAAATGAAGCATCAATAAATTCCATGGCATTATCAGATTGCCAAATTTGAATTTTTTGCTGAAATTGAGTAAGGACCATATTGTAA
>JANKOE010000003.1:19347630-19361245 GCA_026284465.1 Erythroxylum citrifolium
TATCATTCCACTCCGCTTTAATCCTTTTTTTCAATTTATCCCCACCTTGAATATCTTGGCTTGGTATTGACATTTTCAATCAACAATAAAATCCCCACTGCATATAACAATTATTTAAGCAAGTATAAGAAAACCACACAACCAGAAGTTTTACGCAGTCTAAATCAATATGTAAACCAATATATCAACATATGCTCAATTTCAGAAACCTTAGAAGACAAAAAAAAATCGTAAGCTTACCTCAACAGTATCAAGTAGCACCTCTCCTTTTCTCTTTCTATTTTCAATGTTGATACTGGAAAATATGAAATCACAGTGTTAAAACACAAAATTAATTGATAACCAAAAGACTACATTTAAGCGCTACAACCAAAAGGCTACAGTTAAAATGTGCAATTGCAAAAGATTTCAAGCTCAATATTTCACATCTAGCAAAAATTCAAGCATATCTATTATAAGTCAATCATGTTTACACTCGGATGAAATTTACCACTCTTCAAAAAATTCCAGAAATAACACAGAAAAATTACAAGTCAAATGCAAGACAATAAGAAACAACAAGCAGTAGATGCAACACAGTAACAAAGCTTAAGGCAGACGTTCGTCTGCGTCAACGTCTGCGTTGTTACTGTAACACCCCACTCCCGCGTGACCCGAACCCGATATCGTTGGTGATATCTGAGTCCGTGTCCCGCGAGGGTGACGTACTATATCAGTCAGTCAAAAACTCAGTATACATTTTTTTTTGAAAAGCCATTCATACGTGCGGAAAACAGTAGATAAGTTGAGCCCATGTTAAACGGAAGCAGTTTCAGTTATTACGCACAGTTTCAATTATTACACACATTCTACAATAATTTACAATAACCCTAAAATGTACAAAAAGACCTAACCAAAATTGGGTCTACTAAAAATACAAATCAGATTACAACGATTGCGGATAATACAATTTTATGAAACACTAATGCAGACGCGAACTGATCCCAACCTCTATCTTTCACTTGCCTGCAGTAGGCATACTCCCGTGTCTAGCGGGGTACTCTTCAAGGCCTGAAAAATATATGCAATTTTGGGTGAGTTTTGCGAACTCAGTGAGGAACCATCATCGATGGTTCTCCCAATTCATGCATCACATAAGCATGTTACAGTATTCAGATAGTCTCAGAAATAATCCAGTCACAGTACTACTAAGCCAGGCACAGTAATAACACAGTCAACAGTATCAACAGTCACAGTAAGAAGACAGTCAGTCACAGTAAGAAGACAGTCACAGTAAGAAGACAGTCACAGAAACCATACAGTCATAGACAGCAAACACCATTTCAGGTACTCAGTCCAGTATGTATGCAATGCACATGTGACTCTTTTCTATTTTTATTACAGTGTTGTGACCGAGCGCTTAAACAGTAATCAGTAATCAGTAGACGCGTCTAGGGAGTATGATTTTCTCCCTTCGAGCTCGAGGCTCGTTTTCAGTATCAGTAGCGACTCTGGTCACAACTATCCTTTATCCGTTTATACATCTGTGTATGTAATGCATATGACCAATTTATCCGTCAATTAACAGTCTATAATTCACACTTAACAGTCCATAATTCACAATTAACAGTCCATAATTCACAATTAACAGTCCATAATTCACAATTAACCACAGTATGGCACACAAGTCACATTAACACATTCCTGATCCCGCCATTATCCTCACATTAGATTGAGAAAATCACTTAGATTACTCACCTATTACTTCCGAGCTAATGCCGGGAAGTCTCTGCTACGTCGGTCAATCGACGCTCCAATTGGGCCTCTATAAGAATCAAAGAATATGAACATTACTAATTGTTCAATCAGAACTAGTTACTGATGCACATGTAGGTGTAGAATGCATGTTCATGATATTCTCGGCCCTAATCTCACTTTTTTTTCTATTGTAAAAATTCGTCTAAAAATTAGAAACCTAATGGCGCTGACGGTACTCAATTTGGACCTCTATAGGTCCAAAAATAAATAAAACAGTGATGAAAGAACCCTTACCCGGACCTACTTCAATTTTCCTTCCAAAAATTCCCAATCTCTAAGAAAATGAAATTAAATATTCAATGAATCCGATGACTCAAGAATCAGGTCAATCGGACGTCGGACGGAAAAGATATGAGCAAAAGAAGCTCGAAACAAATAAAATAAAAATAAAAAGGCAGCTGCCCCTTTCCCTTTTCTTTCAACCGAAATTCAAACCCCTATATCTCTTTGCACAAAATTCAGAAAAATACAAACTATACCTTGTTGGAAAGATCATTAGAAACCCTACAAGTTTCATGAGACCCCAACAATCAATTCCACCCCTAAGGGTGTCAAAAATTCAGTCAAAGCTGCTGCTCATTCAATACCTCTCAAAACAGTACAGTACTTGGTAAATTCAATAATTTTCATTCTCTTCAGTCAAAAATTGCACAATAAATATGCTCAGACAGATCACAATGTTATCTACAACTAAATTAGACAATACCTATTTCACACAAAAATATAGCCAACAAACCAAAGTTTAATTGGGCACAAACCTCACCTCATTTGCATACCTACACAATGAGTTATGAGCAAAACAGTACAGTAGGTCAAAAACCAATTTTCAGCTTTACTACTCAAATACACTTCCTATCATGCCAATTCCAATTCTACTACCATAAGCATCTCAATTGGACACAAAATCAGTCCCTACATCATTCATACATTCACTAGGACTAAACACCAAAATTTGGCAGCACTCATCCAATTGGTTTTTCCTTAATCTAACATTCAAAACTCAATCCAAACTAAGTTCAACCAAGTCAAACCATAACCATTCACTTACCTAACACAACATACCTTTATACCCAACAATTCAAACTATAAGTTTCATCAAATTAATGCATCCTAAATCATGAATAATGAACAATAACTCCCATTGAATGCATCTACCAATCATGAGTCATTTAAATACATAATTCAAACTTAAAGATAAAAACATAATCCAAGTCTTACCTAAGTCAAGCTCTTCACTTCCACTCTTAAATTCTTCAATTAAAACACCAAAGCACCAACTTCCTTCACTTCTCTAACACACACGATACTCATCATGGAAAGAAGTAGTTTGGTTGCTTGAAGAAGCTCTTAAGTTGAAGGAAGTATGTTTTAAAGAAAGGAGAAAATCGATGGAAATGTGCAAAAGGAAGGAGGTTTCGGTTGTTTGAAGCAATAGGCTAAAACTTTAACTTTTCATTCTATTCTTAAGGCATAACCGAGAGAGACAACAATAGCATAAGACAAAATTATTTAATTCATGGGACAAGTAGCATGAAGAAGAGACAAAATAGAAATAAGACAAAAGATAGATAGGATTTAGAAATCCTACTACAATCTGACCCATTTTAGTCCAATGGCCCTAATTTCAATCCCAAAATAATATACCTAATACTACAGTGCCATTAGCTAGCAATTTTCGCTACCGAAAATCGACCGATTCGCCACTTGGCGATTTTTCCGGTCCGGAAATTTTCTCCAAAAAATTTCAGAAAATTCCTAAAAATCCCTTAAAATATAAAACACACAAAAACTCAGTCCAATAAATTTTTCAAATACAATTTCCACATTAATCATAATAAAATTTCATTTAGACTCAATACCGGGAAATAATCATGAATGCATGTACAGTTACTTTTCATGTGCAACAGGTCCACTATTCACACATACCAGTACACATGTACAATACTAATTAATCCCTATCAATCTCATCATATGCCAATTTACTATTTTACTCTTCCCGTCGGGAGTGGGATGTTACAGTTACGCAGACGAACGTCTGCGTAACGAACGCAGAGACGAAGGTCTGCGTTCCTTACACAGACATTCGTCAGCGTTAATGCAGACGATCTTCGTCTGTGGTCGTCTGCATTAACGCAGGCGTTTCCGTGTCGTCTGCGTAACAACGCAGACGTTCGTCGGCAACGAACGTTGTTGTTACGCAGACGAACATACTTCTGCGTTAACTCAGATGTCGACGTCTGTGCAGACGTCTGGGTATACGCAGACCCAATACGTAGACGTCGACGTCTGTGTACATACCCAATAGCAAGTATGTGAATCTAACCTGTTAGTACAGAAGATAGTTAGTGACTTAGGTGTCTTGGTGAGGAACAGGCGAAAGAGAAGAAACGAAAGAAAGAGATGTTAAAGAAAAAGAAACCAAGAGTCGTGAACCTGGAGTCGTGAAATGTTATTTACGGAAGTGACGCAAACTGTCTACCCGAAAAAGCCAAAATTTGGAGCTTTTCAGAAAAGCTCCAAATTCTCATATTCATTTGAGTTTAAAAAATATTTATCAAGTGTGAATATTTAAGTCCAAACGGATTAATCTTGACTTGAAAATTCTTCATTCATATCAACAAATTTCAGCTTTATTAAGTAAGAGCACTGCTATCAAAGCCTAAGAAAAGCAAACCCTACAAAATTTCTTAAACAAGTTCCATATTATACAGCGACAGACCTAAGACTTACGGAGCAATAATATTTAACATTAATATTATTTATAAATAATAATAAATAAACAAAAAATATTATCTCAAACTCTATTCTATTTTTTTATCATTTCAAGTACCTTTGTAGTTGAACATATTTAAATACAATGTAAACAAAAGTTCAGTCACTTTGAATGTTTAAGTTTATCCATAAAATAATATCAATGAACTCAAGTGTTGGAGAGAAAATTATTTTACTAAGATATTTTGTACTTTTATTTACTCTTCATTGTTTTGACTTTGATCCTTTTTTTTCCCCTATGGTCAAATAAATTTAATGCAACATTTCTAAAAAGGGTGTGGACGAGGAGGGTACTGTAAGTCGCATTAATGATTTAGAACCGCCAGAGACTTGTGTAGTCACAAACTGTTTGGCATGTACCGTAGATATCATCTGATATAAGCATCTCAACTTAAGTGGATTATATAGGTCGTCTTGTACGGCCTCAGATTCTTTATCTTATCTTTTGTGTACTGATTTTATCTCATTTAATCTTAACCAATTATTTTTATATATTATAAATGATTAAAGATTAAATGAGATAGAATTGGTACATACAAAATAGAATAAAGGATTATGTCCCGTCTTGTACGTGGAAAACAAACAACTTAAAAATTTTGTTAAATCCCTTTCAGCAACCACATGAATTATTAAGGACCATAATTTTTAGTAAAGGGAAATTATATAAATCATGTGGTTCCTGTCACTTGTCCTAATATCGCTCGTCAATTCTTGAAATCCCATGATCAAGCTTTCTCTTCAAGACCACATTTCATGTCAAGCAAACTCGTTTCTAAAGGGCATTTGGCGACGAATTTTTCGCCTTCAGGTGATCAATGGAATAAAATGAAGAAAATCCTTTTTACAAGTTTTCTTTCTCCTCTCCTGCAAAACATCAACTATTTTATGGGAAAAGGCTCGAAGACGCCGATAATCTTTTTTTTTTTTAAGAAACTATAATTAATCATAACAAAAATTATCACATTATTACAAATTTACAATGAATCACATTGTCAGATTTCAATCTGTACATACTGACGTGTCTATAAAGAGCTAAAAAGATCTCCAACTGTTTTTTCAACTCATTACTAAGTGCACTATATTTATTGTGAGTTATGAATGCGACCCAAATCCAATTAAACATGTGTTCCACAGTCTGATTTTTTTCTTCTTCGATTTTTTTGTATAATTTTTTTCTCTAAATGATGGTAGTAAAAAATATTTTAATAAATGCTCCATTTGGTTCTCCTAGCTTGGTCCTGACAATAATTATGTTAAATATCTCCTTCTATTCAAATGTAAACTTGATAAGTTGTAGGCATGGCGGAGCCACAGCTTTTAAACATTTTTATTTTAAAATTATTATTTTAAATTTTAATTTCATAAAAATTTAAAATTTTGCCCCAATTAAATTAACGGTGACAAAAAAATAATAATAATTATAGTTATATTAAGATATCAAATAAAAAATAAAATTTAAGTCTATCTATTTTTATTAAGATTACTATTATTTGAGCCCATGATTTTTTTAAATGAAAGCCTACAAATAGAGAAATAAAAATTACATGTTTAACTGACTTTTTTTATGCAGATTTTTCTACCCTTTTGGCTTCTTCATCACACCACTTTTTGGCTTTTTGGCTTTTCTTCCCCTAACTCTACAAAAACTGCCACACCCAAAGCGGAAAAAAATCTATATTAAACGCAATTGTGGAAATGATTCCTCCATAGGCCTCACCCCATTCTAGTACTGATAAGTAAATTTTCACTTCTTTTCTTTGGAAGAATGTGTGGTACGTATAATTTAGAGATATGTTCTTGTAAGTTATAATAGAGTTGGTACAGTTTTAATCTTTACATTCTTTTAAACTTTTAGTGAAGACGCAAGATAAGATTTTTCATTGTAGACGAAAAATCGTAACATATAAAGTCGAAAAATGAACAAAAACAGTACAAACCATCTAACACTAGTGATAATAGGGATAAAAGAAGTACCCTAGATGTCTTTATGAATAAAAATAGACGGGCTCAGATTTTATTTTTTATTTGGTATCTTAATATATCTATAACTTTTATTTTTTTGTCACCAATTAAATTAATAGGGGCAAAATTTTAAATTTTTAATGAAGTTAAAATTTAAAATAAAAATTTTCAATAATATAATAGTACTTTAAATATTTTGCCCCCACTCAAAATAATTTCTGAATCTATTCCTGGATGTAGATACTGATTATCCTGCTCCACTGCAAATATACTTCACTTAGTAATGAGTTGAAAAAACAGCTGAAACTGGTAATTCATGATTGTAGCATACTCGTTATCCAGCTCCATTCAACCACATTGCAAGCACATGAATTATTAAGAGGGACCACAATTTTTAATAAAAGGAATTTATATAAAATTTAAGTGAACTCATAGAAATATTATCTTTAATTCATTTATTGAAGAAAGAGAAATAGTAAAATCTTTAGAAAGACAAAAATGTTCAAAGAGTATGAATTGACACAATTTTGTCCCAACCTAAAAATGATAACCATAATCATTGCTGATCGACAATGCATCTCAAATCATACTAACGTGCAACTACAATTATAAGAAATGCTACTTTTGAATTTCTTGTAGGTCCTTGTTTTTTTTTGAAATAGTTCCTCCATAGAGTTGTTATTTTGATGTAATTTTCACTTTTTTTAATGAATTCACTACTTACTTTTAAAAATAATTTGGTTATTAAATTTTTAATCATTTTTTATACATAAACTACTCTCATAACTTACGAAATTTGAACATTCTTTTCTCACAACTGAGTCCCACCCCTAACCCCAAGCATTTTGTGCCTGAGGTGGATGTGATGTCATGTAGCATGAAACACGTGCCGTCGTATATGTTATGTTATGCAGCATGAATCACATGTCATTGTAAAGTTCGGATCTTCTGTCCAATATTATGGTGTCTTATTCTGTTCCATAAATTTCAGTTATTTATTTATGTGAATTTTATGTGGGTCCTGCATAAATAAACGCAGTATCCGTATAAATAAATAACTGAAATTCATGAAACAGAATAAGACATCGTAATAAGATATCGTAATATTAGACAGAAGATCCCATAAACACATGTCGTTCTGATTGCACCTCTATCCAAGCCATTCAACCTCTCATTGTGATTGCCTACTAAGTCCAGTGATGCGTACTTACCATTGCCATGATTTTTGATCACATTTACCGTCTACTGATTCTGACTGTTGAATATGTCTCAAGCCTTCTTTTTTTTTTTTTTTTGGGTATAAATAGGGGAACGTATGCATGGCCTGGCCATCTCAACTGATCATTCATCACTATCTATCCTTCCCTTGTAAATAATAGCAATGGAGAACAGCACCGACATAATCTTTTCCCATTTCCTAGCTCCAGAACATGGAACCTCTATGACCTGCTTAACACTCATTCTTATCATGACCATCTTTGTGAGTTTCCGAGCACTGAACGTGCGATGGAGTGATAAGTCCAACAGACATCAACTTCAACTCCCTCCTGGTCCTAAACCATGGCCTGTCATCGGATGCCTTCCTCAGATGTTAAGAAATAGGCCAACTTTTGCGTGGATACACCAACTCATGAAGGACATGAACACTGAAATTGCATGTATCCGTCTAGGGAACGTTCATGTGATTCCTGTCACCGGTCCTAATATCGCTCGTGAATTCTTGAAATCCCAAGATGAAGCTTTCTCTTCAAGACCAGATTTCATGTCAAACAAACTCGTTTCGAAAGGGTATTTGACAACGGCTTTGTCGCCTTCAGGTGATCAATGGAAGAAAATGAAGAAAATCCTTGTTACAACTTTTCTTTCTCCTGCAAAACATCAATTATTTTACGGGAAAAGACTTGAAGAAGCCGATAATCTTGTTTCTTACTTGTATAATCAATGCAAGAACAACCCTGAAAAAGGTGGCCTCGTGAATGTCAGGCTCGCTACACAACACTATTGTGGGAATGTGATCAGAAAAATTGTATTCAACAAGAGGAATTTCGGGAAGGGAATGAAGGATGGTGGACCTGGCATAGAAGAAAAAGAGCATATTGATGCAATTTTCACCATCCTTTCTTATATCTTCTCGTTTTGCATCTCTGATTATATGCCATCCTTAATAGGGCTCGATTTGGAAGGTCATGAGAAGGTTTTGAAGGAGAATACTGACATTGTAAACAAATATCATGATCCTATAATTGAAGAAAGGATTCAACAATGGAGGAATGGCATGAAAGACAAAGAGGAGGACTTGCTTGATATACTCATTGCATTGAAGGACGATAATGGCAACCCGTTGTTGTCAATAGAAGAAATAAAAGCTCAACTTACGGTAAGCTTTTTGGCTCTCTCTCTATATATATATGTTACTGCGTCTTGTTGGATTTGGGGGACAAGGGCATAATTTCCCACGTAAAATTTGTATATTATTAAACAGTTTTTAGAAAACAAACTTCTAAAACCATAATTTTGTTACCTGACTAAAATTATATTATAGTACTATAAAAGAATATATAATTTAGTTTTTATATATTACAATCCTAAAATTAACAATTCTCTTATTTAATTATTAAAAATATTTTTTAAAAATTTCAATTAAATTTCTTCAAAGTTATTTATTTAGTTAATTAAGTGATTGATCATATTTTGATCGATTTTTTTAAAATAATTTATTAGCAAGTAAAAATTAAGTTTTAAACTTCATATTCTATATTTAAGAGCTCAATTAATATTTATATAATTTTAAAAAAATTATAAAAATAATCAAAATTTATGATTTATATGTTAACTAGTTCCATATAGGTGTGCACTTCACTAAATTTTATTTTATTTTTATCTATGAGAAAAACTGCAATTCTTTTAAATCAAAGCAAAATTTCATTTTTCCAGTTAAGATTTTGCATAAATTAAAAAAAGGCATTCACCTAAAGTTATTAAAAAATAAAAATATTGGTTTGCCTTAAATTTAATTGAAAATATTATGTAATAGTTTATGTACTATTATGCTTTCATCATAATTGCTCAAACAAGTATCTTATGTAAATTTGGTGATGTTACGATAAGTATGACACTCATAATCGGCAATTGTTAATTGGTCTAGGAAATAATGATGGCGACGGTGGACAATCCATCAAACGCTGCAGAATGGGCGATTGCAGAGATGATAAATCAACCGGAGACGATGAAGAAGGCAGTAGAAGAGCTTGACAGAGTGGTAGGAAGAGAACGACTGGTTCAAGAATCAGACTTTGCGAAGCTCCAATACATCAAGGCATGTGCTAGAGAAGCCTTTAGACTCCATCCGTTGGAACCATTTAATATTCCTCATGTGTCTACAGTGGATACAATAGTTGCCAACTACTTCATTCCCAAGGGTAGCCATGTTTTGTTGAGCCGAATGGGGCTTGGACGCAACTCGAAAGTGTGGGATGAACCACACAAATACAGGCCAGAACGTCACCTGAGCGATGGTGATGATGTGGTGCTCATTGAACCTGACTTGCGATTCTTATCATTCAGCACGGGAAGGAGAGGGTGCATAGGAGTCAATCTTGGCACTTCCATGACTGTCATGCTCTTTGCAAGGCTTCTTCAAGGGTTTAGTTGGAGTGCACCTCCTAGCAAGTCAGCCATTGATCTTAATGAGTCAAAAACTGGGCTCGCACTTGCTCAGCCACTTGTTGCACTCGCAAAGCCTCGCTTGCCACAAGCTTTGTACCAAGAACTGATAAGTTGCGTTAAGTATTCGTAGACATGAATAATATAGGTTAATAAATTATTCAATAAGAGAATTAATATTCTCACTTTCTATTTTTAAGCACTCCGGAGTCCGGACTGTCTGTCCCATCTTGTAGTATCATTTCATCATTGACCCAAATTTTATATTTTATTTTTTCAACAAATTTACCTTCTTCTTGATCTTACTAAAGAATATATACAAACTTTGAGTGACAATAACTAAGTTCATATTAATTAAATCATTTCACCAAGAACAACAAAAGGAGACATTGAATATAAATCAGGTTGCCTTTGAATGTAAAGCAATATAATATATGTAGTATCTCCTCTCTAAAAGGGGAAAAAAATTAAGAACACAAAATGAAATATAAAAAGAGAAGAGTTATGATTGAATATCATTGTTTCGCTCTAAGTTGGATGTGTACCGCCCATCCTCTTTATTGTAGCGATCCCAACCTATAGAAGCAAGAGTTGCGCCTTCATCAGACTCCGAATATCTCCGTTACTAATTTTTGAAATCAACACTCAAGGTACCCTTCTGCTCACACATTAAGACAGCAGTAAGATCATTCAACTTAAAACAATTATCTAGTTGTATGTTTTCCGTGTTGACAAGATTCATCATGCTCAGTATTGGCCCATCTAGTTGCATGTCCTCTCAACAGTGATCACAATTGACGTTTATATGTCCAGTGGTGGACTCTGCTGCCTCAATTTATGTTCTACTTTTGTTTCCTTCGTTCTCAACGATGAAAATGTGCATATGTCAAGTGCTTCACAGATTGCAGTGGTTCCCCAGACCCCAGGTTTCAACCCATCAGGTGTGCAGGATAATGCCACGCGAAACACTCGAGTTTAAGAGTGATTTCTCTTTAGCCCTTCAATCTCTTTTGATGTCCATTTTTATTTGGAATTGTCAAGGGGCTGGTGGCAAGAAGTTCAGACCTGTTTTTTTGAATTTTGTAAGGATTCATAAACCTTTAATGGCAGTCATTACAGAACCAAGGATCAGTGGTACGAGGGCAGATACAGTTATTGAGAAATTGGGTTTTGATCATTCTTTTCGAGTAGAAGCTGTTGGATTTTCAGGAGGCATTTGGCTTTTGTAGAAAAGGGACATCATAGTTAAGGTTTTAACAGCTCATAGGCAATTTATCCACACAAATATTTCTAAAGATGGACGTACTTTTGCTTTCACTGCCATCTATGGGAGTCCGCAATACCATCTTCAGAAATATCTGTGGGTAAACATCAAAAGACTAGCTCGAATTACGTCTAACGCTTGGCTATTGGGAGGAGATTTTAACGCCAAATTGGAAAATTTGGATAAGCGTGGAGGGTCACACTTACAACTGGTGGTCAGTATGCCTTTTCGAGATTGTGTTCAAAGCAGCTGCTTATATGATCTAGGTTATGTAGGATCAAGATATACTTGGAGGAGGGGTACTGTTCAAGCAAGAATTGACAGGGCTCTTTGTTCTAGTTTATGGTAGCAAACTTTTCCTAATTCAATAGTCACTCATCTACCTTTCATCAACTTTGACCATCGTCCTTTACCCATTACTTTCAGTCCTCAGAACTCTACCTCTATAACTCCACGCCCTTTTCAGTTCCAGGTGGCATGGCTTTCCCATGTAAACTTTGCCACTTTTGCTAAGGAAATCCTAATCTAAATGATTTTAGTGGCTCTTTATTTGTTTTTGCTAATTCTTTGCAGCGTTGGAATAAATCAGAGTTTGGCAATATCTTCCAACGAAAGAATAAGCTTATGGCGAGATTGAATGGTATTCAAAGGGCTCTTGAGACCAGAGTTTCTGTTTCCTTGCTGGACCTAGAAGATTATCTCCAGTCGGAGCTTGAACATGTTCTCTACGAGGAAGAATTTTATTGGCATCAAAAGGCTCGGTGTAATTGGATAGCTCATGGAGATTGTAATAAGAAATACTATCATGCTGTCACAACTGCTCGTAGGAGGCTAACCAGAATTACTTCTCTTAAAGATGAAGTTGGTAATGTAATTACTGATTCTATTGCTCTTAAAAATTTAGCTAAAGACTTCTTTGAGAAACTGTATACGGTGGAGGATTTGCAGTGTGGTGATATTGGATGCAAAGGAGTCTTTCCTGCTCTTCCAATTGGTGCAAAGACTCAGCTAGGTGGCTTGATTCAATCAGATGAGGTGAAAACAACAGTTTTTCAGATGGATCCTAACAAAGCTCCAGGTTATGATGGTTTTCATGCTCTTTTCTACCAAAAACAATGGGAGCTAGTTGGTTCTGATGTAGTGCAATTTATTCAACGTATCTACAATCATGAAGTTTGGGAAACGACAATTAATAGAACTATTTTAGCTCTGGTCCCTAAAATCCCCTCTCCTTTCATGATACAACAGTTTCGGCCAATTAGTCTTTGTTCAGTTGTGTATAAAATACTTACCAAAATTTTGGTCAATCGTCTCAAGCCTTTTCTGAATAATCTTATAGCTCCTACTTAGTGTAACTTTGTTATAGGAAGATTGATTACAGATAATATAATCTTGGTACAGGAGGTCCTTCACTCTATGAGGAAAAAGAAAGGTAAGTCTGGGTTTGTAGCTATCAAAGTAGACTTGGAGAAAGCTTATGACCGGTTGAATTGGGACTTCATCAAAGACACTCTTGTCGAAATTGGTTTACCGTTGGACCTCATTAGTCTCATCATGCGATGTGTTTCTACAGTATCTATGCAAACTAGTTGGGCAGGTGAACTTTCAAATACTTTTTTTCCGTCCCGTGGGATCAGACAGGGAGACCCTTTATCTCCTTATATCTTTGTTCTTTGCATGGAGAGATTAGGTCATCTTATAGATCAAGCGATAGCTCAAGGGAGATGGAAACCAATTCGTTTGAGTAGGGGCGGACCGGCCATATCTCACCTTTTCTTCGCTGATGATCTTATTCTTTTTGCGGACGTGCAAGATGATCAGGTTGCATTTATTCAAGAGGTTTTGGAAACTTTTTGCATGGTTTCAGGGCAAAAGGTAAGTAAGGCAAAAACTCGCTGCTATTGTTCCAAGAACATGTCCAATTTGTTGGCTAGGTCCATTAGTCACAAATTGGGTTTTCGTCTCACGGACAATCTTGGAAAGTATCTTGGAGTTCATCTTATTCATGAAAGAAGCACTAGGAGACATTATCAGTACATTCTTGATACAGTACAAAAACGATTAGCAGGATGGCAAACTCAGCAGTTATCTCTAGCAGGTAGAGTAACTTTAATTCAGTCGGTTATCTCTGCTTTGCCTATTTACACCATGCAGACC
>JANKOE010000003.1:19464878-19476907 GCA_026284465.1 Erythroxylum citrifolium
CATAGAGGAAAACCAGAGTAAAGCAATGCTCTGAAGTTAGAAAATATTTTCCTAATGGGTTGGTAAATGACAAAATAGTGAGGTTAATATTTTTAGGGTGGGAAACACCTTGTGAACCACTATTTTGGTTTTTACTCTATATACCTACTATTTGTAATAGTGGAAGAAATATTCTGAGTTTTGCTCGTGGACGTAGCCCAAAGTTAAGGGTGAATCACGTTAAATATCTTGTATCCATTTTGCTTATTTTATTTTTCCTTTTCATAAAATACACCCGCTGCGCCCAACAATCAGTTCATCAGTTTGCTCAAAAGTGTTATCAATGTTCATGCCTCACTGTGTCGTTGAAATTTGGGGCATATCAGGAAGTGATTGATATCAAAACTGTCGGTCTCTATTATATTCTCAAATTAATGGTGAGCACCAAATCTTCGTCCCACCTAGCTTTATTTATCCATATTATACAAAGAGCACAAAAACATTGGTGCAATTCATCTTCCCCAGGTGCCCATTGACACCAAGCTTGTTGCTAGTTTTAGCAGCAGATATTATTACCACTTGCCTTAGGCATGCATTTTCATGGGAACCATTTTGTTTGCTGATTTAATGTTGAACAAAACTGTGTGTTTCTCGAACTTGAAAGTCCTAATTAATTGGTCTTCTTGTTTATTTTCATTGCTAGTCATTGGTATCTTTGTATGGCATTCTGTTTTTGTCCATTTCAATAATAAGTTACATCTTCATTTTAATGAGGGTTGTGTTTAGAAAATGGTTAACAGAATTCATTATACTCATTGAAATGGAAATGTTGCATGTCCTCCAAATACTAAAATCTAGATCTGTTTTATCTGTTTGTTTTTCTGCTTGACTTCTTAAAACTATTGTTACCCAAGGACATTTCATCCAGCAACATTCAACACTTGCTTTGGATATGTTCCTTAAGTATTATAACTTCCATACCTTATACAAGATGTGACATATGTGGTTGCTTGCATATGATTCTGTTTTCATTCGACAGAGGTCATATTTGTGCACGATCTATCACATAGAAGGAGGAAACAAGCCTGTAAAAATGGGCATCAGAGATTGTAGTGATTGGGACATTGTCAGCTCCTCTAAATTTTGGAGGTGCTGGCGGTATTCCCGTGCCTTTTCTTGTTATTAGTGACAAGGCTGACATGATTGCAAAGAAGGGTGCAAGAGGAAGTAGTGGAAATCTTGTGGATGTTGCTCGTCAGTGAGTTGAGAAGCAGGGTTTGCTCCAATTTAGTCAGGAGCTGCCACTGACAGAGAGTTTCCCTTGTGGTGGAGGCCTTATTGCAGTAAGCCTCTCAAATTGTCATTGACAATAGGATAATGCAGTTTACTCTTTTGAAATAAAATCATCTGAGTTTTGAATATTCTTTTATAATAGGAGCTAGTACTTTTTAAAAAAACCCAAAATCACCATTTGGCAAAAGTACTTAAAACTTACATCACCTTGTGACATTAAGGAATTCATAATATTTAATCTGCAACATATTAAATTCTGAAATTTATTTGGTGTGGAAGTAGTCATAAAAATAAGGTTATATGTTCGTGAAAAAGACAATAATTACATTAATTTTACCTCTTTATACATTAGACATACTTTTGTGAACCAGTCAGTCTATTAAAGACAGGCTGCCAAAGATGCTAGATGTGATAAGGAGGGTGTAATAAACCGTAAGGTCAGGATTCTCATTCAATACATTGCTTCATGTTTTATAGTGGCTTTATTGCTATTCTTGCAAGTTGCAAATTACCACATTTTTTCAGTTGATACCTAGAAGATATTTTTCGGATGACTCTCCTGCAGCAACTATATGGCTATCCAGTTCTCCAGTTTAGAGATCAAGCTATTCATTTGATGAGAATATAATTGGGGAGGATCATCTTTACAGGAATACATGGTATTTCATACTGACAAGTCATCCTTGGTTTGCTCCCCTTATTTTTGGCGTGTTAGGAAGATTGGTTCTGGTTTTGGTAATCTCTGGTGTTGTTGAGATGTTTTCGATTTACTCCATGGAGTACTTAAGGACCTCTCTGGCTTGGGGTTTAAGTTTGAGATTATTATTATTATATTATGATGCTATGACTTCAATTTGACAACAATATATTCTGCTTGGGTCCTCATTCAATTTACCGCTCACTGCACATTTAATGTTTCATTCTAGAAATATTACGACAAACTTTTCTGGTGGACTGCATTATACCTAGTGATGTTTACAAATACAACATTCTCGTCTGCCTGCTCAACGCAATCTTACCCTATCTCCCACGCTTTACCCTCAGCCGCCAGTTGCTGTAACTGAGAGTTAAAGCTTCCCAAGATTTTCACTGGCTGGTTTGTAGGAAATAAGCAGTACTGTCAGATTAAAAGGCTTAGAATAAAACATCTGGTGAGCTTCTTATGTTGTGCTTCGCTGCTAGAGCCTTTCCTTGCATGATTGGATTTTCGCACGTTGTACATGAATTGGACCAATTGTCTTCTTCTGGCACATAAACTGAGCTATCAGTCATTGTTTGTACATGTTGCTATATTTTTGCAAGGAGCTTTCTGACTTGCAGTTTGGCTGCACTCTCCAGAACAGTTATTGGTACCTCCTTAGAAATTGGAATCCTATTCTTTCTGGCTTCTATGTCAGTATTCTTCTCTTTAAAGCTTGGATTTGTTGCTGACATTTGAAGCACCAAAAAGCAGACAAGAAAAAAAAAGAGAAAGGACATTGCGACGGAGGAGCATTACTCGCACACGTAAATTTTCCTTTGTATGGTCAACTAATGCAGGTTAACTGGGTGGAAAGCTCAGATGTTGTCCTTAGCCGGTCGGGTTACCCTCACTCACTCTGTCCTTGCTTCTCTTCCCATTTTTACCATGCAAACGGTTCGTCTCCCTCGTCAACTGTGTGACGATCTCGAAAAAATTATGCGGACTTTTATCTGGGGATCGCAGGACGGTCAACAGAAAATCCATCTGGTGAATTGGGAGGAAGTTTGCAAACCCAAGAAGGCGGGGGGGCTTGGTCTTAAGCGGATTCGATCGATGAATGATGCTGTTCTCATGAAACTTGGCTGGGATTTTCTTACTAACTCCCAGGCCCTTTGGGTTCAGGTTCTGCGGGCCAAATACAGGGTGGACATGGCGCACATCCCTCCCTCCTTAGCAAGATCTGGCGCTTCGAATACTTGGCGAGGGATTGCGGCCGTTTGGCCTATCCTTCGTCAAGGTGTTCACTGGCAAGTTAGTAATGGGCGACGCATTCTTTTCTGGCTGGATCACTGGTTACCTGAGTGGGGGCCCCTTTATTTACTGACTCAGACCGACCTCCCTGAGAATCTTCTATACGCTTCCCTTCATGATTTTCTTGATGACAATGGTCGCTGGAATTGGCAGGTTTTTCAAAATTATCTCCCCGCTTCGGTTTGCATGACTATTGCGTCGACTACTTTTTGTACTGAAGAGGAAGATCGGTTAAGCTGGGGTCAGAACTCGAATGGGCGGTTTTCTGTGGCGTCTGCTTACGATCTGATCACGCCTTTCCATAATGCTGATGTCCATGGCCACTGGGAGGCCATTTGGAAGTGGGCGCATCCGATCTTTTCTATGGCTGGTGTCTAAGCGGAAGCTGCTTACTAATAGCGAACGAGTGACCCGTCATTTGACCACGGAGGCGGGCTGTCCGTCCTGTGGCCGGGAGGAAACGACCCTTCATGTTCTTCGGGATTGTTCTCGGGTCCAGTCCTTCTGGCACCAATTTCCTGGCTCCTTGGTCGGAGGGGCTTTTTTTCATCAGGAGGAAGGTCCCTGGCTTCACTTTAATCTTCATAACACTGTGGCCGTCCATCAGGCCACCTGGGCTACTATTTTTGGGGTTGCTTGCTGGTTTTTGTGGAAATGGCAGAATACCAGCATTTTTGAGCCGGGTTTTACTTGGCCCAGTCATGGTTTTTCTATTGTTATGGCTTACACCAAATCGATCCTTCATGCCAGTGCGCTGGAAACTCAACTATTTCCGACGCAGGGGCTGCCTTTGGGCTCGTTAATTGGGTGGCATCCTCCTCTCGATGGTTGGGTCAAATTGAATACGGATGGGGCTGTTCAATTTGGCTCTAATATTGCTTTTGCTAGCGGCCTTCTTCGCAAGTGTCACGGGCGCTGGTGCGGGGGCTTTCTTCAGAGAATTGGCGTTGGCACTCCTCTCCTGGCGGAACTCACCGGCGTGTATTCTGGGTTGTTGCTGGCTTGGGAGTGGGGCTATCGACGTGTGCTTCTAGAAGTTGACTCCCTCGAGGTCATTAATCTTCTTTCGTCTTCCCGTTTTAATATAACTGAGTTTTCCTTTTTGGTGTCAGGTATTCGGGACTTGCTTCGTCGTGATTGGGACGTCCGTTTGGACCATACTCATCGTGAGGGGAACAGTTGTGCGGATCTTTTGGCTTATTACGCCTCGGTCGCTGAGCCGGGTTTACATTTTCTGTGGGCGCCTCCCTGGAGTATTTTGGATGCTCTCACCAGAGACGCGCAAGGAAGCCTTTATCCTAGATCCCTTCGTCGGGGATCCGCTTATTGGAGCTAGTCTCTTTGTTTTATTTCCCGTGTAAAAAAAAAAATCCTTGACGATCATATACAGTTATTTACTTTGCGTCATGAGGAGACGTTTTATTCTTTTACTGCTTGTCAAAAAGACAAAAGAAGCACACATGGATCATGAGAAAGTAAAGATCACATGTACGAGGAGAAGCTAATCTATTACAAATGAAATAACAAATCATTGACTCTCATTTTTCTTTTTCTTTTTCTTTTTTTAAACCAAAATTTGAAGCTAAGTACAGTATGGGATTTTACAAACATTGTTCTTCTTTATTAGATAACGGTGACGGTAATAACACACATTCTTATACATAGTTCAATTCGTAATTTTTCCATACGATTTGGCACTCCTCCTTTAGAGGACAGGAATCAAAATAGGTTGTAAAATAAATTCACCTTGATCATATAACAGCCTCAAGGGATAACATAAAAAGTTTCTGATTGATTAAAGTTTTTATTTATATGATTTATAAAATATGTAAAATAATAATAATATATGGGGCTCTTAGATTGCTCTTTTTCTCTACCATGAAGTAACCGTCACAACAATTTCTTTTAAGTTAATTAGGCAAATCTTTTCTTCCTTTCATTCATTTTCTCTGCATTATTCGACTTCCATATAACACAATGAAGACACCAGTATCAGATGCAGCTAGAATTATAATGAGTCGGAGGACAAGGAGGACCTCAACAAGACTAGAGCAATTTTTTATTTTTATGGTGCAATATGTGTAATACGTATTGAAAATCGGGGAAAATTTTGATACTTCACACAATGAAAAAATTTTATAATTTTTCTGTTAGCTCAAAGTTTATGATGAACGATTTTGAAGATAATTATATAATATTTTAAAATTCAAATTGGATTTATTTCCTTGTGTAATTAACGGTATAATTCTCAACAGGAAATAAAATCATAAGAAATACGTTTTCTTTCTTGCAGGAACCTTTCATTATGAACTTACCTTATTAGAAATAGTTTATCTGAAAGGATCCTACTAATTATAAAAGACGTATATTAGCTCCGTGATTACTGAAATATTTTTGACAAAGATGACATCGAAGTTATTCAGATGTAAATCTATCCAGTCGACTAAGGATGCAAGATGAAGCAACGGCTAGTTGAAGAAATTGACTACTTAAAAAAGAGCAACAACACTTGTGAAGTAAGGGAACATACTCAAACTTTCGAAACATTTGAGTTGCATCTATATTCTTGAGAGTCATGTCATGCCTTAGAAAGTGAAATTACTCTATCGAGAAAGAATTGTTATTTTATTTTTTTATAAGCTGTTAGAAACTTATTATACACTTCGAGTGTGGAAGGTTGGAGAACTTTGAAAAATATCTACTCGTGAGCTTAGAGAGACTCGTCAAATTTAATACTTGGATTTTTATAGTAAAACACTCAAGTTGGATACTTAGGGACTGGATGTAGGCTTATATTGTAAGTCAAACCAGTATAAATTGACTGCGTCCTTCTTCTCTCTCTCACATTATCTTTTAAATTTCTTCATTATATTGTGAGTGTTCATTTTAGCAAGAGGCTCCTTCACTTTTATAATAGGTCCCTTCCGTTTTCAACTTAATAACGGTTCTTTTCAGTTTTAATAGGCGTTTTCTGTTTTTAAATTGTTTTAACAGGGTTCATCATTCGGTAGGCTCCTTTCGTTTAAGTAGGGTCCTATCCTATAAAAGGCTCCTATCGTCTAACAGACTCCAGTCGTTTACAAGACTTTGTTGTCTAACAGGCTGCTACTATTTTTATTCGTTAACTAGAATTTGTTTATTATATGAATTGAAAGAACTTGCAAAATTTTTAAGTCACACACAATTCACCTTCCTCTTGCGTGTGTTTGCTTTATCATTTTCATCAATGTTACTTTAATCTATCACTTAATTAATTGATAATATAGTAAAATATAAATTTTTGTACCTTATTGTAAAACTTGATTTCTTTTCTATCGCTCATTTTTAATTCTCAATTTTATATCAATCGTTGCAGTCATATAAGTATATGTTCTCTAATTTTATCCATATGTACAAGTTGAGATTCTACAAGTAACATAGAGAAGGAACACAAGAAATGTTAGCTCTTAAAGAGCCTTCGCATATTTATAATAGAATTAAACTTTTTAATAATATAATTGAAATATAATCCTAATTTCAATTAAATATTAATTAGAACTATAATTACTTCTAATTAAATATCAATTTGCCTTAGATAAGATCCAATATCTAATAATTGTCCTTATTGATCAAATAACCTATATTTTATCATAAAGTTTTTCAAACTTTATAATCAAGTTCAACTTGATTAAATTATCTCTTTCTCTGATCTTTTCAACCGTTCTATGTATATGATCTATTAGGATCCTAAATATATCGGCAATGAATATAGATTATATCCCTAAACTATATCTAGGCTTACATAAATTAAACTATTTTTATTTATGCGATTAATAATATATTAAAAAATAATATTGTTCTTTTCCTTTACCAATATGAAGTAGCCATCACAAAAATTTCTGATAAGTAAAAATTAGGCTAATCTTTGCTTCTTTTCATCCATTTTCTCTGCATTATTCAACTTCCATATAACACAATGGACATAGCAATATCAGATGTAAGTAGAATTATAATGAGTTAGAAGACGAGGATCCCAACAACAGCAGAGCAAATGTTTTTATTTATTTTTATGTTGCAATGTGTGTAATACATGTTGAAAAAGTAGGAAGAAATTTGATCCTACATGCAATTCAAAAAATTATAATTTTTTGAATGTCAATGTGACTTTCTATTACTTCATTAATAAATATAAAAATATATAAATTTGAGTTTTACATTATTATGAAACTTAATTCTTTTTCTAATGGTCCCTTTGAATTCTCAAGTTTCTATCAAACATTGTAACCATATATGTACTTGATCTCTAAGTGTGTCCACATGTGCAAGCTCTATAAGTAGAATAGATAGGGATACACAAGAAATGTTAGCTCCTAAAGAGCGTAAGCATATTTATAACAAAACTTAAACTTTTGAATAATTTAATTGAAATATAATCCTAATTTCAATTAAAAATAATTAAAACTATAATTAGTTCTAATTAAATATCAATTTGGCTTAGATAAGATCTAATAATAATTGTTCTTATTTATCAAATATATTGTCTTTTATTATAAATTTTTTCAAACTTTATAATCAAGTTCAACTTAAACAAATTACCTTTTTTCTTTTCACCTGTTCTATGTGAGTTATCCATTAAGGTCCTAAATATAATGGTAATATATATAGATTGTAACCCTAAATTATATTTACGATTATATAAATTAAACTCTTTTAATTTATCTTTAATTCTCTAATTAAATAATTTATATCTATAGATCAAGATTGTCTTTTGTGATACATCATGACCTCCGAAGTACTAAGAATGTCAAAATAATTTTGACTAACTTTTCTTGTATACTTTTTCTATATAATTCAATCATTTTATCGAATAATGTTTCAATAGATATAGAGGATGATATGTGTACTTTATTTGAATCCAATCATATTAGATCTTTATCATTAATAACTGATAATTTTGAAGATATTTGAAAATTATTTTTAAAATATCATACAACATTGGCCAAGGATTTCTAAATTAAATCCAATACAGAAAAATGAAATATTCTTCCTAATTACTTTAGGGAAACAAATTGTATATTCATTTAGCTACCTCTACATCATCCCACTCTCATAGGACACATACCCGACATTCTGAAGGATATCCAAATACGTACCCCACAAGGATGGCATGTTAGAGCAGTCACGGCATTAACTTAATCATGGCATCCTCATTAAAACATAAATATCACAATCTTTTAAAACCTCAATTCCTCATTTTCATTTCATAAAATCGAATATAGATTGTAGCATTACATACTTCAACCTTATATAAAATATCGAAGAGCTTTCAAAGTCTATAGCTCTATTATAAAAATATGTTACATGCTACATGAATGAGGAACTATACACAATTCTATCTAAATCCTTCAGTCTCAGCTAATTGACCTTTGAGCCATTTTTTTCTATCCAAAAGCAGTACTACATCTCTTCTAAGTTGTCGTAGAAACTAAGTCTGCTCTCTCGCACCTAAAAAATCAACGTTGCACTTTTGATGAGTTTTGTCAATTCAGTGAGCTACCCATCATCGATGACTTACTTATAACACATAACACATACAGTTCATGTTTCAAATTGACAAACAATTCATGTCATTATATAATGCACATCTTTCACTAATTATCAAAAAGCACCATATAACAATTTGTTTGCTTATTCACTTTTTACATTCATAACTGTTCATACAATTCAATTTAATCATTCATATAATGCATATTAAATTGTATATGAAATGTTCATGAGACTCATTTTCATTTATTACTTTGTCATGAGCCTTTTTCACTGTCCCGTATCTATTGTGGATACCGTGCTCATTAATAACTATCCCTTATCCATTGGAGATACAGGGCTCATTATACATAATGAGCTAGAGGCTCTTACCACATTATGAGCCTTAAGCTCTTTTTCATTGGTGACTCTGGTCACAACTGCCTTTATGATATCATACATTCATGTAGTGAAATGCTTCATATGTATCCAATCATTCACTTGTGCTCAATTTTCTTTCGCATTCACATTCACATTCACCATCGGACATTGATCTGACATTCAACATTTAAGTTAAGTATCACATATTCTGTCAAATTCACATACAATAAGCACTTCAAATATATTATTCATGCATCAAACACCCCAGACATTCAATGTCTAGAATCAACACATTCACATCACATAATAATTTCATTCAGAATTTAAACAAAATAATAAAACAATGTGATATCATCTAGGTTACTCACAGTATACTCAAGATAGCTATTTCCTTGACTCCCGGCAATGTCTAGATGTTGTCGCTTAAATTGTTCTTCTATATCATACAATACAAACAAATTTACACTTTACTAATTTGCACATTTTCATGAATACTCAATTATATACTTATGTATATGTGATATGTATAATGTATGCTCAATGACAATCCCGGGTATATTTCCTTAATTCACATCTTATGAACTTCCATATATCATATCTTGTGAAACTTGATTATCCTCAGTTTATCAGTCATCTATTCATGAAGCATATACTTACCAATCCTTTCCTAGCATTATACATCCACATAATTTGCCAATTCTCAATCATTCATTCATACCTAATTCATATTATTCATAAAAACACTTTTATATCATTAACAACTTATAACTTCCAAATTGAGATGCATTCATTTCAAGTCAATCCATTCTTCAATTCTAATGTCAATCAACACCCTAAACTTATCAATCACTTAAGCACTTATTTTAGCAACCATCTTGGTTCATTTCAAACCTCAATTAAATCAAACACCAAGCTAGGGTAAAAAGACATCAGTGAATGATCATGCAACCACTAAATAATCCCTCTCAAGTACGATCGTGCAACTACCTGATGTTTTCTCTCTGACAAGATTGTGCTTGTGCATGATCATGCAACTTCCTAATGTTTCCTCTCTGTCATGATCGTGCTTGTTCACCATCGGGCAACTACTTGCTGATGCAGAAGAATGTTTAGTGGAAACGTTATAGCTAACATATTCCAGCCATTTCATCATCATTTTCATCCTAGTTCATCTCTTTTGCTTAGTCTATCATTCCTAGCTTATGTCCTCATTATTTCCTCTTCATTCCTACTTTCATTTCAGCTCAATTTCAGTCACAAATAAATCATATTCTATGTTTGATCATAACACTAAAAACAGAACATCAATGTGTTCATTTCTTTACCTACGTTCCAACATATATAAAACACCATATTATGATCATTTAACCTCTAACTATCATCATACATATTTCATTCAACAAATCATGAAGATTAATGTATAACTTACTTGATAAAACTCTAAGCTTCTTCAAAATTACCATGAAACGCTAGCCTCTAAGCTTATACGATCATTAACTTTTCTAGGAGGAATAGGTTAGGTTTTTAATTACAAGATGGAGAGATAAGAAGGATCTTGAAGAAACAAAGTAAGGGATAGCAAGAACTCAATGTGATGAGCGTGAGAGTGACATGGTCGTGAGTGAAGAAAATGAGAAAGATGAAGAAGAGAGCATATGACAAATGTGAAAGACAAAGAAAAAGATGGTCTTTCAAGAAGAAAATGTCTTGGTAGGTTAAAAGCAAGGTAAAAATTGCTTGGTAGGTGTTATGACATGTTTCATGACACTTACCACTTAAAAATCAAGTTAACAAGTAATCTTCTTAAGCTCACTAATGTCTCTTAAAATCCAGTTTATTTGTCTCCAAATTTTCAATGTCACTTCTCAACAAATCCTAATACCATTTGCTAATTATTTCAATTGCCATTTGACACTTATTTCTACTACCATAAATCAATTATCTTGCCACGTCGCATCTTTTCTAGTCCAAACGTACTCATAATTTTTAGAAAATTTGACCAAAATTATAAATCAATAATTTTACTCTCCAAAACAATTATCAAGACAAAAATGTTCACTATTCACGTCATAATCACATTTATAAATCAATTAAAATCAACTATACCTGATAAATGTCAAATGTGTGCATGTGCAATCATTGTAATGTGTGCAACTATCAAATTCACGTGTATGAATCGTAAATGATGCACAAACATGAAATGCATTTCCTAATTTCTCAATAATATCTCTCATATTCGGTATTCTAGGGTTCTAACTCTTAACATAAGGAAAATGAGATGTTACAATTCTCCCCTCCTTAAGAAATTTCATCATTAAAATTCTTACTTGATTGTTCGTATAGGTGGAGATATTGTCTCCTCATGTGCTCCTCCATTTCCCATGTAGCCTCCTCGCTTGTTAAGTCAATTATAATGTATATATTTTGGACTTAATTTTGGTTGATTTGTGAAATTGGTATCCAAAAATTGATGGAATTATTTGTTTAATGTTCACAGATGGTTTTCAATACCATGAAGACGAAAAAGGATCAAAAAGAGGAAAAACATCGCAAGAAATCTGAAATTTCCAGATAGGTCGAAATTCAAAGATTAGGTGTGGGCGCGCTTAAGGTCAGAATCCCAAATCTGCAGATTTTCCAGATTTTGTTTCCAATTAGAACACAATTACCCAAGATCTGCTGGACTTCTTTTCAAGATGTTTCCCACCGAAATTAAAAGACTAATCAATCTAGACAAAGTCAAATCAAGATAATGAAGAGATTTAATTCAAGAAGGAAGTTAATGTTGATTGCCGTATATGAAGGTGAAGTGAATCACAAGTTAATAATATGATAATCAAACACACAAGAAGGGGGGGTTGAATTGTATATTCTTTTATTT
>JANKOE010000003.1:19525229-19539395 GCA_026284465.1 Erythroxylum citrifolium
TAATTCACCATCAATTTCTAAAAATCATTGAAGTCTCCAAAAATTACTAAAATTATCTTAATATTGTCCAAATCAATATGAAGTGTCATTAAACCAGTGTACCTAGAAAATGCCATGAATGCATGCCAAAATCTAACCCCTAATTTGGGGCGTTACAAATAGAATCTATAATTTTCATATTATTTATAAGGATTCTCTTTTTTATGTTGTTATAAGTTATAATTTATTTATAAACTTAACTGAGTTTTATATTAAAATATAAATTAGAGATTATAACTAAAATAAGTTTGGAATTAGAAGTTTAAATATCAGTCGAAAAAGTCACAAATCATTGACGAAGTTTAAGACAAGATATGGAGTCAAAAAACTTTATAAATAATACATAAGTGTGTTTTATCAATTATTGATGAAAACAACTATTAACATAAGACTTAAATAAATAAGACATTGTTACACTCTGTCAAACTCATATATTATGAAAATTTCTTAAGATATGAGTGAGAATTAAAGTTTGAAAAGATATATTCATCAAATTTGTTTTGTCATATCATTCCTGAAAGGAGAATCTTGGGTCTAATTTTAAATATAATTTATATTTGTATTTAGAGATATGAATAATTGTATTGATTATATTATCTTATTTAATTATAAAAAATTGACTCATATCATTTGGGAATTGAGGCAAAATTCTTCCTTGATAATATTTATAGGGTGACCAACACATCTTTTTCTCCATCTAACTCACAAACACATGTGGATTATCAAAAAATTTTGTTTACTTTTCCTTTGGCTATATTATTTTAATTTATGAACATTTTGTTGGTTTATTTTTTACAATCAAGTGATATATTTTATTGAAGACATTATTTATCTTATATATATTTATTTAATTAACTAATTCATAAAAAAATTATGAGATAATATTCTTTACAAATAATAGTATAAATTATGATATTTATAATGCATTTTTGTGTTATTCTTAGATTATTCATAGTTGTTGCTTTATTGAGACAAAACATTAATAAAGTTGAATTCTATGTAATTTTTCTTTCTTATAAAGGACATAGTTGATCTGAGGCTAAAATGTGGAGACAGTTAACCAAACTTGTGAGTTCTTATTAGAAAATAATGTGACTAAATAACCCAATATAAGAATTTCATATGGAATATTACTTATATGTTTATAAAAAATACTCATTATTATGATTATGTAAGTGATCATTTAACTTGATATCTTTAAAGGATCTCATATATTGGTTGCTAAATTTTGATATTATTTAGAACTTATCCTAATTAATGATAGTTTAATTGTTAGCCCTTCGATATGATATAAATTATATGAAGGTAATTGAGTAATCAATATATTATTCATCACTTTAAAATAATTAGGGAGAATGTTCCATTGTTTTTCGATTAGTATTGATTTAAGAACTAATTAGACAATATAGGATGAAACTTAAGAATCAATTAATATTAATAAAGAAGTAACATTATTAGACTTTGTGAGTCCTTAATAGGGGAAATGAATTGGCTGTTTATAAAATATAACAAACTTTTATATCCAACGTACTTAATTAACAATAATCAATATAAATAAGGATGACAAAATTGCTTCATATAAATCAATCAAACAATTGAATAATAATTTTAAAAAGATAGGGAAAAGAGAATGAAAACAAATTTATGGTGATTTGACAAATAATCCTCGCCTACATCCACTGCCAAAACTCTTCTTGAAATTCCACTGTAATCCTTCTTTTGAAGTGAAGAATAACCTTTGTATAATCTTTTCTCGGGAAAGTACAATCTTCCTTCATGGTGAATAGTAACCTCAATCCCACTTGAACACCCTCAAGTACAATAATATAATGCTCCAACCAAATCTTGTAACTCAAAATATCTCAATTTATTACTTGATAATTCCAAAAAGAATCACTCACGCAAATATGAGAAAATGATAATCAAATGATTGGAAACACAATTAGAAATTTATGTAAAAGACACTTAAACTCTTCTTGATATTAAAACCAATTAGAAAACATATATTTATAGAGTTTAGGACCCTTACTAGCTGTTAAAACTAAAAGCTAATTATTATAATGGTAACTATGGAGCACTAGTCGACTAATATAACGTATTGGTCGATCAATGTGTATTGAATGCATAGATTCACTAGCCATTGAGACATTGGTCGATCATTAGCCATATTGGTCAACAAATATTGTATATTAGTCAACCATTCTTACAATAATTTCTTGTTATATGAAATTTAATAACTTTAATCTATATTTGTTGGCTATTAACCTATATATGTCGATCAATCCCCTCAAAACATGATTTAACGAATTCAAATACTTAAACTTAGTTTGTTTAATGTAATTATGATTTAAAAACTTCCTAAAATATTCCCTAAAGAGTGTTTGAAATATTAAGAGACTTTTTATTAAAACCAAAATCTTTAATGCCTCTTAAAAGATAAAAAGACTTATGTAACAAAGTGATATAAAACGTTTAAGCATGATGGTCTTTTTAGAACATCAAAGTGATGAGATTACAATTACCATTACAAGCTAAAGAATGACCTCAATATTCCTTGTTCTTTTTGTGTTTTTAACTTGGTATTCACTATGTAAGTTGTAAACTTCATCTATTCTTTTATCATTTTTTTTAACTATCTTCTTGAATTTATTACTACAACTTATTCTCATATTCCTTCTCATCAAAATAAAACACTTATTATTAGTACTTATATTTTTTATCGTCAAAACATCAATTAAAACCTTCTTTAGTTCAACAACCTCTCTATTTTTGATGATGACAAAATATTTGTGATATTAGAGAATAATAATAAAATTAAATACATAAACAAATATCTATATCAAGGTAATGATTAACTCCCCTTAATTATTGTATAAAAGATAATTCAATATCAAGAAGAAAAAAAAGACACTCAAAGAATTATCCACATATATAGATAAAAGAAATTTACTTAATAATAAAAATATCAAAATATAAAAGTCACTATATATGCAAAAGTCAATCCCCCTAAATGTCATCACTCCTCATAAACCTAATATCGCCAATCTTTCTCCCCCTTTTTAGAATTAACATAAAGAAATCTATTATCTAAAAATGCATGATATAAAATGTCATGCATCAAGTTAATTTAGTTAAAAGTTCAAAATGAATTTGATCAAGATTAGTAAGTTTTTTTAAAGGAAAAGGATTATTAAATATTTAAAATAATTTTTTAAAAGGTTAGTTTTGATAAAAACATCCTTTATTATGTCTAATTTTTTAAAAACCTCAATTTTGATATTATGCTTAAGTTGGAATATTTAATTAATGCAAAAAGGGTAAGTTTTGACAAAATAAAAGGTTGGAATTGTCATAAATATAAGCATAATTATAATATCCAACAATCAGGCTCATAAAAACATAATTTTGAAAGCATTAAAATTTCAAAGAGTAATAATATGAAAAAGTGCTAAAAATATCAAAATTGAACAAAATTTAAAATGTATCTTTATAATTGAATAGGACACAACCTTTACTCATTTTACAATTTAAATGTAAAAGCATCAATTTGAAAATATAACTCTTAATTAAGAAAAATTTTAAAAATCTCCAAATTTGAAACTAAATAATGAAAATTTTCCAATTTATGCAATCTAATAGGATTTTTATGAAATGAAGGATGATTTTTTTCAAAGAAATGATTGAATTATTTAGAGTTTTAAAAGGTATAAGTAACCAATATGAGAATTAGAAGAAAATAGGAGGAAGAGAGCTTCAATCGTGAAGATCGGTTGATCATATAGCTTAATTGGAAAACTAGTGCATGTGGTTGACCAAACCTATTAGCCAACTAAGATACAAACTCAATAGAATAAAATTTTTTGAAGGGAAAAGCTACATTTATCTATCATTGAAGTATATTGGTAACTAATAAGGGTAGGTGGTCGATCAACATATATAGCCAAACTCAATAGAAAAGAAATTCTTAGATGAAGAAAAATTGGTTGACCATAAGAGGAAATTGGTCGACATTGTATCTAAATGGTTACTTACATTGGCGATCAAATAACTAGCAAACTCACCAGAAAGCAAGGCGGATGAATTTTGAGGACACCAGTCGATCGCACTAAGATATTGGTTAACTAATTGACTAGATAACTTGAGAATCAATTTTTGAATTTAAATTGAAACCAAAAAAACACTTAATAAGTCATGACAATATAAATTTAGAACTTTTATAAACATTAAAAGAGACTTTAATCACATAAAATCATGCGTAATTCTCTTTTAATATCATCATTCATTGGTTTAGTAAGACTATATCCTAAAATTTTAATTTAATATTTCTATTTGCACATAATCACTAAGTTAGTTCTATAACATACCAAAGAAATTTTAATTTCTCAGTTATAGTGCAAATTGAAATATTCATCACTAAGGATTTATACTCAGATTAACATATGAATACAAGATTTCACATATTTCTAAATTATGAACTAATAGTTACCTTTTGTTGAACATTACCTATGAGTGATTTGAATGATGATTCTTCTTGAATTTTTAATCCATTGAAAGCATCTCTTCCTTCTTATTTCCCTTACTTGGTTTAACAATTGACTCTTTTGAAAAGTTTTGGTAATTATTTTGTAAAGGCTAATTTCTCCACATTTTGCAATAACATCTTCAAGATTTTTTGAATGTAAGAAGATTACATCCATCAAGATAAAAAGCATAAAATCTTCAAATAATAATACTCAATTTAATAACTACCATGTCTATTACATATCATTTGCTCTCTTTTTTTCAATAGCCTACAAAACAAGGCAATCAATAAATTTTAAGTACCCAAATAAGCTTGGATCCTTGGTTGTTAGTCTCCTTTTCAACCTACTTCAACGAAGGTTTGGTTACCATCCTTTTTTAATAAAACAAAATTTATCAATATGCCCATGCTTACTACAAAAATGACATACCGTATTATATGAGTAGTGATGATATAAAAATCCATTACTTTGTCTTCTATATATGTATACATTATGAGGAATTTTTCTTTATATATTAAAGATATTGAATGTTCTCTTAGATTAGATGACATACTGTTATTATTTGTATGATATCTACTATAAATGGACTTGATGCATGCTTCTTTGAGGTCTAAAAGGGTATGGAGTGGATTTGCCTGTTATCTTAGAAGTTAGGCCTATTCGTCCTTTGAGATATTAAACTATAAGCTTAGATTGTGAGCTACAGGGAAGCATGATGCTTACCTTTAAAATTAGTCCTAGTGGATGTGGTATATATGTGCATATGCTTAGATGTAGATGCCCCATATTCATTTGTCACATTAGGCAATGATTCATTGTTATCCAAATATTTTTCCTTTAGAAACATTGTTCTCAAATTGGCTTCACTTCCACAGCTGTATCATATTCTATGCATATAATTAAAATTCTTTTGAGCTCCTAGCACACTTTTTAGTTTTTCACTCCCTTTATTAAATCTTTATTTTCATGCTTTGATGTGTCTAATTTATGATTGTCATAAATGATCATAATTGTGGTTGCTTTAATGTTATGCAATTCACTTTTTATCTTTTCATTCTCATTTATGTATGCATCCAACTGTTCTTAAACTTCTTTCATTTTGGAAGATAATCTCTTTCCTTTTTTTCTCATAATTTCTAAAATTTTAACAAATTCATTATATGTCAAATCACTATCACTATCACACAAGTTGCTGTTGGAAATTACCTCATCATCACTCATAGCGGTAAAGCATATATGATCCATCTCTTCTTCCAAATGCTCATTTTCATATTCACTTGTGCAATCCTAAGTTGAGGCTTTAAGTACTTTCTTCTTGTTTTTCTTCTCCTTCTTATAGTTTCTTTCATACTTCTAATTATCATTTTAACAAATTCAAGTGCTCAAACTCAATTTATTTAATATAATTATGATTTAAAAACTTCCCAAAATAATTTTAAAAGAGTGTTTGAAAGATCAAAAAGTTTTGCTATTAAAACTAAATGCTTCAATGCTTCTTAATAAATGAAAAGACTCACGTAAAAAAAATGGTATGAAACATTTATGCATGGTAAGCCTTTTAGAACATCAAAGTGACTAAATGAGATTCAATTAACATTACAAGCTAAAGAATGACCTCAATTTTTTTTAATTTTTGTTCTTCTTTTATTCATAACATGGTCTTTACTTTATAAGTTGGAAACTTCATCTCTTCCTTTATCAACTTCATGAACTGTCTCTTTGAGATTATTACTACATCTTATTTTCATATTCCTTTTCATCAGAACAAATAAATCTATTAGCAGTATTTATATTTTTATTATTAAAATACTGATTGGAAGCTCCCTTAGTTCAACATACTCAAATATAATTAACATCAAATTCATCCTCTATGTCTAATTATATATTGTATGATAGAAATGATTGAGTTATACAATATATATATATATGCACACATGCACGCACACGTACACGCATACTATCATGACCCGGTACAACATTGGGCATATGACAACCGTCGCATACCTGGGCTAAGGACAATCACAGTACCCTTAATCTAACTATGCAAGGCTAACTGAATACTTTTTTGAAAACATTTGGGCAGCACAACAACTGTATTTTAAAAATCCCAAAACTCAATCAAAACACCAGCAATCAGTTTTAAACGCACTTCTATATGCACATTAAAATTCTATCACAATTTCTGGACTTTTAAGTCCACTCAAAAGCAATCTTAATGACAGTACCAAAGGTTCATACATAAGGTCTTTTACAAGCAACAAGACAATCAAGAGTTAATTTATAAAAGCATAAAGCATATCAACATAACCAACCTAATAAAAACAGTTCATGAGCCACTATGCAACAAAAGTACAAACAGAGACTACCCACCTGCGGTTATGTCCTGAAAATGTCAAAAGACCGCATGATCCACTCAGGGCTTCAAGCTCACTAAATTAAGCTGCACGGTTGGAAAGTGGAGGGGGTGAGTACACTGTGTACTCAGTGAGCCCGAAAAAACATATATCACAAATATACACCAAGACAGTAGAGATAACCAATGAAGTGAACATACATGTCATAGAAATACATAGGCCTAGCCTATGACTCAACGTATACTGATTAGGAACCACATAGGCCTAGCTTATCCAGTTCCAATACACAAAAGCAAAAAAACATCACATGTATAATTAAAATCTTTTCAGAAAATAAATATCAGAATAAGCCAAAACAATCATGTGTGTCACCACTAATCGGCTAAACTAGTGTGCACACCCACTGATTCTCGGTGTTGGCTCGACTTTCATCCGTGGTGAGTTTGGACTACAGTTGACAAAGCGTCATGACCCTAGGTGATGACCTCGTCGATGTCCAGACCCTAGGTGTGGAATCACCCGCAAGTCCTGTAGAAGGTGTCGATACGAAGACTTGACTTTTATGTACCAGTGTCAAGGATACAACCAGCGTCAAGGATACAGGGGTTGCTTAATCTGTTGTGCCTAGCACACGATTGGCCAATTGTTACCTCACCAATCACAAAAATCATATAAAAATATTGAGTACAAAAATCAAGTAAGACACCATGCCTTTATTTATCGGTCCAACCGATAAAATAAAACCTTGCCATGGCTCTAAGCCAAAAAAGAACACAACCATGCAACATACATGACTCGATTATGCATATGTAGATTCCATAACATTATTTCATGCAATAAAAATCATCTTTTGCACTCCAAGTGCAAAGTATTATTCAAAACAATGTCGTTTCTTAAATACACAAGTATGCTAGCATCCATTTGAGATTCAATTCCATTATACATTACCTAGGTTCAAAATTCACATGCAAGTCATCATGCATGTCTTGGGATGTTCTAATCCCATTTAAGATATATGGTTTCCCCAACTCACCTCAAAAGAAGGTGTACACTCCTTTGACTTCAACAATCCTCAGTACAAGCTCCTTAATTCACAGCTCCCGAACCTTTATATATAAAAATATACAATATATTTACTACTCAAACATGTGTCTCATATTTATACACCATCACATAAGTGTATAAAACACAATATCAATATCTTTAAGCTATAGGATTCGGCCATTAAGCTTTTCACATGGTTACTTCCTTACTATTCACATTAGCTTTTTTTTTACATTTTCGAAGGCATTTAATGCCTTTAATCCAATACTTACTCATTTTAAAACATAATTAAGCACATTTTTATCCAAGCACATTAAGCCATTACTCATCAATCTAAGCAATAATTCAAGATTACTCTAAGTAAACATGAAAGCCGCTTTCCAACGCATATCATTACGAATCCTTAAATCTTAAACTAAGTTCACTTAGGCATTTTATCAAATACCTAATGTGCATGACTTTCAAGTCACATTTTCAAGACTTTATCATAGTAATTCATGATCCTATCTTGTTATATAACAAACACTTCCAAACAACAGCACATTTCACCACCCCATTCAATCCAATTCCCTTCATTTAAGCCATATTCATCATAATTATACAACTCATTACATTAATCAATTTCTTCTCCCATCATTTCGATCAAGCCTCATCCAATATACATCTTCTTCATTTTTCATCATCAATTCACATTATACATATACAATCAACACCATAGAATTCATTTAAATCATCAATTTCAAAAGATATTAAAAAATTCACAAACTTTCACCAAAAAGAGAACATTTCAGTTTTGGCTAAAGGGAACTTCTCCATGACTCATTTCATTCATCTAGACCATGTTTCATGCATATTTAAGCATGGAGAACAACATATCTTAGCACCAAACCCAAAATCATAATGTAGAGAGAGATGAGACAAATTTTACCTAAACCTTCCTTTAGTGATAAAATCATTTGAGAATTTCTCAAATCTAATGATAGATTGGAGTTCCTTGATCCCAAATTAACTTAGAATACCTTGATTGAGTTGGAGAATCAAAAAAAGGATAGAATTTTAGTGATGGCCAAAAGTAGGTTCTTCTCCTTCTCTCTTCTCCTTTCTTCTCTTTTCTTTTAATGAAAAAAATATTTCAAGTCTTTAATGGTGGGGTGTTGGATCCCGCTTGATTCCAAAATTCAACTCTTGCGAAAACATAAACTGAGTGTAACCTCTGCTTGCTCTGATACCACAACTGTTGGATCCCGCTTGATTCCAGAATCCAACTCTTGTGAAAACATGAACTGAATGTAACCTCTGCTTGCTCTAATACCACAACTGTTAGATCCTGCTTGATTCTGGAATCCAGCTTTTGCTCTGATACCATAACTGTTGGATCCCGTTTGATTCCGAAACTTAACTCTTGCTTTCATGCCACATATGTTGGACCCCGCTTGTTTCCAGAGTCCAACGCTTGCTAAATCATGAAACGTGATCTTCTTCATTACTCCTTATTTTCAGATTTCCAACACTCTTCGGAATCATGAAATGTGTACGTCTTACCTTGTAGGGTTAATTCATTTAACCCTCATAAAGCATTAGCGGGTTTCCTTGTTAGGGTTACTTCAAAGTGCCCTCATTAACCATCATCTGTTCATCCTTATAATCATAACATCTCAAGCCACAAAGGCATCAAAATGGTAGCTCTTAGTCTCTCGTTTAATTTGAAACAAGAACCATCTTAATCGGAGCTCCATAGCTCAAGATATGCTTAAAAACTCAAAGTATGTTCATGGCCTAAACATGCTCTCCCAACTGACCCCTTACTTTCTATCAATAAAACTTTTTCAATTCAAAACCAATGGATACAAATTTTTATGGTAAGGTAGAAAAAAGTGTTAGAAATCTAACGCTTTAAGAATCACCTCAATCGGAGGTCGGACAAAGAATTATGGCCAAACGAATCCAATATGTTCATGTCTTTACTCACTTTGAACATACCTTGGAAAAGTTACCATAACTCTCACTACGGGTGTCGCATTGACTTTGTTTTTGAACGATTAGAAAGAAGACTTCTAGGGCTAAAACTTTCGTGAAGATCAAAAAATGAGATTCTATCGTTTGGAGGGTCGAAAAATACGGGCCGTGTAACCTTCGAGTGTAACAGTGCTCCTGCGCTGGAAACACACGGGCTGTGAGATTTTACACAGGTAGACTGTATAACCTTCGGGTGAAACAAAATTTTCACCCTCCAAGACCCCTCCAAAGAATCCTAAACCTATCCTATCATCCCTTTCACTCATAATCTTGCCAAAATTAACTCTTTCTAGTCCGATAATGCTTTATATACTCTAATTGTTCGGGAAACACATCCTCTACGACATCCTAACTTGTAATGATCATAACTTACAATTCTGACATCCAAAAATCACATGCTTTATAGCGTTGGAAAGCTAAAAAGACAAGCTACAACTTCTGTTAAGAAAACTTGGTTAAATTTTACCTAGATAGATTCAGTTTTTCCTTGGAAGTCAACATACACAATTTACCCTCATGAAAAACTTGACATTCATCCCAACTTCACTTCCTCTATTACAACATCATTCACAACAACTCAACTTCCAATTGGAATTCATCCAACACTCAACCTCAATTTATATGACTCCTCATATTCAATAATATCTTATCATTCACCACAAATCCTATCTTTTTTTTTCCATAATTCACTTATATATATATATATATAACACCAATTCATATTCAAAGTTCATCAACTCAACTCATATCATCCATACACAATTCACATTTCAAATCCATACACAAATCCATATTTCATTAACAACATAAGATAAATGTTTACAAACTTTAATGGCATTCCAAGTCACATTACATCATCAATATCAAAAATCCGGATACAACAAAAGATACAAAAAAATCCCATAATTCTCAACATGCGTCTAAAAGTCTTATTTTTACATCAATCTAACTTAAAATACAACACATGCATAATCGAACGAATGCCTTGACTTTCTTTCACCCGATCTCTTTCTCATCACCTGGAGACGGGAATGAAAGTGGAGGTGAGCTTAAAAGCTCATGGGTAATCAGCTTATAACCGAAAAATAAGCAAAAACCATTGACAGATTTATTTCCATTGTAAAATTTACATTGAAATCAATGTAACACATATTTCCGAAATTCACAACTTATCAAGCAATTCATAAACATCATATATCATGAATTCATCGAAACTTGTCACAAAAATGTCAAAAACTTAAGCCTGTTTATAATAAGTTTTTGACATTTTTGTAATTTAGTTGAAATTAAATTATAATTTCAATTAAACTTTAATTAGAATTACAAATAATTTTAACTAAATATCAATTATACTAAAATAAGATCCAATATCTAATATTGATCTTTTTTTTACTAAATATCTCAAATTTAATCATAAAGTTTCTCAAATTTTACAATCAAACCCAATTTGATTAAAATATCTTTACTCTCTTCATTCCATTTTGTTGTGAGACCCATTAGGTTGCCAAATATTTTAACAATGATTATAAATTATAATTCTAATTCATAACTAGAATTAGATAAATTAAAACTCTTTTAAATTTGTCTTTAATTATCCAATTAAACAATTTATACTCATAGATCAAGATGCCGTCTAACAGCACATCATGACCACCCAAATGTTTAGGAATGTCAAAGTAGTTTTGACTAACATTTCCGTGTATGATTTTTCTGTATAATTGAATCATTTCATCATATAATGTTTCAAATAGACATAGAGCATGGAATTAATGTCTACTCTACTTTGAGTCTAATCATACTAATTCTCCGTCATTAGTTATTGATTCAATCAATGAAATTTGTAAACTATTTGCAAAACATCATTCTACCTTGGCCAAGGATTTTTCGAATCAATACTAATTAAGAACAACATAAATTTTCCCTAATTACTTTAGGATGATGGATCCTATCTTGATAACTCAACTACCTCCATATATTTCATGCTACATCCAATGGCTACGGACTCCTATGATTATTATAGGTCATAAGTAGTATCAAAACATAGCAATCCCTATACAAGATAACTTTGAAAACCTCAATTGAAAGGATGACTTATACAATCACGTAATGAGAATTTCCATAAACATATGAGTAATGTTTCGAATGGATTTTCCATATTGGGTCAATTCAGTGAACTTGTTCACTAATAAGCACCTACATGTTTGTTTAAGTATCTCTATATTTTACGCTATGAGATCGACTGCTTCATTCATAAGGAAAACATAACGTATGGTAATCTTTCTTTTTACGTTTTATTAATGTCCAATGTTAATAGAACAATGACTAGGAATAATTTAGAGATAATACATAAATGTAATATGAATCTCATAATAATAATCTCATTATAATTTCATTTGCAATGTATAATTATCCAATGGAATTTGTCATATTCATCTAAATATATACAAAATAAAAATGTCTTTAAATTATTTTGTCACTAAACTATATCCAATCGATTGGCTGAGGACATAAACTAACATAGATATTGTCCTAAGGTGTAATATCCCATCCCCTTGTGAAGGGTTGGAACCCTAAAATGTGGTATGAGCGAGCTCAAAGAGCATAAAATATTGATAAAATGAGTGTGAGACCTTGGAAGAGGCTTAAAAGAGGTTGTAGGGGTAGTGTGTCCGTTTAACGGACATGGAAGTCCATTTAACGGACAACTTCGGGTGAATTGGAACAAGTTGGAAGATTCATGTCCGTTTAACAGACATGTAGGTCCGTTTAACGGACCTTCTCGGATAAATTTGGTTTGCTTAGCTAGTCTTTGTTCGTTTAACTGACGTGTGTGTTCGTTTAACAGACATCCTCGGGGCAACTTTAATGAATTTCATTTTTAACCATTTTAAATTTGGTACATGTGGTCTTTAGCGAGATTATAATAGAAATGCATCATATTTGGATACACATTGATAAATTGGATTATTGCACACATTAAAAACATTGATCATGCACTCAATTGACATTTTCCGGGTATAACTGGTAATAACTGTGATTGTTCTGAGAATCGTGGGTTAGTGATATGGAAACTTGTTTTAGAATGTGAAATTATAAATTTGGTAATTTTGGAGAATTTTAGGAAATTTTCCTAAAATTTTTTGAAATACGTTTTGAATTAGGAAACGTGTCGAGGGGTAGACCTATTAAAATGGCAGTAGAAATTATCGTTAAGTGGAGTTGGAATTTTGTGAAATATAACTATAGGAATTTTGGACAAGTGTTATTTATTGGAACTTGGGCTTGGAATTGATTAATGGAGGGATTGTTTAAAGCTTGACACGTGGCCTTTTCCTAGCCATGTATTAAGTTAAATGCTCTAAGTTTTTTTTTCATATTAAGCTTCCTTACTCTCATTCTCGACATTCTCTCCCTCTCAAAAGGCTATTGGAGTTTGCTTAGTTTTTCTTCTCCTCTTCTTCGTATGGCTTCCTTCTTCTCCATGGGTTATGTGTTTTCTCACTTTAAACCTAGCCATCATCTTCTTCTTGCTCCCCTTTCCATCAAAGAACTTGTTAACTTTTCAACCTTAGAGAGGGCGATTTTCGTAGGTGGTGGAGCAAGCTAGGTTTTGCTGTTTTCTTTGGAGAACTTGAAGATTTAGTGGCTAATCAAGTAAGTTTTGTGTTATATTTCATAAATATGGTAAAGAATTGAAACTAGCATGATGAGAATGTCATGGTTGAGTCTTGCTTGTGTTGTGTCTTACTTGATGCTCATAGATGCTCATGTTGTGTTTTGAGTATGTATGTTGAGTCTCAAAGTTATGTAAATGTATAGAGAAAGTTGGAGAATTGATTGATATGTTAATGGAGGGATTGGATGAGTATATAGGTGTATATGCCCTGTTTTTGATTGTGATTAAGTGTAGGCCATGAAATGTTTATGAGTGATAGCTTGAGTGGAAGTGAGTAGTGAATGATGGGGGAAGAGAGGAATTAGGCATAAGTTGTACTTGATGAGTTAAATGGTAAGAATGAATAAGTGTAAAATCTGGAAATTTGCAATGGTTTGATCTTTGGAGTGTGCTATAATTGGATAGTCATAATTGTTTGTATAATTGTCTAAATGAGGTGAGATTTGGCTTAAATGAAACTAGAGACAATTGGCTACAAATCTTATGAAGCTATTGATTGTGAATGTGGTCTTGA
>JANKOE010000003.1:19539495-19558984 GCA_026284465.1 Erythroxylum citrifolium
TAATCAAAATTAATAATTACAAAACTAAAGTGTTCAGTCTATTACATAACGATTGGGTCATGGGCATAATTCCAACAATGTAAAGTTTAGATGTTCTGTAAACATTGGCAAACATGAAGTATACTAACTATGGAATCACCGTTTGAAATTAACAGTTTTGAACAAATGAGTAATGTTGATAGATCTTGGATGTATAAACGATTAACACCTAATGGTTTCAATAATCCTGAGTTTATTGAGGGAGTTGAAGCTTTTATTCATTATGCATGTTCTCAACCTGCATATATGGATGGCCCAAAAATAAGATGTCTATGTAAAAAGTGCAAACATATTCGTTTCCTTCCTATTGATGAAGTCAATGGGCATTTGCTAAGAAAAGGGTTTATCCCCAATTATTGTGAGTGGGCACGACATAGGGAACCACTTATTTGTAGCACCTTAAGGGGTAATCAAGTACAATCTTCTGTGAACTTCAATGAGTTTAAAGGGGAGATTAGATTTAGAACAAATAATGTGGATGCAAATGAAAGTCCTTACATGTAAATGATTTATAATGCAACCAGTTATACTTTTCAGGAAAATATAGAAAATCTTAAAGAAGAACCAAACCCACATGCAAAACAGTGTTTTGAGTTACTACACTCAGCTAACTAAGAATTATGGCCAAATTGTGAGACAATGACTCAATTGTCTTCAATTGCTCGAATATTGAACATAAAACTTGAAGGGCATATTTATCATAGTTTTGATAAAAATTCTTGAATGGTATAATAAATGATTGCCTTCTCATCATACAATGGTTAATAGTTTTTACAATATAAAGAAACTTATTAAGGATCTTGGTTTGCCTGTTGAAAAGATTGATTGTTGCATATTGGGATAAATGTTATACTGGGGAGATGATGTGGAATTACAAAAGTACAAATTTTGTGGTCAATCTAGGTTCAAGCCTAGAAAGCGTTCTATGAAACAGAAATTAGTACCTTGGAAGTGGATGTATTGTTTCCGCTAACTCTGAGATTTTAAAGACTATATGCTTCTGATGTTATTGCATCTCACACGAGATGGCATAATGAACATGAACAAGAAGATGGAATAAAGAGCCATCCATCATAACATGGATATATTTCAATGACACCCATTTTGATTTTGCAGCTGAAAGTCGAAATGTTAGGTTAGGATTGTCGACGGATGGATTCCAACCTTTTGGTCAATCCGACCAGTAATATTTATCATGGCCAATCATAATTACTCCTTATAATTTGCGTCTATGGATGTGTATGAAAGAAGCATATATGTTCTTGACAGTGATTATGCCAGGGCCTACAAATCCAAATCATAAAATTAATGTATTCTTACAACCGTTGATATCTAAGTTGCAACATCTTTGGGAATGTGGTGTTCAGACATATGATGTGCCTTTGAAACAAAATGTTATGTTGAGAGCGGCTTTGATGTTGACCATTAGTGATTTTTCGGCATATGACATGTTATCTAGGTGGAGCACAGCAGGAAAATTGGCTTGTCCTTATTGTGGCAATGATTTTGATGCATTTTATCTTCCAAATGGGGGCAAAACATGTTGGTTTGATAATCATAGGAAATTTCTTCCTCTAGATCATCCATTTAGACGCAATAAACAAAATTTTATTAAGAATAAGATGTTAGAAACACCTCCTACCTCTCACAAGCTAGTGAAGAGATTTGCAGGAGATTGAGGAATTAGGCTTGCTGAAAGTTACAGAATTTAAAGCTGATGAAGTTAATACAAGCATTAGTAAAAAACTTTGGTTGGAAAAAATGAAGCATCTTTCGGGATTTTCCATATTGGAAAACTAATTTGATACGTCATAATCTAGATGTGATGCATATTAAAAAAATATTTTTGACAATTTGTTCAATACCATAATGAACATTAATGGGAGGACAAAAGACAATGTAAAATCACGAGCTGATTTGCAACTTTTTTTGTAGAAGGAATGTGTTACATAAAGATCTTTGCACCTGTAAATATCCGAAAGTATGTTACACTTTGGACAAAAAACAAAAGGAAATATTATGTGAATAGTTAAAAAGTCTAAAATTTTCTTATGGTTATGTTTCAAACTTGGCAAGGTGTGTGGACATGAGGAAGTACAAATTATTTGGGATGAAAATTCATGATTGTCATGTGTTTATACAAAGGCTAATTCCAATTGTATTTCGGGAGTTGCTATCGAATAAGGTTTAGGAAGTAATAACAGAATTAAGTTTGTTTTTCAAAAGTTTAACATCATCTAAAATCAAGTTGGCTTAAATGGAAAAAACTATAAAGGGAAATTCCATTAATTTTGTTCAAGTTAGAAGGGATTTTTCCTCCAAGCTTCTTTGATTGTATGGAGCATCTACCTATGCATTTAGCACACTAGGCAAAACTAGCCAGTTCAGTTCAATATCAGTGGATGTATCCATTTGAGAGGTAATTCAACAAAAATGATTGTAATTGAAGTAATAACATGTTTTAACAACTAAATTGTAATAACTCTATTCGCTAATATAGGCATTTGCATCACTTGAAAAAAATGTCAAAAACAAGGCTAGAGTTGAAGGTTCGATATGTAATGCCTATTTAGTGGAGGAAGCTAGTACATTTTGTTCTCATTATTTTGAGCCCCATGTTCACACAAGAGAAAGAAAAATTCCTTATAATGACGATGGGGGAGGAACGAGTGATGTTGATGGTAACTTATCTATTTTCACATATCCTAGACGAACATATGGATGTTCAACAAGAAGAATGTTAACAGAGGAAGAAATTGAGGCTGCCCATTATCACATTTTACTGAACTGTCAAGAGGTTCAACCTTTCGTGTACTAAGTTTAAATTGATTATTTGGGTTTTGAAATTTAGTATTGTTCATAACTGAAATGCATAATAATGTTTTTATATTATACAAGGAATTGTTACGCGAGTTAATGCCCGACAAAACACAGGTTGATATCAATAAAGAAGTTAAAAGACACTTTCCTCGGTGGTTCGAGAAATATGTAAGTTTTCACTTACAAATATTGAAATGATTGAATTATAAGATATAAGTGTTCAAATGACATTATACTCTTTGATATGATAATTTCTTTTATGTAGGCCTTGGAAAATCCAATAGAGAACAAGTTCATATGTGATCTTGTGAAGGGACCTCTGTGAACTGTTAAATCATATCGAGTGTATTTTGTTAATGGATACAAATATCATACAGAATATCATGGTCATAGCATGGCAACAATAAATAGTGGAGTTTGCGTATAGGGAGAATTGATGGATTACTATGGTAAAAGTATTGAGATACTTGAAATTGAGTACCATACATTGCTAATAAAGTGAAGTGTGATATTTAAATGTGATTGGTTTGATTTGACTCCAAATGTTGGTACAAAAGTGCATAGCCGATACAATTTAGTTAAAATCAACAACCAAAGAAGATTAAGACAATTTGAACCTTTCGTGTTGGCAATGTAAGCGATGCAAGTTTATTATGTCCCTTTTCTCAACTTACGATGAGATAAGTCATATTGGTTAGCCATTTGCAAAGTTAAACCTAGAGGTGTTTTTGAATCACATGGAAAAGGAGAACAGAGAATTGAAAGTGAAGCGTTTCATGAAGATGTTTATTAAATAAATGCATTTGTCACATATGACGATAATGAACCTTTGAACAATCCATCTAATGAATATATTGAAACTTCATCGGGAGAGGAGAAGAGCCTGAATTTGATTCTTATTCTTCAAAAAATGAAGATGATTTTAATTTACAATTAAGTGATGATAGCGATTAATTTATATTTGTAATTGAATCTTATATTCAATAAATCAATTATTTCCTTTTCAATAGATTATGTAAAATATTGAATTTAAATTCTTATATTTCTAGAAAATTAACAGGTTGAAATATGCCACCAAAGAGAAAACATGATACAATGTGACCCGGGTTCAGACAACAATTCGAAGGTACTTACTGTCCAGGTGAACCATTACACTCTGCAGCTGCTATTAAATCACCTCCTACCCCTCCGACTACTACACTTGCAGATGAGGCATCACCTTCCCTACCTGATGCTACACCATCCACCACCCCTACATCATCCACTACCCCTATAATGATAGAGATATCAGGGGTAAATGATGCGGATGAAGAAGGCGGGTGCCAGCTTGGAGCTGAGGGACCTGATGGAAGAACTTACATCACAATTGTCAATAATCTGTAAGTAAAAATACATGAAACATTATATGTTTATAATTAAGTTATAGGTTTAAATTTTAAAAATGGTATAAAATTATTCGTTTTTATATTAGGGTGATTCCGTTTAGACCGTGCTAAAAAAACATGACATCCAAATTAAAGGAGAAGATTGATCTTGAGGGTTATGTATGAAAGAATATCTCTCAAACCACAAAGGAATTTTACTATCAGGAGTTTGAAGTACAATAAAAAATATTACTTCTTTTTTAATTCATTTGTATACATTAATTAGATAAATATTATTACATTATAAGTATTTATCAAAATGTTTTCTTTTTTTTCAGAAATAATTTTTTTGAGATTTTGAATTTGACGTGGTTATTAATAAAGTATAAGAGAGACAAGCACGTATACGTTATCAAGACTTTGTTGGTGCGATACACAAGGCTGATGTATGACCACCTTATATTTATGAACAAATATGGCGTCGTTGGCAGCAGTATTGGACATCACCTGAGGCAATGTCCATTTCAGAGCGTAATTCTACCAACAGACGTGAAGGACCCGGGGGAGAGAATCTTCTCGTACATACGGGAGGATCTATTACTAACCACGAGCATGTAGAGAGACTTGTAAGTATTTACATTTTACATTTATATTCTGATTTTATACTTTGCTGTATATCAATTTAAATTGATGTGTGAATTTTGGAATGAAAATAAGTGTATTATGGAGAATAATAATGTTATAAATGTCTAGTGTCATATATGGTTGTACTGTGAAGTAAATTTCTTTGTTCAATAGCGGTAAATATCATAAAAATAGAGGAAACTATACCGATATTTTCATAAATTCTAGTTGACTTATAACACTTTATTCTTATGTAGGAAAAGTCTATAGGCATGAGGCCTACACCCTGTTAGCTCTTTTTTCACACACACTAAGAAGCATGACAATGTGACATTCATCAACACCTGATGTAGAGAGCTTAATGTATCTGTTAATATTAATTCTTAATAATTATCACTTACTAATATAAACATTGCCTCCTAATATGAACAAATACAAAAAACCATTCAGCGACAGTCTCAGCACTCTGAAGCTATTGATAAGAGTCAGACATATCTTGATGTAGTGAGTGGTAGGGACTGTCGTGGAAGAATCTTCAGGTTAGGTTCATTTGCGAACACATTTTATTTGCAAGCCTCCATGTCCAGTACAACAACATCTAGTAGACGGTCGACAACCAATGAAGTCAATAAGCTTTGAAGCACAGTGTAGATATTGGTAACTCAGTTGCAACAGTCGATAGAGTATATAGCTCAACTTCGTAATGAGATGGATGAGTTGAAGGGGAGGGGTAGCACCTCATCGCAGCAATTAGAGCGTTCGCAGTCACCAAATCAATATTGTACTTATAGTCATTTCATTTGAATTACAAATACTTATTATGTACAATTTAATGTTTTTATTATTAATTAAGATAATTTTAACAATTTTAACTTTATATCATCAATCAACTTTTTGTTTAAACAAATCAAAATATTATACACAGATAATTTATAACTGTTGAAATTATGCATTAACGATAAGATCATGAAGTAAAATTTAATGTTGAGATTTTTATAAAAAAACTTTAAACATATTTACTGATGGAAATTACAAGTACGTTGGTAAAATCTATTATATTTACCAACGGAAAACAACAAACCGTCAGTAAAATCCATAATATTTATCGACGGAACAAAGAATCATCGTCGGTAATATTGACAATTTGTCGCCAACTTTACCATCAGGATTTGGTGAAGAAAAACCATCGGTATACTCACCAATGGGAAAATCATTACCGTTAGTAATGTTGTAATAAAGTTACTGACGGAATAACCAATACCGTCTGTAAATATTCCAACAGAAAGAAAATGGTCGTAGATAAATTTACCGACGATCACAGCTAACCGACGGTTAGATAAAATGCCCGTCGATAAATTTATCTACGACCATTTTTACGACACCTTTGTCTGTTGGTTAATTCTGTCACCAATTTCTATTACCGACAGAATTCAAAGGTTTTCCGTCGATAATATTTATCGCTAAACGACATTTTTCTTGTAGTGAAAGTTATATGTCAGAAATCTCCAAGATTTCGCATACAGATGAACTCTAAGTTCATGTAAGGGCATATAACGTCATAAATCATTGACATATATACCCAAAAGGATTTAAATACATCTTTGAACTCATATACAACCATGTATATATCAATATACAATAGTATCTCCAATTACAGAATAATACAAAAGGACATAGAGAGTCCGACGTTACACATACCCACCTACACACACACGCACACACGCACACACACAGAGAGAAAGCACACACAGAGAGAGAAAGGTAGTCAAAATTAAAATTTACGTGGTCATGATGCGCTGATAAATGTTAAACTTGATATATGGATATAAATTATTTAATTGAATAATTGAAGATAAACTAAAAGAGTTTAATTTATTTAATCATAAATATAATGTATGATTGTAATTTATATTCATTGGCTACATATTTTAAAACTTAGTGAGTTATATTTAAATAATGGTTGAAAATTTTAATTTATTCAAGTTAGAATTAATTGTAAAGTTTGAGAAATTTTATACAAATATAAGGTATTTGATAAATAAGAATCAATATTAAATTTTTTTGGAACCTATTTGATATTTAATTAGAATTGATTATAATTCTAATTAAAATTAATTAACATTAGAATTATATTTCAATTAAACTATTAAAAATTTTAAACATAGGCTTTATTTATAGAAGCTAGCATTCTTGACATATCTCTTTTACAATATTTATAAATTTTTCTTAACTCGTTTATTTAAATATTGTTAGAGATCTAGGCGCTTGTTTGATTGTGATAATTTTCACATAACCTCTTAATTCGAGGAAAGATTTAAAAAAATGATTTGTGATTCATATTTTATTATTTTATAAATTAATTATATTATAAAATCAAAATAATCTTAATTTTCAAGAAATGACGAAAAAAATATTTATGGATTTACATGTGTGTCGTCCTGATTTCTCGATATATTTTTCATGCAGAGCATCTGTATATAGATTTAGAATGTCCCACTCACGATTTGAGATCATACCATTGAACAGGGAGTCGCATCAGCTTCAGAATTTCTACTGGCAAGAGCCAAATTATTTCCATACATTGATGGGATGTCTTACCCAGGCCAAATAATGAGATGCAATTTGAATAAAACAGAATACACTATAGGGGAATTCCTAAATATTTTGGTTAGATCTGTCGTCAACGATTTATTTACTTAGAATTCTAGGAAGTCACTGTGATTAACAAACCAAAACTTAAAACATAGGTTCTCTCTCTTTTGGGTAAGGTGGAGAGGACATGGAATTGATCCGATACACTTGTATTTACCTATACTTCCTTCTCTCTCAAAAGTATATAAATTTGTTTCACAGCAAAGAGACTAGAATGGATTGAGTACGTGTGGAGAGGGACGCTCAACATGTACACTTGTATCTCATTATCAACGAACGTATTTGCTTCACAACAAAGAGACTAGAATGGATTGAGTACGTGTGGAGAGGGATGCTCAACATGTACACTTGTATCTCATTATCAACGAACGTATTTGCAGGATACTACTGGAAGGAAAGGATACTATTTAACTGAAAATGTTTTATGTTCACAAAATGGAGAATTAGGAGTAAATCCAATGAAATAGCTAAAAATTAATGGCGTTGAAGCCCGAAAGCAGGCCTTGGCAGACAAGAAAAAAGGAGTTCTTGCTTTTCGCGAATTGTGTGGTGAAAAGTCTGTGAGGAAAGTAACTACAGGATAGGTCAAGGGATCACAGATAAACTTGTCAGATGCTGACAATGAGAGGCATCGTTCACAACAATGTTGTTTTTGTTTTAAAACCTGTGGCCACAGACATACCTAGCTAGGGAACGTGTCTGCTTGCTGCTATTCTCGAAGCTCTGACTCTCAGTCTCAGTGACCAACAGGAACTAACCGAACTAACCACCAAAACTTTGTGGAAGAATAGGGAAAGACACTCCTCTGTGGTTTATGCAGTTCTAAGTATTGTTTTTTCTCTTCTGATGACAATAATACAAACCATCTAGCATTGTCATTGCTTTCCCCAATTGAACAGCTTGCCAAGGCATATTGGCATTATGCTTACTGTTCTGGAAGTTAAGAAGATTATTACACCATTTTGTTTTAGTCAGTGTATATTGACATGGCTTTTGCTCATAACTAATAGCAAGAAAGGTGCAAATTTGGCTTCATATGCCCGTTTCTCTTGTTGTATCCTTCCAATTTGTTCTTCATGACTCTCTCTTACCGCCCTTCAGTAAAGATTTGATCTTTAGCTCTAGCCTAGGTGACTGACCATCATCTGTTGTGACCAGCACAAAGTTTTAGTTGATTGCCAAGTACACGCTCTAGTGAGTAGTCAGTGGTATTCTCTAAACTTAAAGACAGTCCTCTTGGTTTGTAACATCAAATTCAACTCACCATTTCTATGTGGTATATGTTTGAACTCACGTTTTGAATGAAAAAGCACTTTCATCCTGCAGCTACATGATTCTAAATATATCCATGGGATGAACTACTTTTGCAGCTTTTTTCAGTGCTCAAAGGTTAAATCTCTCATGAATTATTAGGGTGCAAGAACAGAGAGTTGCTTATAGAAACATCCAGATCCTGAATGCATTCTTGTGGTCTGTCGTAATCTAAGTTAAGTTGGGGTCGTTCAAAAACCAAGCGTAGGTTTTGGAATTTAGTTGATCAACCCCATATCTCATTCGCTGCAATTCCCACTTCTAGTTGTCTGCACAAATTGGAGAAGGCTAAACTCTAGAGTGGTTGAATGTCTTATGTTTTTAGTTTTGTTTTTAAGTTGCAATGAGTTCACGAAATGGTTTATGTACAGAAATCAAACACGTGAATATGAGAAATATATATTTTGTAATTAAATTTTTTATACCCGTTGAGAATTATGGTGTGGTGTCTGGACCCCCCGGAACACCTAGAAGATTGTTGGTACATGGAAACCATGGGCTACGGTGGTTTTCTTCTCTTATAGGGTCTAAGTACTAAAGTCAGGAGATGATAGGCCTTAGAGTTTCTTCCTAGACAGTTAGTTTCTGTTACTTTTTACCCTTTATCAATGCCTGGTCTCCTAGGGAAATTCGGGACTACCGCTTAAAATGCAGAAAGGAAAGTGAAGCCATTGCAGACCTTGTAGTCTCATAACCATGGTCAAGCCTCAAGAAGACAAATAACAAAACTCTTGCCCGTGAAGTTTGCATGTGACCATAAAGAGCTGTTACAATCAGTGCCCTTGACACACTCACGTGTGTTCTTTTCGGATCTTAGATGAAGTTATGCAGCCCTCTTAAGCCTTCCCAATGGAGAAGGACAGATAAAAGTGGACAAGCAAGTTTAAAGGCTGTGTTTTATACCAAAAGAATGCGGTCTTGATGGCAACAGGCAGAAAGAAGGGGAATATGTAGGGCGTGCCTAAACCTTTTAAACCTGCATTCACTTTCTCGTTTCAATCACAATTAGCCAGAAAGAAAACAAAATTGCAAAACTCTTACATGTCTTCCTATTTACAAGTTGTGTTAAAAATTAAAGAAGAAGCAGATACCAAGGGGAAAAGGAAGCTAGTAATAATATGGAATGATTGCGTTTGTAATCATCATAATAAACCGCAATTTACTTAAGTTTAAATTCTTGCTATGAATGCTCAAATTGTAATTTCTACCTGAACTATATTATGTAACTTGGCTCACTTAAGAAATAAAGAATCGTGCATATAATAGGGTAGGTAACTTGGCTTCGATTCATTTGCCTTCTTATACATTGTCATGTATTCAAAATAATTGATACAAGAAGTGTTCACATAAACAATCGGGATGAGTCACATGCAGCAACATATTGACATATGGCATAGAAAGATTGTTCCTGAGCTAAATGAACCCCAACCCAAGTTCACATAAAGGAAAACATGATTATTAATTAAACAAGGAACCTTTGCTTTTGTTTACTGTAGTGTATGAGAGCTTTGTACTGCTCTTCCTTTATATGTATATCTCAAAGCATCAGTAACTTTTGGCAGCCTCAAGAAGCTCTCTTGTACCTCTAGCTAGACACACACCCCTCCCATCTTCTGTTTTCTCTGCTGTACCTCTCTCTCTCTCAGCCACATACTTGCTAAGCATGGGTGGCTTTAGTTTTAGAAGCTTCACATTTATGTTATTCATTACTGTTCTAGTATGGTCTTCAAGTTTTGATACTTGCATTGCCAGGAGAGGCAAGTATTTGAGGCATGGCAGAGCTAACTCAGCTTCTCTGTACAAGAAAAAAGGCAAGAGTCATCGTAGCAGCCACTACAATAACCATCATAAAGGGTCAAAAACAAAACCTCCATTACCAACTCCACCTAAGAAAGCTCCATTGCCGCCTTCACCTAAGAAATCTCCATTACCGCCTTCACCTGAGAAAGCTCCATTGCCGCCTTCACCTAAGAAAGCTCCATTACCGCCTTCACCTGAGAAAGCTCCATTACCGCCTTCATCTCCAAAGCCGCCAAAAGAAGACAGGCCTCGAAGCCCTCCACAACAAGGGTCTGCAACATTTAATGTACTAGATTTTGGTGCCAAGGGAGATGGCAAGATTGATGATACGAAGGTTACTCTCAATCCTTATTTTTACTGGCTGAATGACATGGAAGTGGTTTCAGTAAGACACAAAAGGTAGTAGAATGCATGAAGCATATAATGTATAGTTTGGAATTTGCAACTGAAGTGAGCAGATTCAAAAGTCTGCAAATAAGGGAGTTTTCTTTCAGTTGCAAGTTCTTTTGTGCACATTGAATTCCACCTTTTCTTCTTTTCGGTAGGTGTCCACAAAATTTTTTTTTTCTAGGAACTCATAAACAGAGACCATAATGCAGATGTTTAGTTAGTTCGTAGCTGCATACTCTATCTTGTTCATAGGTCACTATTTTTCTTTTCATTTGCCTTAAAAAGCATGAAGTCACTAACAACTTATATAGCACACTTGTGCTGCTAGATCATAGCTCTTCAGTTTGATCAGCTATTTTAAGGGGCGTCCAGGTTGAACTCAAGATGCATATGAATGCCAGCACTTTAATCCCGTGAGTAGGAAAACAATATAATATGTTTCTCCACTGTTTAGGAAGAACAAAAGTAAACAGCACGAACAGAATCAGAGAGAAACAAAAGAACAACAGAGCCACCTAGGTGGGGACCAGTCCAAAAGAATGGATTCTCGTTATGGCAGTTATGTCACGATTGCAGAAATAATTGCATACAGTTTTACTCAGACCGATTCAGTGACTATAATTATTCTTACCTAGCCTAGTAGTAGTAATGTTGGGGTGATGTGGAAATGCAGGCATTCCAAGCTGCGTGGGGCTCAGCTTGTAAAGTTGGGGCGTCAATGATGCTAGTTCCAGCAGGATATGTTTTCCTAGTGGGACCCGTTTCTTTCTCTGGTCCATACTGCAAACCGAATATAGTGTTTCAGGTAATTAATTGTACAAATTTGCATAATTATCTGGTTATAAGAAGAATTGAGGCTAATCAGTTTAACCTTTACCAGCTGGATGGCACAATTATTGCTCCCACGAATGCCAATGCTTGGGGGAGGGGGCTTCTACAGTGGCTTGAATTCACAAAGCTTGTAGGAATCTCAATCCAGGGAAATGGCACCATTGACGGTAGCGGCTCCATATGGTGGCAAGACGAACCCTTCGGTGATCCTGGGGATGATGAAACTGCATTCGCTGTCCCTCTAAACAGCACAGTAGCAGAACACCCTGTAATTAACTCCAACATGTAATTCACTTCACTGTTATCACTTTCTGTGTTATCTGCAGCTGATCATTCTTCTTTCTGTACTATGTGGTGGTAGATAAGAAGTGAACTCAGCCAGAAAATGCCAAGTATCAAACCAACCGTATGGACCACTCGTGCAACTCTCTATTTCTATCATCATATTTCACCTTGATGCTGTCCAAAAACATGATTGAGGTGTTTTCTTTTCACAGGCACTACGCTTTTATGGAAGTTTCAATCCAATAGTCACTGGTATAAGAATTCAAAACAGTCCTCAGTGCCACCTCAAGTTCGACAATTGCATCGGAGTGGTGGTACATGATATAAGCATCTCATCTCCTGGGGACAGTCCTAACACAGACGGAATCCACCTACAGAATTCCAAAGATGTTCTGATACACAGCAGTGATCTTGCTTGCGGTAATTATAAGTAATATCTTCTATGAAATTGTTTATTTAGATAGTTTTGGTCACAAACTGAGTGGGCGAAGCTTGTCCACTCATGTAAATGCACATGGAAAGGGGCAAACAGTTTAGATACATTCCAGAGGTTCCGATAAAAACATGCCAATCTTATCTGTAAATTTTTACCTCAATGTTCAACGGCCACTAATTATTTGACACGGGCCCCATGGATTAGAAGAATACAATCTTTTGTTTGCATTTCACATGGTGTTCTTGTGTCTTCATCAGCTATTGTAGTTTCTGCTTCCATTCCCTGTCTACTTCCCTGCACGGCAGTCTTGACAATTTTTAGCATAACATATATAAATGTAGTTGGAAGTGCTAAGAAGTTTATACGACTGAGGAATCACAAGAAATTAAACCTAGACACTAGTGCAGTCTTGTAGAAAAAAGAAGCTCCGGTCATTGAAATAGTTCGTGGCGACCACAAGCATGCACTAAGGAAAGAGATGCTTACGCTTGAGTGTTTTTGTTTTTTGCAGGAGATGACTGTGTTTCTATACAAACTGGATGCACAAATGTGTACGTACATAATGTGAACTGTGGGCCAGGACATGGAATCAGCATAGGAAGTCTAGGAAGGGATAATACCAAAGCCTGTGTCTCAAACATCACTATCCGAGATGTGACCATGCACAACACAATGACAGGTGTTAGAATTAAGACATGGCAGGTATGCGTACTGAAAATCCCACAAACATTCAACAATTTCAGATGATCTAATTAACAGACTTGCTGGAGATTAGTTTTTTGTGGTCTCAGGGATTTGATTATAGTTCTTCCATTAGCACAGGTAGATGCATGTACGTAATCTAAAAAATTTTAAAAGTGCAGGGTGGATCAGGATCAGTGCAAGGAGTGCTGTTCTCCAACATTCAAGTTTCAGAAGTCCAACTACCTATCGTGATCGATCAATACTATTGCGACAAAAGCAGCTGCAGAAACCAAACATCAGCCGTGGCTTTATCAGGAATCAACTACGAAAGAATAAGAGGAACATACACGGTAAAGCCAGTACATTTCGCCTGCAGTGACGCCTTACCATGTATCGACATTCGTCTAACCACCATACAACTCAAACCCCTGCAAGAACGCTATCACTTGTACAGCCCCTTTTGCTGGCAGACCTTTGGAGAGCTCAACACTCCTACAGTTCCCCCGCTTGACTGTTTACAAGTTGGCAAGCCATTAAACAACCGCCCTTTATCAGATCACAACCTATGTTGAGAGAGTCTTTCACTTGCTTACAGGATGTTTGATGATTGTGAGAGTACACAGTTAGAGGTAGTTGTAGTATGGTCAGGCATTGTATAGAATTTGCGCTGTTATGTATTCCTGGTTTGCAAGAATACAAGAAAAGTGCATGTGCTTGAATCCTGGTGGTGGAAATAACGAAATAAACCTACAAATTGTCGATACATTCAAGTTTCAACCAGAACCAGAATATTCAATTGTAAAATTTAAAATAAAATATTTAATTAAAATTTAACAAATACTAATAAAATATAAATTGAGATTAATTTTACAGTTTATCAAATTAATTTATCTTTTTTTAGTGAATTCAAATTCATACCGTGTACTTATAAAAAAGAAAATTTGAAAAAAATAAATTAAATGTAAAAAATTGAAAATTTGAGATAAAAATTAAAATTAATAGGAGTATTATAATTTTTTATTGTTTTTATTTAGAAAATACTTCCTTGATCCAAGACTACTTTCCTTCCAAGCCAAACTTAAGAACACGCATCAATTTCATAGTTCTAAATTTCTAAACCTCTTTACACGGTAACTCCAGGAATCTGCAGCTCACAAATGCTATTCGAAAGCTTCCAATCCACCAAAACCTGCTGTTTATGGCCCGTGAAGCACCGAGCGACTTGTTGATGCCCTAAGAGAAGATGAGCTCGAGCAATGAGTTTCGATTCTTCTTGTCTTGCGACATCAATCTTCCAGTTACGTTTCGCGTCGACCGGCTTGAAGGATCGTTGTCCTCCTCCAAATCTCCCAATTTAGGTCTGGACAAGTTCGATTTTCGACTGTAACTAGTATTGTATTGGGTTAGTTGGTGCATTGAATTTCATTGATCTCTAAAGTTCGTATCCTTTAGCATTTTAGACGTACTTTTTCTAGGTTTTGGCTGAGTTTTTCGCTGAACTTTTGCTTGTTTGGTGATTAATTGTTCAATTTTATGTTTTTCTAATTTTTTCAGAAATTGATTCTACGAACGATGAGGGAAGTGCTGAGTTATTTGTTGAGTGTGCGTTGTACATTGATGGCGCTCCATTTGGGCTTCCTGTGAGAACAAGGTTTTGATATTCTTTGTTTAGTGTTAAAATCCCGGCAACACTGTTATAAGTTTCTTGTATTCTGACTTTTGATTTAAAAATTTTCACTAAAAATTATAGAGTTCATATGCAAGAATGAGCCCGTAATCTAATGACTTGAGTTTTGAGTTAGAGATATAGGTTTTCTTTTTATATGAACAACTCTAAAATAGAGATTTACTAAAATTTTGACATGTTACTAGACCCTTATGTGGATAAGAGATCTTGAATTCAAATTGAGTCATCCTCATTTATGATGAATTTATATTACGTTCTGTTTGTTGGTAAATTTATGATACAATGTGTTTTCCCATTCTTGTATGTGAGGAGAGCGTGTTAAATAAAAATATAGTTCATTTATTGACGTCACCTATCAATTTAAGCTTTTGGTTGAATAGTTTTTCAACATAGTATTAGAGTCAATCCTAGTCCAATGATGGGCCTTATCACATATGTCCAGTCTTGTGGACACTCGTAGATGTTAAGTCTGTAGGCACGCACAAGTATCTAGTCCTACAAATTTTTCATACCAAATATCCATTCCTGGGCGTCAGGGGGGTGATGTTAAGTGTTAAAATACTGACATTGATTAAAAGCAAGAAAATTGGAAAAAGTTTATATACAAGAATAAGCCCATAACCTAATACTTTACTTCGAGTTGTGATGTAGGTTCTTTTGTATATGAACAAGCCCAACTTTGAAATGAAGATTTATTAAAAAAAATGCAATATAATTGATCTTTGTGTTTACATTTTTCTAGTGAATAAAGTTTATGCGTTTTTTATTGGTTTCAGGCTCGAATCAGGTGGACCATCGTACTATTGGAATGAGCTCATTACTTTGACTACTAAGCATAGGGACTTAACTGCACATTCACAGCTTGCCTTTACAGTAAGTGACGACTGGAGAAGTGTTGTTTTGTGTTTAGCTGCTACCAACAGTGTATTAAAGCTACATCTGTTTCATACTAAACTATAGGTTAGCGTGTCTCCAATTTTCTGTTTTTTCAGTCTCCACGTTGTCCTACTTTTTAATATAGGATTAGAAAAAGAAATTACAATTTATTTATAACATGCATGCGTCCACTAGATTTTATTGGTGTGCAACCAAGGTTTATAACTGTGCTTAGTATTGATCTATTTGAAAATTTAGGTTTGGGATGTTTCTCGTGGCAAGGATCAAGGACTCATTGGTGGTGCTACCATACTTCTCTTCAATAACAAGTTGCAACTGAAAACAGGCAAACAAAAGCTTAGGCTTTGGATTGGGAAGGAAGCTGATGGATCAATTCCAACAACCACTCCTGGAAAGGTCTTCAAATATTCTTTTGTGTGGAATGTACATCTGTGTAGCTTTTTCTATTATCTCTTAGCTGCACATTGTGAATTTAGGTCCCCAGGCATGAGCGAGGGGAGTTGGAACGACTGGAAAAGCTTGTAAACAAGTATGAGAGGGGGCAGATTCAATGTGTTGATTGGCTTGATCGGCTCTCATTCAAAGCTATTGAGAAAATTAAGGAATGTGAAAGTAGTAAAAACGGAAGTTCTCATTTGTACTTGGTTGTTGATTTTTGCAGCTTTGAACATCGAGTTGTTTTTCAGGTAGTAGTCCAATACTTCATTCATCAGATAACTTTCTAACTATTCATTCATCAGATAACTGTCCAACTAAACTTTCATTTGTAGTTGCTGTATTGCCACAACTTTTTGAAGCTTCTGAAATGATCAATTTTTAATCATCAGTGTAGTCTCTTTATTTACCTTTCTGTTCTCCTCGGTTTAGTAATATATGAACCATAGGACCTCCTTAACGATCTCACTCTTTACATTTTGTGCTGAATCCTTAAGAATCATGGTTATTCTACTTTTTTTTATATCAAACTAATTTACATGGTTGTCATTTTTACGTAATTTGAAGGAGTCAGGTGCAAAGTTCTTAACATCCCCAACAGATTTGAAAAGTGAACTGGTTATTGTGTGGGACTCAAAATAATTTACATGGTTGTTATTTTTACATAATTTGAAGGAGTCAGGTGCAAATTTCTTGTTACCATCCCCAATAGCTTCAACAAATGAACTTGTGATTGTGTGGGACCCAGAAGTTGGAAAGATAAATCCTTCAGAGCACAAGCAACTAAAGCTGGCCCGGAGTTTAACACGTGGTATTATTGACAGAGATCTGAAGCCAAGCAATAATGAGCGAAAGTAAGTGCAAAAATCTCCTGATTGAATGTGCACTTAATTTATTTTTTAAATCTGTTTAAGTTCTCTCCTGGTCATTACATTGACTTTCGTCGAATCTCTTATCCATATGCCTACAAGTTTTGAATGCAGAATTTAGATAAGACAATTGAAATTATTCAAAAGATGTTCTTGTATGCAATATTCTTGCTGGATCTATCTTCTCTGACAGTTACATTATAGAGGATTAATCTTATCCTTTTCAACATTGCTTCTGCTTGCTTGTTTAGAGTTTTATTTACGTGAACTGTCAGTGTGTCATCTTGTGTGCTTCTTGTTTGTAAGGTCGATACAGAGAATTCTAAAATACCCACCAACAAGGACTTTGAGTGGAGATGAGAGACAGCTTCTGTGGAAATTTCGATTCTCACTGATGTCCGAAAAGAGGGCTCTCACAAAGTTTCTAAGATGTGTTGAATGGAGTGATGTTCAGGTCAGTAGGTATTGTCATTTTATCCTCTGTAGTTAATGTCTGGACCAACTAATTGACATCCTGCTTTTATCTTAGATTCTTACAAATATGTGCATGAAGTTTTGAATCTCCATAAAATTCCAATAGTCCTGCTTTAGAAAGTTTTGTGCTAATAATTGGTGAATTAGTAGCTAATCTTATAAGTTCTGCTTGATTGTATCAGCATCATTGGACCTTAATCATGTGGAAATGTCTTTTGCTCATGCCGTTTTCATTCTTATGTTCTCTACTGGTCTATCATCTGTATCTTTGTATGGAACAACATATAAATCATCTTTAAAGATCGTTGTGCTGGTGAATCTGCAGGAAGCAAGACAGGCATTAGAATTGATGAATAAGTGGGAAATGATTGATGTTTCTGATGCATTGGAGCTTCTATCACCTCTTTTTGAAAGTGAAGAGGTATGTATATTAATATTTGTTGCAGTCTCAATTTTCTGTTTATTAGCTGTTGTTTAGTCTTCAAGTTTATGTTATGAGCTGGTTCTGTACGATAAAAAACAGATTATGGCCTCCAGACATTTTATGCACCCGTTCATTTGTAAAAACTGGAATGAATTGAATGTAAAGGTATCATATGCGGATGTCAAGGCCCAAGTCATCCTTAATATCGGATGAGAAATTGTAATGGAAAAAGGCACAGATGCTGTGGAAATGACTATAGACTTAATAATTTCTCATTTGGACAGGTTCGCGCATATGCTGTTAGTGTTCTTGAAAGAGCAGATGATGAAGAGCTTGAGTGTTATCTACTTCAATTGGTTCAGGCTCTTCGTTTTGAACGTTCAGATAAATCTCGGCTTTCTCAATTCCTTGTTCAACGATGTATGCGGTGTCCTTTGCATCTGTGCATGATATGCATATGCATGGCATTATGAGCTTAGTTTTTTTACTGCACTGAGTCTGTTGCTTATGTTTGGCAGCCTTAAACAATATTGAGCTGGCTAGCTTCCTACGTTGGTATGTGACAGTGGAACTTTATGATCCTGCTTATGCCAAACGTTTTTATTGTACCTACGAGATCCTTGAAGAGAGTATGATGAAGGTGTGATTTACTTTTCTGATCACTGATGAGAATGTCATCTCCTTATGCTCCATAAAACCTGCAGCTTATGGGAATTCTTTTCAGATGGGAATCTATATGCTTCAGACATTCCTTGCTATACAAAGTCACCATTGCTACTTGTTCCTTTTCAGATAACGTACATATTATAGATCACAATATATGGAAACAATAAACTATTGGGCGTTAAAAGTTTGAATTGTGATGATGCATATTCCTCTGGTGTAAAAGATAAGTATGATCATGATATAGTCACAATTGAACAAGAGGTCTATGTGCTGGTAACATTAAAAGTATTATAGGGATCAGTTAGAAACTAAGGAAGTCAGATTTTACTGTGAGGCTTTGGAAATAATCTTTTTGCAGTCATCGACCTAGATTTGGTATAAGTATGATGTGTAGTTTACTATCATATTGGTGGGGACTATTTTCTTACTTTTAGATATGCATTGCATTCTCAAATAATCCATGCTTAAATGCACTGCATTTGACACTTGATATGTATATTTTTCTTATTAATTTATTTCGATTATCATGTACCCAGAAGAAAATCTTGAATGGAGAATGGTTTGGCTGGGTTAACCCATTGTGGGTTCAGAGCCCTTGCCAACACAAATTAGTATTGTCCCCTTTGGACCCTCGTCGAGTTGCCAACCATGGGGCTCGAACTCAGGACCCTCAGGGTTTTGGTGTGTCTTATGCACACGCCTCACACCACTTGAGCTGCCTTTTTGGTTTGGCTGGGTTAACCCATTGTGGGTTCAGAGCCCTTGCCAACACAAATTAGTATTGTCCCCTTTGGACCCTCG
>JANKOE010000003.1:19565354-19575489 GCA_026284465.1 Erythroxylum citrifolium
GTCAACCTAAGTTGGTATGTCATATAATATCAGTCAAGCCTAGTTTTGTATGTGTAGCAATTTTGATTTTATGGCTGTCAAAATTCATAATATTTTGAATATGTGAAAAAATGCATAAATATTTACTTGCATTCCAAAATAAATATAATTAGTAAGCGCAATAATCATATTGTGCTCAAAATTTCAGAAATAAAAAATATTATTAAATGAACAGATATTTTCAACCGCAAGTATCAACAATACAGCGTAGAAATCATAAACTTGGGGCTTATAACACAGGCGTTGCTTATGTAATAAAATAGAATAATGGACCTTAAATAACAAAAACAATGTAATAGACGCACACAGATTATTTTTAATTTTAATTCTAAAAACCTGATCAAATAAAAGAATGTCTAGTGATTACGTTACATTTGTTCCTAGTTTTAACCTCCTTTGTTTTTTTTTGGTAGGAAGGAAAAAAGAGTACATTGGTTACAAAACAAGTCGGAGGAAACAGATCTCCGATGTATCCTCTAAAAGGATACTATGACATTTTATAGGTGTAACATCAAAATAAGTGACCCCAATATCGGATTGTCCTGCTTGAGCAGCGAGTCAGTCCGCACGCAATTAAGTGACGTGGCGTTATCTTATTGGTTAATGTACGCTCTATGTAGATTCCACTATCTACCATGCAATCGTTAGAGCCAGCCAGGATCGCAGCATTTTATTTTTCTCATGACGTGGCATCAAATGACTGGACGAAGTGGCGTAAGTCTTAAAACCATTTTATTGAACTTTCTCTTAAGAGTTAATTAATTAATTAATGAAAACGAATTAAATAATGACAGAGGCATCTCTGATCTCCGATTTGATTCAAAAATTCCCAAAGCTCTTTATATAGAAGTCTCGCTGCCTCCTACATTTCCTTTATTACTCGTCGGTCCCAAGCTCACATCTTTCTCTTCCTCGGCACAAATTTCTCCATAACAAAAGGTTTCATCTCAATCCCATTCCAGTCTCGATCTGTTTTCCTGTTATGGGAGTTCCATAATTCTCATTCATTTTTATTTCTTTCATGGTTTTGTGATTCAAAATTCCTTCTTTCATGATTTTCTTATTGATTTCGCGCTATATCTTGGTGGGTTCCTTTCTTCTCCTTTCTTTTTTTTTTTTTCTGGAACGTGGATTTTGATTTATTTTTCTGTCCGATCTGTACTTTGCAATTGGCTTAATGGTTTGGATCTGTTTGAGTTTAAATTTTTAAAGGCTTTAGATCTGTTGTGCTTATTGTTTATGCGTGGAATTCCATGCGAGCTTTGTTGTTCATGAGGTGATCATGGTGTTTTGTTTCTTTTTCTTTTGTATAGGTTCAGATCTATGTGATCTGTGGCTGTGTAAGTTCTAGACTTGTGATTTGAGTTACTGCTTGGGTAGTTGTATGATTGCTTCTTGTTCCTTGCCATATTGGGATCGTGTGATTTTAAGATAGTGATGTGGGTGATTGGTTTGTTTTAGAAAGGTTTGATCTTTACATTTTTTATGATTTATGTTGTACTGTAGGGATCAACAGCGAGAAACCGAAATGGGGTTGACATTCACGAAGCTATTCAGCCGGCTTTTTGCCAAGAAGGAGATGCGAATTCTGATGGTAGGTCTTGACGCTGCTGGTAAGACCACCATCCTGTACAAGCTTAAGCTTGGTGAGATTGTCACCACCATCCCCACCATTGGTGAGTGCTCTAATTGGAGTTTGTTTCTACAATATTCGGGTTAAAAACAAGCTCATTGAATTTCTTCTTTAGAGAGAAAACTTGTGTCTTTCCCTTGTGTAATTTTCCTGCTGATAAATTTGATTGTCCTTCTGAAAACATAACTCTTTGCTTTAATTTCGTCGATATTCCAATATGGATTATACTTCTATATAACATGATTAGTAGAAAATTGTGATTATCATTTATCCCTGTTCTTAGAACTGCTGGGGTTTGTTCAAGGAGTTTCGATGCCCCAGTGCATGTTAATAGATGTAATAACCATAAAAGACACACCTTGAATTTCGTTCTCTTGTTTGTAATCGTTTCAGTAAATATTGCTGTCTACAGGATTTAATGTTGAGACAGTGGAATACAAAAACATTAGCTTCACTGTCTGGGATGTTGGTGGTCAAGACAAGGTATGAAATTTGGAGATGCATTCCCATTCCATTTGTCACTTTGAGTTGTCTTCGACTCTTAATGTTGTGAGTTGGAGCATAATGTGAAGTTCTGTTGTTATTCAGATTCGTCCCTTGTGGAGGCATTACTTCCAGAACACCCAGGGGCTTATCTTTGTGGTGGACAGCAATGACAGAGACCGTATTGTTGAAGCCAGGGATGAGTTGCACAGGATGTTGAATGAAGTAATTAATTACTTGGTGCTTTTCATATATGAGTTCCATGTTTAGACCAAGTCAACTAAATTTTCATGGTCATGTTTTCAGGATGAGCTGCGAGATGCAGTGCTGCTTGTATTTGCTAACAAGCAGGATCTTCCTAATGCAATGAATGCCGCTGAGATTACTGATAAGCTTGGGCTCAACTCCCTGCGTCAGCGTCACTGGTGGGCTTTCATAATTTGTTGTCTTCTTTTTGTTTCAATTTTTTTATCTTCAGTGGTATAGGATATATAGAAGATATGTCAACTAGTCAACAAAACTCATCTAAATTGAATCAATCGGCTTGTATCCTTTATTGTATCTAATGTGCTTTTTGGACTTTCAGGTACATCCAGAGTACATGTGCAACCTCTGGTGAGGGTCTGTATGAGGGTTTGGACTGGCTCTCAAATAATATTGCTAACAAGGTAAGAGAAGGCTTCTTCCTGTCTTTTCATATTGTTTATGGATCCAATACAGTATGTACATTCTTCTGTCTAAAACAGTAAGAGTTCGGTTGACATCTTAAACTTCTGTAGTGATTTCACATCAAATTTTCACATCTTGCATTGCATTATTGTATAGTGGTTAATCATTTTCACAAATGTTTGAACTCCCTTCGTAATGTAACTAAGATTTCACGAAATTTTGGACACTAAAGTGGAAAGTGTTCTGATTTTTCTTGTAATTCACTATTTACAGGCATAACTCAATTGAAGGGACATCTTTTTGGATTGTCAATTCTGGATGCAGGGGTGAATATTATCTAGTGTTTTTCATTTCATTTCTTGTTTTCCTTTTTGAGACAATTCCATTGTGTTTATGCCTTCTTTCCCTTTGGGGGTTGATCCCTTTTTCCAGGTTGTTTGATGATATTATTGTAATAGAATATTGTCGGATATGCTTCCAAGCATTTATATAGGTTTTGAATCCCAAGCCTTCTAGCTGTAATTGATCTCGATTTCCTTGCATCCGTTGCTATACGTTTGGCATTGTTCTGTAATTCTTTAACATAATGCATACAACCATAGTTTGTGAGAAAATGAAGGCGGACCCATGTGGAAGGCTCCAAAATTTCCGGGATTGTGATTGGGAAAGTCAAAGAAAGAAACTGTTGTAGCCGCGTACAAAATGACTTACAGATCGAAGTTGAGTTAATTGATATTGGGAAAGGAAATGCTCCCCAATGCTATGGTATTTGTGGGTTATTGCTATTGCGGAATCATTCCAAGATTCTTTGATTTGCTGTTGGCACTTGTGTTGCATTGAACTTATCGAGTTCCTTGTTCGATCAAGTGTTCTTTATATATATATATAAGGAGAACCTAAGATAATATGAGAACCTAAGATAATATGTTGTGCTGGTGAAGATGATATTTTTTGAAGCAAGTGCTGGTAGACCTTGCAAGAGGCAGACTCAGACTGATACGTTATGCTTTCACAAGACCAAACGTTTCAGGTGGTGGAATTGTTGCAACCTCCTTAGCTTGTTTCCAGAGTTGCCTAACCGAGGTAAAACCGCATACACGTTCCAGGAGGTAGCTGCAAGTCTTTTGTTTCCTAATTGGTTGACTCGCAACCTGGAATGAGACCATACTGTCAGGGTCAGCTTAGCTCGTGTCTTCGTATCAGTAAACTAACTGTTCCGATAGCAGGCCCAACTCGCCTTATGTTGAATCAAGTCGTCTTTGACTGAAATTCTGCCCTTAGAGAGCTTTTCAAAAACAAGTTAGTACCTTTTAAGGCAAGTTGGTGTGAGGTTTATTTAATACGGAATACCAAGGTTTTATCGAGTAAAAAAGGACTCCTAGATCGTTTGTGCGACTAATACGAAGTGCTTTTGTTGAGAGCCGGAGCCTCGTTATTTTCTGGGCATCTTTCATTCGCGTTTTGCTCTTGTAAACATCGAAATTGCCAATCAACCGCGAATCACACGTAGTTTTAACATCGAAAGGCAACATCTTCAACTTCGGTGGCATGTTTCTAAGTCGCTCTCATTTCTCTGACCTCCTGCTTTGGGACCTTTCAGAGGAAGAATATGACAGTCATAAACTTTAGTGATTTTCTAGTCCCCTGATGATTAGTCCAAGGAAAGTAGATTGAACCTGTTAGGATCTTCTGTCCATTTTCTTCTGTCCCTATCTTATTTTATAAATCTCAGTCATCTATTTACGTAGGTCTCGCATAAATGAATGACTGAAATTCATATAATAAAATAAGGACAGAGGAAAATGAACTGAGGATCCATCTTTGATTGAACCTCGGCTGGTTCTAAGTTAGATCTGCAATTGTATTTTATGAAATATCCACAAATGAGAAAAAAAATCCACGGTTTTTCTCCTCTTTTCTTTTTCATAAATTCTTTGTTTATCTCAAATGATTCCGCTCCTCCATGATTGAAGATTCAGATTTTCCACAGTAAATTCTTTCAGTTTCGGGGTCAGAAACTCAGAATGCAAGTTGGCAAAAAAGTGGAAATACTTAAGTTTTAATCATAAATTCAGATGATACGATGATAGATTACAAGCTGCCAAATGTGTAATTGAATTGGATCTAGTGTCTCCTTCATTATCAATCTTCCTTGGTTCAAAAGTTACTGTGCTTATTTGGATTTTGAAGTTTTTACTTCCTTCCAAAGTTTAGCGCATATCATGCGACGTAAATTAGTGGAACTATCAATCATGTTCCTGCAAGTACACTTTTGACAGGAAAATGCTCGTGAACATACAAAGTTACCTATTCCAGGAACCATATTCGTCTTTGTTTTCTCATTTTAATCTTTTATTTTAACCTTGTCTTTACAAAGTCAGTGATGTTATTCGTCCTGTCGTCATTTGTTTTGTTCTCACTATCCTATTCTACTTCCAGTCTTTCAGGGGTCGGTTTCCGTTCCCTCCAGCACATGAGGAGGCTTATTTTGCGCATAGATAGCACTTATATTTTGGAAATTATTCAAACTTGTATCAATTTCATTAGACAAAAAAAAAAAATTTCCACTAAAAAAAAAAGAAAAACAAAACACCTTTGTCTGAACATAACGTCAGCTAATACTACCTCATCTACGTTCTTAACAGAAACTATATATGTTCAGGACACTGCTTCCTTGATAAGCAACTCGCAAATTAAAAACCTCTCTTATTTTTTGTTCTTTGCTGGTTGGCCCCTAGGTGATAGCTTCTCGTCTGGCATTTACAACATAGGTGAATGAGCAGACTTTTGAAATTGAGAAAATTTTGGAGGATGATGAGGTTTCAAGATATGCACATAATTGTTGGTAGCTTTACAAAAGTGGCGAGGAAAGGAAAAGAACAATTTAACATCCCAGAATCAGCGGAAGAGATGCTGTGAAGGGATAAATGTTGTGGAAGGGACTTTGAGGATTCTGCATTAAAAGCCAAAAGCGAAAGTTGAAGAACCAGCTGAGTATATATGAAGCTACAATAGGTTTCTTTCTAGTTGACACCTCCTTTTCGCTTTCACAAATATGTTTGATGCTTTGCTTGAGTACATCATGCTTTCAATGCCATTATACAGTCGTATTGTCCCTTTTCTTGTTGGTTATTAGTACTAACATTTTTCCAACATGAAAAACAAAAGATATCACTTAAGAGGTAATTCTTTCGTCGAAAAACTAGATCAAATTAAGATTGTTAAAAAAGGTAAGATAAATAGAGAAGGAAATTTTTATTGTCATCAACTAATCATTTACAATTTCTCAATAATAATTAAGTGATAAGTATATATTTAATGACACAAGTCCTCCGGTTGACTATGATCTTAACCTATTCAAACTCTACCCTCCATTTCCTTTTGGTTGCATCTCTACACTCCATTTTAATGACAAGGCAATGTGAACCTGAGCTCTAGAAAGTAAATGGTTTTCATTCAATCTCTATTTTTCATTTTTAATTCATCAAAAAAATGTGTCCGCGCTTGACTTGAACAAAACCATTCTTTACATACACTCAATGCATGTTGCATTTTAGTTTCATTAGGTCTTCATTTCCCATGAATTTACCCTGCATTTTTAGCTCTATTTAAGGAGGGCAAAGGGTTACATTTAAGAACTCGGGAAAAAGAATAGGTTAGTAGGGTGGCATCCTCAAGGTTGCTGGTTTTAATTACCCAACATTCCTCAACACTAATCTTTAGCCTCTATAAATCTCCAAGACACCTCCAAATCTAACTTAGCATATTAAGCTTTAATGGCTCCGGAAGTACCTGTAGATGTATTTTCAGGGTCAGGCAAGGTGCCCACGATGAATGCAGGCTACCCTAGGAGAGCCTATATAACCTTCTTGGCTGGTAATGGAGACTATGTTGAAGGGGTTATTGGACTGGTTAAGGGTCTGCGAAAGGTGAAGAGTGCACACCCTCTTGTGGTTGCAGCCTTGCCTGATGTCCCTGAGGACCACCGTGACATTTTAAGGTCACAGGGTTGCATCATCCGCGAGATTGAACCTATTTATCCTCCTGAGAATCGGGTTCACTTTGCGATGGCCTACTATGTCATCAACTACTCCAAGCTTCGGATCTGGAATGTAAGTCCTACGTAATAAACCGACATATACATTCGCGTACAAGTCAATTATGTAGAGCAATATGAAAATATGTGCACTTTTTTCTTGACAATAAAAGGTCTCGTTACTAAATTACGTTAATGATATGACAATTCCTGATAATCAAGTTAAGCCATCGTAATTGATGCGTTCAAAAGCATCATTTCTTTCTTTAGATTCAATTCAATTGTGGGATAAGTTTTTTAATTTTAGAAGCTTCTGTCTTGATTTGGAAATCTCACATTCTTTTAATGAACCCTAACATGCAGCTTGTAGATGAGCACATCTCCTATTCAAGTTAGTCTATCTTTAACCATATATAAGCTACGTACTGCGAGACAAAAATTTGTTCAAAGATGTACAAGTTAATTTCATGTGAAACATTCAAATTCATGTCAATGATATGCACATATAGGTTAACAGCATTATAGGGACAAAGTGTGGTAAATTGCTATCAACCCCAGCTTCCAGCTAAGTCAAACGATTTCGAAAGAGTTGCTGATCAGAATCAACGTCTAATATTGGTGTAATTGTAGAGGAAAAGGAAAATCTGAAAGAGGGTTGTTATGTGAATTTCTTGCAGTTTGAGGAATACAGCAAGATGATGTATTTGGATGCGGACGTACAAGTGTTCGACAATATAGACCATCTGTTCGACAACCCAGATGGCTACTTCTACGCTGCGATGGACTGCTTTTGCGAGAAAACTTGGTCTCACTCCCGCCAGTACTCTATTGGATACTGCCAACAGTGCCCTGACAGGGTCAAATGGCCGGCTGAGATGGGCCCTCCTCCGCCACTGTACTTCAACGCCGGTATGTTCGTGTTCGAGCCTAGCCGCTTGACCTATGAGAACCTACTTCAGACGCTTGAAATCACTCCACCAACACCTTTCGCAGAGCAAGTAAGCTCGATCACCTAGTGAATGAAATTTTTTTAAAGGATTTCATAGTGGTATGCTTCAAGTTCGAGCTTTCTGTTAGAATATTCCGATTCAGATTCTGAGAGTTTACTTGTTGGCATGTGAAAGGATTTCTTGAACATGTATTTCCAAAAGATATACAAACCACTTCCATTGGAGTACAACCTGGTTTTAGCAATGTTATGGCGACACCCAGAGAACTTCGAGTTTGAAAAGGTTAAGGTGGCTCACTATTGTGCTGCTGTAAGTAGTAGCCTTCCCTAATTTCACCAAGTTCTCCACTCTTTTCACTTACAATAGGCAGATAAACTCCCCCTCTATATATGAACTCGGAATATGACAGATTAATCATTCTTGTATCTTAATGCTTTTGACTGTTTTTTTTTATTTGCAAAAAATAGGGTTCAAAACCATGGAGGTTCACAGGAGAGGAAGTTAATATGGACCGAGACGACATCAAGATTCTAGTTGCAAAATGGTGGGATATATACAACGACGAGTCGTTGGATTTGAAGGTTGAAAACAATACACCCCCAGAAGAAGAAACATTCTCAAAGACAACATTAATGGCTTCCGTGCCTGAGCCTACTATCTCTTACATATCTGCACCCTCTGCTGCTTGATTTGCCTGTAGAGGGATATTGATTTACAAGTTGGTGTAATGACTTGTCACTTGCCCCTTTTCTCTCTCTCTCTCTCTTTTAATGTATTTTTCTTTTACTCTTTCTTTTGACCGTTTTGGCCTTTGTTTCTTTCTTGTGCGAATTAAAAGAACACTAACAGTTTTAGTGTGTGTTTTCGAGTAATTCACCCACATGCATCTATATAAGAAAAGCAATGTATAATTTAGTCTGGGACATATAGTGACCTTTTGATCTTCCCAACCTATTGCTGTTGTATTAGCCTAATAAGTCATGAGGTTTAGTACTTGAAATCCTTTGTTTTTAATAACCTGGGTTGTTTCGATTGTCTAATATCTTCAAGTTTTCAACTTTTACTCTCAGTTAACACAAGAGATAGTATTTATGGTTCTTTTTGTGCTTCTCTGAATCTCGATATATATATATATAAATGTTTCCACCCAAAGCACTGATTGCGCACGACGAAATTTTCTAGGACCACGAATCAAACTGGACTGTATCCTTTCCCAGTTAAAAATAATGGGCAATGGGCACAAGAAGCATGCCAAAACCATCACTATTGGATGTGATCAGGGGATTTAACTAGGGATCCACTTGACAAACGTTTGTGATCAAAGGAGAAGAGATGCTCATCACAGAAATTGGCGGAATTTCGCCGCGTGACTGTTGTATTGCAAGGATAAAATAGCCATCCTAACTCGTTCCTTTCTCCCGACCTTTTTCCCACAGTTGATGAGTTGAGCATTGAGGCTTATAAGATGAGTCCAGATTTTCTGTCCAATATTATGGTGTCTTATTGTGTCCAATAAATTTCAGCCATTTATTTATGTAGTGTTCGCATGGGACCTACGTGAATCCCACAAAATAAATGGCTGAGATTCTATGAGACAGAATAAGACAGAGTAAAACTGGAAAGAGGATCTAATTTCCTACCAGATACAATAATTGGGCTTAGATCTATAAGCTGCTTAAAGCATGTGCATATGATCTGGAACCAACTCGTCTTCGTGTCCAATTTTATCCAAATATCAGCTAAAGAGAAATATCAGCTTATTGCAAACTAATTATCTTCTTCAAAACTATCCGTGACCTTTTGCAGAAGTTTTCATCTCGACAGTGGCAAACAAAGTGACAGGTTTTTCCAAAGACAAGAGCAGGGTACTTCTGTTTTTCATGCCATTCAAATGTTGCTTTTCATTCCATCCAAATGTTTAAATGCACAAGATGAAATATATTGCAAGTTATTTGATATGTCAAGATACGAAGAATCTCAAGAAATATAGGTATATAACTTTAGAAAGATACCTGATCTACACGAGTATAGACATTTTTTTGTCGAAAGGAAATATGCAATACATGAACTTTTTAATACGGGGAAATTTCTACCTATGTTCATCTCAAGACTTGTCAAAGATTAGTTGACTTGGACCGGAGGGAATGCTAACTTATATGTTTTACAATGTTTTAAAAATCGGATCGGACATCAAACCGGTCGAAGGAAAGGTTTAAGTTTTAGAGGTTCAATCGGTAGTGAATCGCTATCAAACCGGAATATAATAAATAAGATGAAAATTTTATAAGAATAAATAAAAATAAAATCAAATATAATTAAATTTTA
>JANKOE010000003.1:19596292-19608867 GCA_026284465.1 Erythroxylum citrifolium
TTCTCAACAGTATTTAATAATAAAGATAATTAAACGAACAACTCAAGTGATTAAAATAATAAAGAGCGAAAACTAAAATACACTTGAGATAGACAAGAACAACTTCCCGATGAGTTTCGCTCCACTGAAATAGATCTGGAAGATGTCGCAACAACAATGAACCAATCACATCAACACGTCAAAGAAAACGCAACATAAAACCATTCAGCCCAAGTAATGTGAACCACAGAAATTCCAGCACGAAAGAAAGTTGCGCAGCCCCTCAATCTTGACACATAACCACCATAACTCAAATAATATCTACTGTAGAATCTTTGCCGCAAACAGTATCTTCAGTCATACGCAACAGTCCCACAAAAATTTTGCTCACCAGTGACTCACCCAAAACACCAACAGATCAAGAGTTATTTCCTAAAAACCCAGAAGACCATAATAACGTGAAACCACCAGATTCCTTATTCAACAAAGGAGACAACGTTATTTAGCCCAAAGAAATCGCAACCTATAAAAACAATAACACCCTTGTGCAATTTTCGTAACCCATACAACCACTCTCACCTAGATAAATATGCAACCAGTTTTTGTTTTAGCCAAAAGATCCTCCCATGACCCACGCAACTTGCACAACTTAAAAGATACACACACCAACTCTCTTGCCGCCAACACCACTTGCTAGGTTTATTTTTATTTTTCACTCTACCATAAAATCAAACAAGTGGGCAATGTCAAAAGTCCAATAAATAAAGTACAATAGCCCATTAACGATTTGGACTTCTATTAAAACACAATCTCAACCCATCGACATCAATTCAATTAATAATTTTAATTTTCTTATATGTCCAATTCAAAATGTCAAAACCAAACAAAATATATATATAATATATTCTAACAATCCTAAACGCTTTGATTCAATGTTAAAAATTTCTAAGTCTTTTGGTATTTATTTCTAACACTCTCTACAAGAACAAGATTGAGGATTTAGAGTAGAACATCTTTTTAAACAAGACTGAGGATTAAGAGTACAATATCTTTTATGTTTTTCATTCCATTCAAAGTTTTAAACACACGAAACGAATTATGTTATAAGATATGCCAAGATTTGAGAAATCTTAGAAAACTTTAATATAACTAAATTTAGTAAGAAATATTTCAATACAAATCATCTTGTTCATATCGAACCTTTTTAACAAGATGATCTCTTAACTATAAAGATCACCAAAAAGATTAAAATACTTGTGTCAAAGTTCTTCATCTAGCACGCAACTTAATACTCACTCATGTTGAAATAGATATAAATAAAACACACAACTTAGGATGCGGACATGTCTGAAACCATATTTTTTTACTTGAAGCATGATATTATGCACATGATTTAATACAAGACAATATAAATATTATGCCATATGATGGAGTGGTTTCAAAAAGATACACAGCTTAAGTCACAAATATGTCTATATCCGTGTTCCTTGTTAGGAACAAATATGCCATACAGAACTTAAAACACATACATATCTGTACTTGTGCTCAATTCAAAACTTATCAAAAACTAACTAATTTGAATTTGAGAGAATGTCAACTTGTATGTTACCATGAAAATACATCAACACCAACAGTAATACCTCCTAAGTCTACATTACAATCTAAGGCCCATGTCTACATGGGCATGCATATATCACCTAAGAAGAATGATCAGAAGTCCTAACATTAGAAGGCATTGCTTTATTTTCCTTTCTAGGTTGATAAGTTTCATTGTTTTATCGGCCCATATGACAAGAAGTTTCGCAAGTGGGAATTTAGCCAAAATGTTTGGTTGATGGAGAACCTGTCGAGCTTTGATGTCAGCATCAATTGTTCATCTGAAGCCCATCAGAAAGCTCGCTGATGTCTAAGGTAGCAATGATAACATTTGTCTAGCTATTGCTGCATTCTAGATTGAATTAACCACCTCCTAGATGTGAACTCTAAGAAACATACCAAATCTGCAAACAATGTGTTGTAGCAAAATACTTGCAGTTATCTTAGGATTTGGTAAGATTCTTGGCGCGAGCTACGTTAACACTGACTGATCGAAGTAACTAAATGCGTTGTCATCTTCCTCGTCATCATCTTCAAATTCCCTTTCTTCGGAGTTTGAATGCATAAGGCTTCCATCTTCAAAAAGTAAAGGTGCCACGTCTTGGCTTCTCTGGACCTTCCTGTCATTTATCTCTAAAACTGAAATGATCTTGTTCTTAATGCAATTTTCCACTGTTTCCTCTCCAATATCTCTAGGCTGCAAACCAAGAATGGAAAAGCAGTCTCCTTGAAAGTCTGGATCATTTGATGACAGGATGAGTCCAGCGATAGATCTTGCCAAGTCAGGGGCATAACTGCGAATCTTAAGATAGGAAACACTCCAACAGTCAATGAAAGAGCACAAATTGATGGATAAAAGAAATTTCCATTGCTATGGAATTACACAAGAAATTTAGTTATTATAAATGATGAAAGAGTTGACCAAAAACATATAACTTATATCCTGAACTTCATGACATTCCCAAGGACAAGAGGTATTTGAGATGACAAGATAGAAGATTCCACCTTAAGGGCACGAACACTGAGAAGAGCTCCTGCATATTTCTCCTTCAAATTGATCAATGCAAATTTAACCGCCCTTTTTATAAGATAACAATCGGGTTGATTTTTATGCTTCGCTAATGGAATCATTACCTTGGCGACAAGTCAAGGGCAATTGCATAATGTATATGACACAAAAAACCAGAGCAAGAAAATATACAGTCAGAACTAAGAAGGTCAATGGTGGATATTGCTTATGGTAGCTATGGATGACCATAGCTATATGAGGTGGTGAGTTTTCCCATTCAATTAAGTGGCCATCTGGATCCACGTCTCCCAAAGACAATCCAAAACTTTTCCAATCGATGCTAGTCAATGCTTTTAGTGATGATTGGGGAATTGAGCAAGGACTGAAATCTTTAAAATACAAAACCTGTTAAAGAAAAGAAGGGGGAAAAAAATCTCAGTTACTAGTACGAGATCCACAAAAACAGCCACAACAAAGATTTGTCATCAACTTTCCACTTGAGGTGAAGCTTTCCAAACGATAACACTTTCATAATAGAAAAAAATCATGGACAAAAATAACTAGAGAAAGGATATAAACCTCTGTTTTAGAACTACACGCCTTGATATGAGAACAAGATGCCTCCACCTCACTTAATACAATCACAACCTCCACTCTCAGCCCCGAACTCCTGTGACTTTCCATGCTGCATGCTGTTCCACTTCCAACCTTAAGATCCTTCCTAACAAAGGATGAAGAATTCATTTATTTTAAGTAAGTCTAGGACACAATAACGCCACAGAAATTCATCAAATCAATGAAAATATCACATCCAGTCTTTATTTCTGAAAATTTCAATACATGATTAAAATAAGAGAAATTTTCGTTTAAAAGATAAAAAATGTAATCCTATAAACTGTCTAAATCAACAACTTAGTTAAGTTTCCAATAGTTTTGCTGGAATAGTTGACTCCTTAAAATCTCCAGTAGCTAGGAACTCAAAAAACATCTATACTCTAGGAGGTCACCAGGTTAACCATCCATGTATTTGGTCGGAAAAGTATTAAACAAGAATATTTTTTACTCTACAGAAGATCCCAAATCTTTATTAACCGCAATCTGAACAGTCTCCCAAGTAAATACTTGCCACCTTTTTTTGTATTATCTATTAATTGATTCTGATAATTTGAAAATATATACATTCTGATCATAACAACAGGAAGAAAGGAAGAGAGCTTACAGTAAACTTACCAAGGGAAGCATTCACACTTTTGACTCAAACTCTGTCCATGCTTTAATAGATAATTTTCAAGGCCAGACTTTAGGCGTTCCATGTTTGAAGCTGAGAAAGGTAAAGGGTTGCTCTCATTTGCTAGAAAGACATTTTCAAGCCTTGATCCAGGAATATCTGCACCTTCAGCTACAAGCTCGATTGCAACATTCTGGATTGGAAAAACTGGTGTAGATAAAAACTCCCACAATATTTCACCAATATTTCTGTGTAACTAGTATGCTATTAGTTATGTATAATTGTATATGTTTATACGTTCAGAAATTGCAACTTGAACTTACGGGGATGTTTAGAACAAGTATCTGCAAAACGACAGGCAAGCAAACTTGGGTAGTTAGTAATTGATCAATTAAAATAACATAATCTACAACTTGATCACTGTTACATTTTCTATGCACCAACAAAAGGAGTTGCAGAGATCACAAACTCTGCAAAGCTAGCAATGAACCCTATTAAATTAACAGCGGCAATTTAGAGAAAGCCAAATAACCTTTTGAAAATACTTTCTGATCTCTGCCAACAAAACATGAATGCTCTCTGAAAGACATAGACATACTTCGGTCCCACTGGCCAATTGAACCATACCAAATAACTTCAGATGAAACAATTAAGATACTAAAACCCCAAAGAAAAAAAAAATGAAATTGAACCCACACCTGAATTTCACTCCGTTCTTTGGTTTCGAGGGTAACCGAATCAACCTTCTTCTCTTATTAATTTCTCTTAAATTCAATTGATAATGGTACACCTCAAGATCAGAAATGCCTGCAAATAGATATTTCCTTATGATGCATTATAATAAAATAATGTGAATTAATACTAATCAAACAAGCCAATTTTTCGGGAAGTAACCAAGCAAACTATTAATTAGTTATTAATCAAGGGTGTTACAGTGAAGCAAATGATAACTTACTTGTGGTTCTAACTGCAAGCGAACCATCTGAAACAAAGATCCAAGTATTAAATAATTGTTAAATTCCAATATAATTAAGTTCTTATAGAGTAAATCCAAACGAGAAGGCAAAAACAAAAAAGAGCCAACAAATGACCCCAGTTTTGAGAAGCTATGGCTTCACTGGGACACTTGAGGGCATGGAACTCTTCCAAACAGCTTCCAACACCTGTGTCTGATACTGCACGCAATTGAATCAGAACATAGCGTATAAAAGTATATCGGAATTCAAAAATCAAAACAGAGACAGTAGAAGTTACTGGAAACTTGAAGAATGGAGGGATTGGAGGCGGAAGGTGATGAGAGGAAAACTGAGAGTCTGCAGAGATCTGAAGATAGTCGACATCTTTGAAATGCAAAGCCAATCAACTGCCAATTTGTGTTAACAACCAAGTGACGATGATCAAAAACTGCGTTCGATTGCTTGGGACTTCTATAAAATAAAAAGAAAACTTACGCTTAAGCAGAGGCTTGGAATGGAAGAAACGTCCATCGAGGAACTCCCGCGTATTTATGAACACACGAGGAATTGAAAATAGTAGTAATAAATTTATACTGTGGTCTATTTACTAAAGCATTTCTTTTCTCTTGCCGTCCCCAACATCTGGAAGTTTCTATTTCGACCCCTTAATGTGTGAGGATTACCATAAATTTTGCTTCTTATATAGATATATAAAACTGAAGTTCCAAATTGAAGGCAATTTTACTAAATTTAGAGAATAAATCAATAGGCGTCTAATTATAAAAATTAAAATAAATAATATTAATCAAATTCTTTGTCCTTTTAACAACAATACCACCTAATATAAATCTCGTTGAGGCACGAGAGCCTAACACTACACAGTCTTACCTATAACTAATAAAGAGACTGTCCTTTGTAATATAATTTTTATATCCAATAATTAGTGGTGTAATATAATTAGTATACAAAAGAAATCCATTATTTTGTTTTATTGTTATAATTAATTAGATCAAATATGTGAAATTCAATCAATTTAACATAGGGATGACAATTGGCGAGTTATGGGTCTAAATTTAAGTGTTTTCAATCTGTTAGCCCATAAGTCAAGCTCAGACCCAGGACGGCTCAAGACTTAATTATTCTAAACAAGATAACATCGTTTTACTTAAAAGAGTTAACATCGTTTTACTTAAAAGAGTTAAGGCTCAGATAAGCCTGAACTTGAACAATTCAAACCTGGATCTAATTAAAACAACATTGTTTTTTACATTTTTAACTTTTTAAAAAATTATTTTTAAAAAATTGACCCATTGCCATCACTAATTCAACTTGATTACAAAATTAATGCTCAGAATTTCTGTTAGGATCTCTAAAAGGTCACTCGTTGAGGTCTTTTAACCACACTAGTGAGAGAATGATGAATCAAATTAAGGCTTTACCTGATTGCTTGTTATGCCAAAAAAGGGGGGGAAAAAAAGCCTCAAGCGATATTAGGTTCATATACAAGGACAACATACAACAACAAGGTTTAAGGCCTAAGAGTGACATTAAGAAGTCAATAATCTTCTGTGATGCTTCCTCGCAGTTCTCCTATGGAGGGCCCATCTTGCTTTAATGTCAACTGAATTACAAACTTCTAGTTCACCATCTGATTCGGATTCTGCAGAAGTTACAGTTTTGAGGTCCCCTCTAATCCTGGCAGCCTCAGCAAGCAGATCATTAGCTATCATTTCCGTAGTCTTGCTAGTAATCCCTCTTAGATACCAGGAAATCGGTGGGGGCGGTACGATTGCAGGCTGAATCAACTGTTCCAAGCTAACCTTTGATCCTACCCTTCCTCTCGCTCCAGTACATGAAGAATATTCTTCCCACGTTTTAGGCTTGAACGGATAGCACACTTTTTCATCAACAAATACAGGTTCTACCTTCCACGAGCCTTCAAATCTCTTCATGAACCCAGTCTTCAGTTGCTTGAATTTCATCTGTTAATCAATCTCCAATATAAGCCAGTATCTTGAAATATTTTCTACAATACCAAACTTAGAGAGACATATGATGATTTTCGTTTCACTGTGTTAACTACTTAAGCCATAGGAAGACAGCTTTGTGTCCATTCCGAAAGACAGTAGAATCTTCCTATCTATGAGACTATGACTTCAAAAGGAAATCAAGCGGTAGAACTGCTCAAGACTAGAAAAACAGAGGCCTCCCTCAAGTAGCCAGGTTGACCAAGTGCTCCATTTTAATTAGCACGAGGAAACAAATACAGAAATGTAACTGTAAATGCTTACAGAGTGATCTCTTCTGTTCTGATCAACTAAAACATGCACTGAAATGGTGCCTGACCACCAAAGAAATTTCCATAGAGCTGCTTGTTCAACCTCCACCACCTGTCTCTGACCGTCATCAAGCAAGACCTTTCTGGATATCACTTCCTGCATAGACAAGTTTTGCTCCTTATGTCAAAGAAAAATCACCCCACATTCAAATTCCAAACCCAATAGCCGCAAAAGCAAGTGTTGTAACATTAGAAGATATTAAGCACACTGACATCTAATTCTAAAAAGTTAGTAGCATGTACATAGTTCAAATGCAACCAGTTGTTTTGAGATTTAGAGTAGGACGATAATAATATCCAACTTGCCTTAATATTTTTGAAAACCCTCCTATTATCAGGGTCAGTGACAATGTTGTAAACCGCATCTGGAGGCAAACCGACATCAAAATCTACACTGAGGTTGCAGAGAGAACCTTTCGGTACACTGACCTGTCAAGACTAACGTCAGTTCCCAACTGCCAACTGGACCAAGAGTTGATTAACCACACAATATAGTACCAAAATTACAAAATAATAGTTCCATTATCCTAAGAGAACCTTAAACAATGAAATTCCTAGCATATCTTCTCTGCTGAAGATTTTTCCTCCAGGAATTCTTATTTACAGATGGCACAAATATGAATCATATTTCATCAGACAGAAATCTCCATTTGAACAGAATGAACTGTCAATTGATATCTAGATTCAAAAGCTAAACAAGTCATTCTCTTTCAATACTTTCAGTCAATTATCACAGAATATACAAAAAGAACAACTTTCCCAGCAACGTTCTATTACCTTTATTTTTGGAGGTTGATCAGACCAGGAAGAATTTTCTTTCCAAGCTTGTAATTGCTTCTCCAGGTTGATTCCTAAAGCAGCAGACGATCCATTTTCCTTTCTCAACAGATTGACATCATCATATTTCACTAATTTCTTAAGCTGTGACTGCAATCAAACGCAATTTTAATGAGCAAACAACAATTAACAAATAAGCTTGTCTTCATATATGGATGGAGACAGAAATACTGAATAAGCACTAGCCTTAATAGAATTCTGAAGCTTGTGCTGGAGCCGTACAAAAACTGCTGGATCAAAAGCCTTCTGGCTGTCAGTTCTTTTGCTCTTGAGAACTCCCATATTTCCTGCTTTCCCTTCTGCATCACCCATTTATGCCTGAAATCCTTCAGAATAAGCATTGATGACTGAAGTTTGCATCTACCTAAAATCCTATCCCAAAACCCTATTTCTAGTTACTAACTAGTATAATTGTTGCACTTTCAAAATTTGTTGGTAGGAAGGAGATTTGCAAAACTAGGTAGCCGGTAAACATCCCTTACTGTCAGTTAACCATTCAAGGCAGAATTTTATCAGCACTATCGCACACAATAATTGAATTCAACATATGCTGCTTTGGCATTTTTGTTTATAAAGCAATAATACTAACATAACCAAATTACACTATGCGATTAAACAGGCAGCAAGCTCCTTTCCCATCACCCAAACGCCATCACCAGAATTTCGACATTAAAAACCGAAACAGACAATTGAAATAAAAAAGGAAATATTAATCAAATTACATACCATCACTCTCCATGATCGGAGGAATAATATTTAACAAAAGAAACAAAAAGAAAACTTAGAAACGTTTCCAGTAAAATCCGACAAAATAAGGAAGACCCGGTAAACAAACGCGAATGGATTCACTTACAGGTTGGATCTGACAACAAGAATATCCCTTTTCAATAACGAATCACAGACTCAACTTCTAGCTCACAAAGGAAAATTAAAACCCAAAAAATTTGCTTCCTCGTTCAAATCTCTTCTACTTGTCCCCTCAGATTTAAGGTGGCACGTTGTTCCGATGGACATTTAGTTCCACGAAACCACAAGTCCAAACAGACGTTTTTCATTCACATGGAAAGTTTCTCCTTTTCAGGAGACGCAATCCAACGGCCTTCTTGGATCTCTATTCTGTACGTATCTCATGAACGCCCGGCGATCGTCCACGTAGATTCTTTTTCCGAGTCATGAGATAGCTCTTAGGCCGACATGTGATTTGTGTGACTTTGACCTGCTTGTCTGTGTTTGAATCCTTATGTTATACTGCAATACTGTCAAACTGGGACAGCTTTAACACGTGTTGGATTACTTTTTTGCAATGTTTTAAAAACCCTTCCTAAGGATTGCACAGATAGTAGATGGAAATGGTTTAAGGTTAGTAAATTTATTTAGCGACAATAAATTTTCTAATTTAGCTTCATTAAATTAGTTAACCAGAACTTTTTTTTGTTTGGAATTTCAAACAAAGGGTTGCCTAGGTGCTCTAGATGGGACCTATATAGGCATAATAGTTCCCAACGCAGACAAGCCCAGATACCGAGGTAGGAAAGGGAGAATATGCACTAATGTGTTAGGAGTGTGTGACAAGAACTTAAACTTTGTTTATGTTCTTGCGGGATGGGAGGGTTCAGCAGCGGATTCAAGGGTTCTGCATGATGTTGTTACTAGGCCGAATGGACTGCAAGTTCCCAGTACGAAAAGAATTGTTAGAAATTTGTAATTTGTTTTCTACCGTATGATTACATATACAATAGTAATAGTGTCATTTGCTTATAGGAAATTACTACTTAGTAGATGCTGGCTATACCAATGGTCCTGGTTTTCTTGCACCTTTTGGAGGCACAAGATACCATATTCAAGAGTGGGCAAGAGACAGGAGGGCATCTAGGAATCCAGAAGAGCTCTTTAATAAGAGACACTCGTCTGCCAGAAATGTAATTGAACGTGCATTTGGTTTACTGAAAAAAAGATGGAAAATCCTAAGAAATCCATCTTTTTATCCAGCAACCACTCATGTGCACATCATTCTTGCTTGCTGCCTTCTGCACAATTTCATTAGATTGCATATGAGTTTTGATCCAGCAGAGCTTACTGATCTTGAACCTGAGGATATGCCAATTGGGGAAGATGTACCGTTACCTGAATTTTTTGATCGTGTTGAGACAAATAATGAATGGAGTCAATGGAAAGCGGAATTAGCTAACAACATGTTTGATTAATGGAGAAGAAACCATTAAAATGTCGACTTTAAATTGGTTAATAACAGTTTGTATTGAATTGAGGGATTAAATATGGTTGGCTTTCAATGAAATAGATTTGAGGCATTGACTCAATTTGTCCTTAAAATGTTGACTCTCAATTGTAACTGTATTTGCGCACACACCATGAAATTCTTGTTCCTTTGTTTTCTTTGTACTTAACAACATGTTTCGTTTAATTCTATATTGTCTTCATCATATTCAAACAACTTCCAAATCACATGTTAATTACTCATTGATGGAAATGGTTTGTGATGATTTAGGGTATGACATTGCATGGTTTAGGTGCAATGTCACAGGTTTGGACAGATGATGAAACAGACGCATTAGTTACCTTCTTGGAGGACGCAATTGTTGCTGGACATAGGACCGATAATGGACAATTTAAGCCTAGGACTTTCCAATTGCTTGCTAGATTGATGGTTAAGAAGTTTCCTGGGTGTGGAATTGAGAAGAGGCATGTATAAAATAAACATAAGAGGCTTAAGGAAAAATATTAGACAGCATATGACATGTTGTAATGCAGTGGATTTGGGTGGAATGAAACCAAGCAATGTGTCGAGGTAGACAACAAGCAAGTGCTTGACGAATGGATGAGGGTAGGCTGTTTGTACACGCATGTTAATGTATTACACATTGTGTATCATGCTAACAAACATGTTTGAATTTTTCCCAGAAACACCCTAATAAGTACTATACCCCTGGCAAGCAGTTCCCAATTTACCTTAGACTTGAGTATGTCTTTGGGAGAGATAGAGCCACAGGTGTAGCTGCAAATGACACTGGGGGTGCAGCTGCTCAGTTTGTGGCTGATGCAAATGAAGGGGATGCACCTGAAACTTCACCATTTCATGATGAGCCATTGTCTGAACTAGTTCCAGCGGATACCCCCGTTGCAACTGCTTCTGCATATGTTACAGGTTTTGTTGCCTCCTCTTCCAACACAGACAGGAACCAACAGAGTAAAGGGAAAAGAAAGATCAGGGACAGTGAAGTTTTAGAAAGCCTTGCTGCCACCTTTGCCCGTGCAGCTGACTGTCGTATTAGGAGTGCTCAGATAATTGCAGATGCTATTAGCGTGGGGCCAAAAATTCCCCAGCTAGGTGACGAGCTTGCGGGATTGGGTTTCTCCACCGAAGAGGTTGTCAGGGCTCTCCATATCTTCTCAATGAATCCTCATGCAGGGAATATCTTATGGGGTGCAAATGCAACCCAAAGGCAAGCTTATGTGCGGAGCCTATTAGATATGCATCATTGACTTTACTATCTCTGTTCGTAATGTGTATGTTTTGGTCCACTATTATTTAGACATGTATGACGGTAACTATGCGTCGACCTAAACTTATTTGTGCTAGTATCATGTGATGTTGACTAATGAGATGATATATTTTGGACTGTATTTGTACACATGTTTATCAATGACGAATGGTTGGGTTTTAGATTATTTAATGTTTATAGTTTTTTTGTACGTTTATGAATGGTTATGATATGATTAATTTGTAGGTACAAGAATAATATGGGCAGGTTCAACTTCTATGTTGTCTTCGTTGGACGTCAAGTGGGAATTTTCACCAATTGGGATGACGTTAAATTGGTAACTGAGGGATTTCCAAATGCAAGATTCAAGGGGTTTCGGACTTTGGTTGAAGCAGTTTCTGCTTATGCCATGGATCGAAATAGGACCAGTCGTCCAAACGACGAAATTCTTACAACCGCCAATGAACCCTCACCAATGCCGTTTCAATTTTCACTGCCAACATCTGAACAACCACATGCAACTGCAACATTGACCCAAAAATTGGCATGGAGTCAAGCATTTCTCCTATTTGCTCTTAGGGTCATTTTCGGATTTCTTATTAACGAAATTCTCAATAAATTTTAAGGCTTCAATGTAATTAAAGTCATGATTGCTTAGATGTTGTTTAAATTATTATGTATTGTAATTTCATAGTTGACGAACCTATTTAAACCTATTATGTAATTAATTATATTAATGTTTAGATGTTTTGTTAAATTATTTTGTCCTAACTAATATTCATAATAATAATCATAATAATAAGAAGATAAATAATAGTCATAATTACAATCATAATAATAATTAGTACAAAATAATATATAGTAAATGATAATAGAAGTTATGACAATAATTAATAATAGTAATAATAATTATTTTTATTGTTATTACAAAATTTATAATAAATCTGACTAATAACAACAACAATAATTAATAATTATAATTATAATTATCATAACATAATTAATTTGGTATAACAAATATCATACTAAAAATAAGAACAATAACAATACTACTCATAATAATAATAATAATAATAATAAAAGAATAATAATATTCATATTCATATTCATATTCATAATAATATTCATAATA
>JANKOE010000003.1:19627044-19637434 GCA_026284465.1 Erythroxylum citrifolium
ACGAAATCATTAGAGCGAGAGTGAAAAATCAGAACATCAATGATGTTTGAAAGCCTCAAAACCCACCGGAATAGGAACACTGTCACGTTTTTTAGGTTTCCAATCTCCGGCGGCAAGCAAGATCTGAAGCCATTGTTCATGAGAATGATTTCATTGAGATTGGACATATTACCTCTAAGCTGGAAGGCACGCAACCATGGAATTTGTTGTTGGCTAGAACTATGACTGACACTGGGGAGTTGCCGAAGTTGTCGGGCAGATCCAACCGGAGCTTGTTGTGGTTGATGAAGATTGCGTCCAGAGGTTTGTCAAACAGCTCTTTGGGAACGCTACCTTCAAATTCGTTGAACCTTAGATCTAAGAACTTGGCAACTGTAGTACAACTCTCGGGAATTTCCCAGCAAACCTGTTGTTGCTTAGATCTAGCTCGAAAAGTAGCTTCAAGTTCTTGAACTTGTGAGGAATAGTTCCACAGAAACTGTTGGAGTTGATGTGAAACAAGGCCAGATCTGAAAGCAACCCGAGCTCCTCCGGCAATATCACCAGATCTGGAGAAGATGGAAAAAAGAGAGCTGATTTTGGTGCGATGGAGGCATCTGAGAAGAGAGAAGAGAGAAGCGGTGCGATGGAGAGAACTGTGAGAAGAGAGAAGAGAGGAGTTCAACCGGTTATCAAATAACCGGTTCGTGTAAAAACCAACCGGTTCTCTGATAACCGGCCGGTTTTTACATTCAGGGGTTATTAACTAAAATCGAACCGGACACATAGCCGGTTCGGACCATTTCCGGTCGGACCGGCCGGTTCGGTCCGGTTTTTAAACCCTTGCTTTTTTGTTAGTTGAAGAACTTAATCTGAAGATGCCCACTTGTCAAAGTTACGGCTTTAGTCCTAATTAACTCTTTTTTTTTTTTGATACACCGGGAAGTTCAAAAGTAAACACTAAAATAAAGAAACAACAAAAATCATTCTCTCAAAAATCGTACTCTTGAATCAACCATTCTTGAAATTTCTGTCAATTTCTGTTTTCTCGTAAAATATCTCAATCTCAATCTTTAGACCAAAAAATAAATCCTTACAAACAATGATATCAGCGACAATATTAGCTAAAGGGTAAAACAACCAATCATCATTAGATATCAATCGAAGGATCTCTAAGGAGTTCAACACTATCATAATTTTTCGAAACCCAGTGTGCCAAGCTATTTGCAGCTTTGTCTTTATGGCCAATAATTCGGCCGACATATTCGTCGCAATTCTAATATAGCCAACAAACCCATGCAGCCAGCGTCCATAATAATCTTTAAAAGCACCTCCAATTCTAGCGTCTTCAGAATTATTTAAAGCACTACTATCAACATTCAAACAGATGTAATTAAGATTTGAGGCCAACTATGACACCCATGGTTGAACCAGGACAGAATCCCTTTGAAGACTACCAAAGCAATGACACCAATTCTGTATAGTCACAAAAAGAAGTGATTTTTGGTAAAGTTTTGTCAAAGGACTCGCATTACATCCCTGCCAAATAATCCACACAGTAGCTAAAAGTATTATATCACTATTACGAGAAATATTAGAATCACAAGCTCGCGAACTCCGTTTTTTAAACCAACCCAGTATCCACCGGAGCAAAGAAATCAGTCTCCAAATGTGTTTGACCATTGAGTTGTTCTGCATCTGAATTTCTTTTAAGTATGAGAATTTTAAGTTAAGATTGTTTTATGGCTCCATGTGTGATTGTTTTATGGCTCCATGTGTGAGCTCAAAGGTATACATTTGTAGTGTCGGTAGGTTCTATAGTAAGTTCAGGGCTTATAATTGCTTGTAGGCACACATTAAAATGAGATATAATCATCTGCCACCTGAAGTTTCCAAGGAAAAAACAATATGGTTCAAACTTGGACAGTTGATGTTTATTCATGATGATATAGAACTAGAATACGAATATAGTTTCTATGGTTATTACAAACAACATCCAGCGTCCATTCGCACACATCGTGATTCAAGTACTACAAACCAGCTTATACTCGTACTATATTTATTAACGGAGTCGTTCAACAGACCGAGAAGACACATTTAATGCACTTGCTCCTTGCTTAGGCTTTGCGACAGGTAACTCCATCGCAGATCCATCCATCTTGGCTCTTAGCGACCTCACGTTCATCAATCTTTAGTGCACACTTGGGATCCAGATCATAATCGCATTTCTTGCAGTTGAAAGACCAGTCATGTCTAAACTCGTTGCAGTTATCACAATCATATGAACCAAGTTTAGTGAGTATGAGCTCATGCTCAGGATGAAAATGATGTTTGATTTTCTTAGGCCACCCCTTTGCCATTTCCTCAATCTTCTCATCTAGTTGCTTGAAATGCTCCTCAGTGAATGGATAAGCATCTACACCATTATTTGCTATGTGCTTATAAGCTCTGGTGTTGACTGTTCGTCCACTCGGGCCCATGGCCACAATTTTAGGAATGCCTGGAATTCTGAACTTACGTTGCAGGATCCTATTCCTCTCATCCTCAAAGGGGAGGGTTAACCAGGGCATGCACGAGTAAATGTCATCAAATGAAGCTTGATTACGGTCACTTGACACGAAGATTATCTCGAATGCATTGTCTTTTGCCTTGATTTCGTGGTACACTTTAGTTAGCTGCGGTAGAAATGCACGGCAGGGGCGGCAGGATTGAGCTGAGAAATAGAGGAGAATGGTCTTCCCAACCAGTTCGGACACCAGGACCTAACCAAAAATGAAAGAAGGATATGATCAACAACAGCTTGGCTTTCTCTAAGAGGTAATAAGGGACTCGAATTGAATCATTTGGGGATGAGGAAGGGGATCATGCTGTTGAGCTGAAGGTTCATTGCCAACAAGACCATAGTTGTATCATGGAAATTAGTATGCATATTCTTGTTAGAGGATATTTACCTTGGAATAACTCTTATCTATCACAAAATCCTTTTCACCATGAACTAAAACTGACTCTAATGTTTGTGCTTCAAGTTTTTCCTTTTGAATCTCAGCAAGCTCGACAAGCTTCTCTGGCGTGAATGGATAGGCTTCATCACCATGATCTTCAATAAGCTCAACTACATTTTGGTTCAGCGTCTTCCCATCTTCCCCGATAATGACCATTGTGGGAAGGGTTCTGATCTCAAAATAACGTGCTAGTTTTTCATGGCTTTTATCGCCAAAAGGTAATGCTAACCAAGGCATTGTTTCGAAATCCTTTTTGTACATATCTTCTTCATAGTCCAGAGAAACCAACACAACGTCAAAGTTTTCTCCTTTTTCCTTGAGCTTCTCATATGCCTTCACTATTTTGGGAGTCAAATAAAGACATATTGGATGAGAGTGCACGGAGAAATACAAACCAACCATCTTCCCTTGAAGTTCAGAGACAAAAACCTGCCGTTGAAGATGTTATGGTTGCATACACGTAATAACAACAACAACGACCATGACTAGCAGTTGACAAAATTTTACCTTGGCTCCACAGTTGGATATCAAGTAATCCCGAGATTTTGAGACTAATAGAGAGCTTAAATTCTGATTCTTCTTAACATTTTCTTGTTCCACTCTTAAGCAGTCAAGCTTCTCCAGGCTAAAAGGGTATGCCTCTGCTCCATAGTCTTTGATGATGTTCACCCCTTGATTACTAGAAATCTTGCCTTCAGAATCAAATATGTGAAGATTAGGGATCCCTTTCACCTTGAACAACTCCTTAACGCGTTTGCGGATCACTGAATCAGCAAATGGAATGGCTAGCCAAGGCATTTTAGTGAAGTATGCATTGAATGAATCGTCATCTCTATCAGAAGAAATGAAAACAACTTCAAAGTTGCCGTTTAATGAAAGTTGTTCATAGACTTCCATAAGGACTGGGGTAAAACGTCTGCATGGCGGACACCATGAAGCAGAGAAATACAGTGCAACAATCTTCCCCACCAAATTGCTGATCTTGACCTGTGAGGGTTAAAAGTTAGACTTAGAATTATCCCGTGTTTTAGCACCAGTTCAAGTTTGCTGCTCTTCCTGAGTTTCAAACTGGGAAAATGACCTGAACTTTTGATCCAGTAAATTGCGTTTTCATCTTTATGTTCCTAGGTTTTCTTTTGCCAATAGATTTACAAAAACTTGCAGAAAATTCACCACAAGAAGGAAATTAGTCTCCTCCTGAATGAAATCTAGTGAAACAGATAAGTATTCAACTACTTAGTTACGATCTAGCTAATCAAAAGCTCCCTGGTTTTTACGTATAGAAGTGTAAATACCTGATCACCCTTGCTGTTTATGAGAAAGTCCCTATCATCTGAAGAGAGAAGCGATGGGAGTTCGTGAGAAATAGCATTAGCAGCCGATTCAGCCATGCTCTATTCTGCAGCTTGAACTTCACTTACTAGCTCTGCCCAGGATTTCTCCTATAATATCACAGCTTAGTAAGATAATCACGATGCTTTATATCTTTAACTTGTCCGCCGGACTTTTTAAGTTAAACAAAGACTTGACACCCTTGTGTAGGGTGAAATACCAAATGTTATCTCAAGATTTTAAATTAATGATTTGGCTCGTAACAATCAAAAAACATTTATTTACGTTTTAAAATTCGAACTTATAATGTTTAGTTACCTTTTAAAATTTAAGTTTATTAGATTATCTTATTTATTCATAAAGATAACAATATACAAAAAGTTATATAACTTAGTTATCTCTTTAAATAAAGAGAAAAATGTTTTCCTATTTTACAGGGATCAATTTAACAAATTTACTATGATAGTAAGAAAGTTCCAACAAATTTAGAATGGATAAGCTCCTATCGTTTTTATACGGACCAAGGATCCTTCTATTTAACCAATTCAATAGTAGCTTCAAAGACAAGTTTAAAGGGTTATTCAAACAACCAGATACTTCAAGATTTTATCAAGATAGTGAGACAGACGTTTTAACATAATCAAAGCCAATTCAGTCAATTAGTCGATGATATATCAAATTTTCAGAAATACATCAGTAGCAACAGTACTTATTCTCAAAAAGTTACACCTATACCTTGTGAGCTTTTGAAAGCAAAAACACTCTACCTAGAGAGAGATCAATATTCATTGAAGATTATTGACAGTGCATGTCGAGTACACTGCAAAATTTACTTGACTTTGCACACTAAAATTTGTAGTTATGGTGAATTGAGATCGAATCCACAAGAAATGTTCGGTTAATTTCTGTAACGAAATTAATTGATGCAAGAAAAATAAAAAAAGGGGATTTGTGGATTTTTTGCAATTTAGAAAATAAAATAAAAGTAAAATATCGAAAAAATTAAACAAGTGATCGAAAATGATTAAACTGTTGAATATACGTAAGGTTCGGTTCTAGGTTCAATCTCAGACTAAACGTGATCAAACATATTTCATCATGTTAACGTCTTTACAACTTTCTTCGAACTATCAATCTGAGACTAACAGAATGCTCTCCTAATTTCGGTTTTCCCTTAGGTTTTGTTTAATCAAGATATGATCATTAATTAAACCTAACTACCAAATAACTTAGGATACGATCTCTAGATTTAATTTGGCAGCCATATTACGAAGTGAAAAACGATTAATAAAAGCAGTAACCTCACACATTCGAGTTATCTAACCTAAGTTATGTTATTCCTAAAGATACGGGACCATTAGATGCTACTCACAAACATCAAAAGTAACGCTTACATATTACATTCAATATTTTAGCAATAGGCTCGAAATAGAATAATCAAAATAACGTATTAAGATCATTTATCCCAAAACCCGATCAAATCAACACCAAAAACACAACAATTCGAAAAGAAATTACAACTTTAAAATGATAAAAAATAGCTTAAATGTGACTTGGCATTGATATTCCTGTTGAACTGGAGTCGAGAAGCTAGCCTTCCATCTCTATTTTTATGCTGTAAGCGTCAATCCTCATCTCCACAGCTGAGTTAGTGGTGAAAAATGAAGAAAGAACCTAACGCCTCCACCCTCTGCTCTTCGCGCCTCTTCCTATTTTGTGATTTAATTTTTGGTCCACCTCTACTGTTCACGCCCCTAGTTAATGTGTGTTCCACTCTTTTAAAAACCTTGCATAACATCTGTGTTTAACGCAAACATCTGCATTTAACGCAGACGTTGTTTGTGTACAATGTTTTTTGTTGTCATTTCTCCTTGTTGTTGCTGTCGTTTTGGGTCCTTGCTCCTCCTTGTTGTGATGCTGTTTTTCTTCTTCATATGTTGCTGAAATAATTAATCCAAATGCTTCCCATTAAATTTGAACTCACATTCTTGCATGGGACATGCATAGTCATAAGCAACTTTTATTCATTTTCTTTATGTTTTCATTTCTTGTCTTCCTTTTGTCTTTATTTGCTCCAATCCTCTTCTTGCTCTAAGAAAACAAGTAAATGTAAATCTTCAAAAAATGACTTAAATGTTGTTCTTTCGACTCACTTTAACTTCTTTGCTTCTGAATTGTGCCTAAAGTCACATATGAGTCAAAGTGATTATCTTAAGCAATTTAATGTCATTAATCGCTATGTGTTATGAAATAATTAAACAATCAATTAAGCACATATTAATTTCTCCCACATTTAGATTTTGATTGTCCTCGGGAAAATCATCAAAATCAAAATCAGAAACCAAAACTTTTACTTATTTTCCATATTTCTTAAGAATAGATAATCATAAGTAAAGAAGAATGTCTTTCAAAACCTATAGCAAAAACTTAACATTCAAATCTTCTACTCATGACCAATCAATATTCACCATCCTTAGAAACTGAGCAATCTAAAGGTAGACTTGGACTAAAAGTGTTTAAATAAGATATTTCCTTAGGTATACTCAAACATTATTCATAATCACAGCAATTCATAACTTTGCATATCATTTCATTTCTCCACCACTAAAAGTCACGTGCATAATCATGAATTAAAGGACTTTTCTAGGGTGGTAATGTGGTAAGGATAAGGTGGGATGTATTTTAGGTAATGTAGCATAAAAGCCATCAAGCTAGTGAAGCAAAGTAACACTTAATGAGATATCAAAAGTGCAAGTTAACATTCATTCAAAACTGGGCACCGTCAACCATAAAGAATGCAACAACTATGTTTCACAACTCAATTTAGCTCTCACACCACAAGCCACTTTAGCATAACACAAAAAGTGCTCCATCTAAAACAACATCTGCCTTATATGTTATATGTTCAAACACCCAATCAATACAACTGTCGGAGGTTAAACTATTAATTAACAACTTTTCACATTTATTATATTTCCTCCTTGATACTTTTATTCAAACTCACATTTTTTCTTTTCTTTTTCCCTTTTCTTACTTTTTTTTAAAAGTTGAAGTGATAAAAGCTACATCAACATAGGATTCATAACATGGAATTTTAGCAAATATAACCAACCTACATGTATGCATACACCAAACTTAGGCTTTTGTACAATCACATTTATAAAGAATTAACAAATGCTCCACTAGCTTTAAGACTTGGGTAGGGCATTTGGTTAGGTGCAAGTAATGTGGTTTTTACAAAAGAAAAGGATAATAAAGCTCAAAGGGGTTAGCAAAGGGAAATTCACATAGTTGGGTAGGTTATTTAGCTAATGTAGCTCGTAATCAACAAAGAATGCCTAATCATTTTCATAAAAATGCATGTGATAAAATTGTGGTCTCGAATAGAAAATCAACGCAAAGTAAGGATGTAAATGTCATGAAAGTCACACATACCAAACAAAACAGTGAGACTGATATAAATGTGTCAGTCTAATATGACTCAAAATCTCACTGGTTTTTTTTGTCTACCACTAGTCACTGCTCTTCTGAGAATAATGCATATTAACCAATCATAAGAGCAAAAGTACATGCCAAATTTTGCTATAGATTTTACTAATCAATTCATACTCTAATTATGAATAAAGAATCTTAAAAGCAATAGAAAACAAGAAAATATTTTGATTTTGTTCGTTTGATTTTGAAAACCGCTGAAGAAGTCATCTAAGCTACAGTTAAGCTCAAAAATATGCATATAAACTAATATAACCCATCCTCATACTTAAAAATTACATTGTCCTAAATGTAAAGTCAATTGTAACAAATGGAGTAGTTAACAAAAATAGCAAATGCAAAAATGTGAAAGAAAGAAATTAACTCCCCTTAGGTTGCCTCCCAAGCAGCGCCTCTATTTAATGTCGTTGGCTCGACCTCTAGTTGCGCGCATCAAGTGACACCAGTCATATCCTCCAGCATCAACACCTCCAAATCTTCCAGTTGGAAGCTCTCATAATGTGTCTTTAAGCGATGACCATTCATTCTGAATGTCTTGTCAGTTTTAGGGCTCCGTATCTCTACTACACTAAAAAGAAAGACACGAGTGATAACAAATAGACCAACCCAACGGGAACGCAATTTACCTGGAAAGAGTTTGAGTTTGTAATGATATAGTAACACTTTCTGGCCTATCGAGGAGCTTTTCCTCAAAATCATCTTATCATGAAAAGCTTTCTTCCTCTCCTTATATATCACCGCATTTTGATATGACTTATTCCTCATCTCTTCCAACTCTTGAAGTTGTAACTTCCTATGCACTGCCGCATCATCCAAGTTCATGTTGCATCTTGTGATAGCCCAATATGCCTTATGTTGTAATTTCACCGGAAGATGAAATGGCTTCCCAAACATTAGCCTATACGGTGCCATCCTAATTGGTGTTTTGAAAGTCGTCATGTATGCCCATAGTGTGTCTTCCAATCTTACACTTCAATCATTCCAATTGGGTTGCACGGTTTTCTTTAAGATTAACTTGATTCCTTGATTTGAGACTTCAACTTGCCCATTAGTTTGGGGATGGTAAGTAGTAGAAACTTTGTGCGTGATGTGATATTTTCTAAACATTGCTTCCATCACCTTGTTGCAAAAGTGGGTTCCTCTGTTGCTAGTGATAGCTTTCGTTATCCTGAACCTAGAAAGAATGTTAGCCTTAACAAAAATCTGCAACAACTTTTACATCGTTAGTCCTAGTGGCTTTGGCTTTCACCCATTTAGAAACATAATCAAATGCAAGCAATATATAAGTAAAGCCAAAAGACAGAGGGAAAGGTCCCATAAAATCAATGCCCCAAGTGTCAAAAATTTCATAGAAAAGCAAAGGAATTTGTGGCAATTGATCTTTGCGGGACATGATACCTGACCGTTGGCATTTATCACAGGATTTACAGAAGGTATATGCATTTTTGAACAATGTTGGCCAATAGAAGCCACTCTCCAAAACTTTATGAGTTGTCCTTTTCACTCCAAAATGTCCTCCACAAGCGTACGAACGGTAAAAGGCTAAAATTGATGATGATTCATTTTTCGGTACACACTTCCTAATAACTTGATCTGTGTAGTGCTTCCAAGGATACAGATACATAATACTTCGCTTTACCCTGTTGGTTATCCCTCTGAGCCTTTAATAAACCAACAAGTAATTCGTTAGTAACTAAAAAGTTGGCAATATCTACATACCATGATGGTGTCGCATCGGTAGAAAATAATTGCTCATTCGGAAAGGTTTCTTGTAGAGGATATCATCTTCTTCCTTTATCAAACGGTTAAGATGGTCCGTCACCATGTTTTCTGTCCCCTTCTTATCTCTGATCTCCAAGTTGAATTCCTGAAGGAGGAAAATCCATTTAATCAGCCTCAGTGATTAGCCTCAATTGTGCTTCTTTCTTTGTGAGCAAGTATCGTAAAGTTGCATGGTCAGAATAAACAATCACTTTAGCCAAGAAAATACGATAAAAAATTTTCCAAAACAAAAACCACAAATAACAATTCTTTTTCAGTAGTGGAATAATTTAATTGAGTTAGGTTTAGAGTCTTTGAAGTATAGTAGATAGCATGCAAAGCTTTTCCCACTTTTTGTCCTAGAACTGCCCTTATTACATAATCACTCGCATCACTTATGATTTCGAAGGGGAGTTTCTAATATGGCAGTTAAATCACCGGCGGGGATGTCAGAAGCTCCTTAAGTTTGTTAAATGCTTCCTTGCACTTCTCGTTGAACTCAAAGGAGACATCTTGTTGAAGAAGCTTGCATAGTGGTGCGGCTATCTTCAAAAAATTCTTAATAAACCTTAGATAAAAACCTGCATGCTCAAGAAAAGAACCCAGTTCCTTCACAGTAGAGGGGTAAGGTAAAGAAGAAATAAGATCAACTTTGGACTTGTCTACTTCAATACCCTTAGCAGATATCACATGGCCTAAAACTATATCTTGATCCACCATAAAATGACATTTTTCCCAATTCAATACTGTAGGAAAATCCCGGGAGGTACATCACATGTACCAAGTGCGGAAAACAAAACTTTTTTGTCACCGGGACTTCCCGA
>JANKOE010000003.1:19669266-19680001 GCA_026284465.1 Erythroxylum citrifolium
TTCAATCACCCATTCACTTAAACTTTCATAACTCATACAAATCGACTCAAATATTGAAGTCATCAAAACTAAACAATCCTTTTCTCATAAATTTTTCTTAAATTCATCAAATTGTCTTAAATTCATATAAATTCATAATTTTCTCACCAATTTCTTTCTCATTTAAATTCATTTTAATATTTCTAATTTTCACCAAAAGTTCGAGGTCCAACAAAAACGATGTCGTGTCATTTTTTAAAGTCACGCACGTAGTATTGTCAGAGTGACAGAAGATACAGAAACAAACATACCCCTAGGAATGTGTGTGTTCTTTTATCTTCACACGAAACCCATTCTTATAAAATGTTCAGCATACCTTGAAATGGTTCCTTACTACTTCCTATCTTTGTCATCCTTTGAAGCTCATTCTATATCACTACAATTGAACTTTTTCTTTACCAAATCTCTTCAATAATTACCAACATCCTTTGTTTTTGAAAATGGTATAAACAAAATCTAAAGGTCAATCCTAGCCATGCTGAAACTCTATGCCATGAACAAGCCTCTGAAGCTTTTATTTCTGAACCTTCAAGGTCACCTAAACCAGAAACACCACAAACCTATCCTGAACCTATTGTTGCCTCTTCCATAAAAAAGCCCTAATTTTTAGAAAAAATCGATGAAGAAACCCTTACATATATATGGAAGAAAGAAGAATAATATTCCTTCATCACCACCTCTCGAAGAATCAGCTTCAGATTCATCCATTTAATACCATGAATCAAAGACCAAAGTGCATTATGAGTCTAAGTCTGATGAAGAAAGTCCTGACGACATAAACATTAGCTCGTTAGAAGAAGAAAAAAAGACGATGAAGAGGAAAGAGAAAATGAAGAAGAAAGAGAAAAAGAAAAAGAATCTTCCAGTGAAGGAGAGCATACTATTATAAGGAGAGTTTCTAGTAAGGGGGAGTTGATGAGAAAGGTAAGATTCCTCTCTCCTTCTCCAGTCCCAAGATCTTTCTTTCCATCGTTTACCCCTTCACCTTTACCGTCACCACCACCGAAGCACATGTCTACACCCATTCCTAAAATATTTGCACCTTAACTGTCCTCTACTCCTCGACTTAATCCCACGGGTCTAAATGTATCTGAAGAATGATGGATCATCACTAATGATGATTATGACGAAGAATCGATTCGCCTAGTCAGAAGACCACAAACCAGGGGCAATTTCTTAATAATGCAGGCTAAGAAAACTTCTGTGGTTGAAAAACAAACGAGCCTGAAACAAGAACCGAGGAAATAAGAGGTGTCTTTAAAAAGAAATAGAGAAGAAATAAGAAAGGATAAGGCACCTATTTCTAAAGCATTTGAAAAGGATCCTATCATAAGGGAGGAACCTATTTTTGAAGCTATTCCCAAGGCTAAACGATCAAAGAAAAGGAACACCTTAGTACAAAAGAAAGGAGAGACTTCAACACCTATCAAAATGTTTCAATCCATGGAAGCTAAAGCACGATACAAAATGCCCTACAAGAAGACTAAGGTGGTAGCTGGGCACATTTTGCCTCCTCTCCTTTTTAATGTTATTGGTATTCCTGTTTTTCCTTATTTCTTGTTTGTTGCCTGGCACAATTTCTTAAACTTACATGAGGCTATATGTAATGAGCTAGTACGATCATTTTATATCGATGGTAAGTTGACAATCGTATCTTGGGCGTGAGAATGTGAAATTTTGTTAACCAAAGAAATATTGGGGAATTTTCTGGATATAGCCCCAATTGGACACACTAACTTTTCATGTCATAAGCGGGATATGGCCGATTTGAATTTGGCAGAAGTTGTTCAATCCATCTTTCTTAATCCTGAAAATACCCAAGATGGAAGACCCTGGTGTAGACAATTAGATCTTCTTCAAAGATGTTATGCTTCAATTTCTTTCACCTCAATATTCCCAAAAAGCAGCTTAGTCGAACGATGCAGTTTACTAGACACATATGTTGTCTATAATTTGTAAAAAAAGTAATCGTATGAACCCCCCTCAATGATTATACGATTTATGTTGGATAAGAGCAGTTACAAGAATAGCATGTGATGCTTACCTTATGGGATGCTACTGATCAAGATATTTGCGTACTATGATGTGTCTTTTGATAATTTGGAATGGTATGAGCCTGGTAAGTATCATTCATCAATTTCATTTCAATTTGGGTATAAGTTGAAAGACAACGTTTGGGTGGGGAAGAAAATCGAAAGGGTAGCAGATGTCTTGGGTATTGCTCCAGAAAAACAAGCTCCTGTAACTCCTCAAGATGAAGACAATATGGTCCTTCACCAATAGCTGAGGGACATCAGATTCCAACAAGATTAGATGAGTGGCCGAATCAACAAAATGCAAAATCAACTTGATGATAAACACCTTCTACTAAGAACCCTTTATTTAGTCCCTCAAAGAATATTTTTGATAAAACACATACTCTTTTTCAAGTTTTCTATTAATGATTTTTTGTGATGTTATGACTATTTTTGGTTTATGCATGTTCATGATTTTACACTTGCATAGTTGCCCTATTATGACTCTTCTTGCTTTATGGTTATTGTCCTTGATTGTTTCCCCGTCTTTTTGATAATGAAAAAGGGGGAGAGTAAGAGGAGATATATTTTTGGTTTGATATTGCTAACTTTTTACTTTGATAATCTTGAAATGTTGAATCTGTTAATGAATTTGTTGATCGGTTGATGAACTTGTCTATACTAATTGAAATGCTAAAATATGTTGAAATAATATATTTTGATAACTGTTGAAATACTCTTGTGTTTTTAAGGACATATAAAGATTACAAGTATTTTTTCAAAATATTTTCCAATTATTTTATTTTTGAAAATATATCTGTTATTGTTTGTCATTATCAAAAAGGGGTCGATTGTTAGTTCAAGGCTTTTAAATTAATGATATTGATGATAACAATCAATAAATATTTAGTTACGTTTCAAACTTCAAATTTATTGGATTATCTTATTTATTCTGAAAGGTAACGATATAAAAAGGTTATATAACTTAGTTATCTCAATAAATAAAAAGAAAAATATTATCCTATTTTGCAGAGATCAATCTAACAAACTCACTGTTGATAGTAAGAAATAACTCCGACAAATTTGGAATGGATAAGCTTTTATCATTTTTGTAAGGACAAAGGATCCTTCTATTCAATCAATTAGATAGTGGATTCGAAGACATAGTCAAAGAGTTATTCAAACAACTAGATATTTGAAGATTCTATCAAAGATACTGAGAAAGATATTTTAACATAATCAAAGCCAATTCAATTAATTAGTCGATGTTAAAGTTGAAACAATAGCTAGTTGAAGGGAATTTCTATTGAAGGAAGAGCTACTGCATTTGATAATATATCAGATTTTCAAAAATACATCAGTAGCATCAGTACTCATTCTCAAAGTTACACATATACCCTCTGAGCTTTTGAAAGTGAAAACACTCTATATAGAGAGAGATTAATATTCATTGAAGCTCATATTAAGCAAACCTTACTTTCATTTGTTGAGAGCTTCTAGAGGCTTGTTAAATACTATTAGTGTGGAAAGTTGAAGAACTTTGAAAAATATGTACTTGTGAACATGGAAAGACTCGTTCAATTACTACTTGGAGATTTATTAGTGAAACACTCAAGGTGTATATTTGGGGACTAAACGTAGGCTTCGTTATAAGCTGAACCAGTATAAATTGATTGTGTCATTCTGTTTTTTCCTTAACTTTTAAATTTCCGCGTTTTAGTTACAGTTGTTTTCAATTTGCAAGAGGCCCTTTCGTTTACAATTTTAGCAGGCTCTTATCATTTTGAATATTAACAGGCTCCTTTTATTTTAAATTTTATCAGGCTCCTAATGTTTATACGAATTGATAGTAATTTGCAAAAATTTTCAAGTCACACATAATTCACCCCCTTTTTTCATGTATTTGCTTTATCATAGAAGCTAGTTGGGTCAACTTGATTATATTAGTTTAGCATAAATGAAACCAAAAAAACAAGTCCAATTCAATTTCAAGGCACTGTAATTATGAATTATGTACTGTAATAACTACAAATGATAAGATCTCAATAGTATACAGCAGCGATAGGCAATTTAATCAAATAGCCTGTTGGAATTGAAAGGGCGCAACTCACTCTAACAATCCAATTCACTCCGTACAGTATAAAGCTTTTATTTGAGGGGCTTTTAAAAAAAAATCTTTTGACGGCACATAAATAGAGAAACACATAATTGAAACTAAAGGAATCAATTCTTATTTTTTGTTATATTTTTTGTTATTAGTTTTTTTAATAATTATTACATATTAGATAAAAATTTTAAATAAAGTATTTTAAATTAATTAGATTTATTGTAATCTCTTATATAATTTTATCAATAAATTATTAATAAAATTATTTTATTTATTAAAATAAATAATTTTAAAAATAAGAATTAATTATTGAATATATTTTTAATTTAATTTAATTATTTAATTTATTTAAAAATAAAAAAATTATTAAATTAAATTAAATTATTCATTAATAAATTAAAATATTACATTAATTATTAATAATTAATATATTAAATAATTAAATAATATATTTAGTTTTTGAAAAGAAAAATGTTAATTAATTAATTAAAGAAAATATTACAAACATAATATATATTTCACTGATAGTAAGTCAGATTATGGGAAAAAAAATATAAACTACTTTTGTATTTTTCGTAAATTTTAAAAACCTGAAGAAACCAAAATCAAAAATTCTAATCGAACAGATGTTTTTTTTACTAAATTTGAAAATAAAAATAGAAAACTAAAAAAAATTAATAGAAACAATCAAGCCCTACGATGTAATGGAAGTCCCTTCATATCAGCGTCCATTAATATCATTATACATTGCGGAGAAGGTGTGGTGGGATTGTAGGTGAATAAAAATAACGTTTTCTGAAAAGAAACATGAGATTGCCAAGACTAAAACTCATATGATCTAAAAGAACTAAATTACTACCATTTCAACTAGTTTCACGTGACTACAAAACATAGACACTTAATTAAATAATCACGACTAGATGTTAATGTCATAAAAACATAATACTCCCTCCTATTCAAAATAAAAGTTGTTTTAGAAAGATTTTAATTATTCAAAATAAGTGTCGTTTGTGACTTTTTATGCATGTTTATGATCTTACTTCTAAAATTATCTTTGATTTCTCTCACATCTTAATTATACAGATTACACATATTATATTTTCAAGACACTTCAACATGTAATTAATAAGGGTATATCAAACATTTCATTAACTTTCTTAATAAGTGTACATCCCTTTAAAACGACTTTTATTTTAGATAGGAGGGAGTAGAAAGTAATTTAAGGTTGGATTAATTATTTACCGAGTCTTCAGAGTTTTGTTTTTATTATTAATTGTGGTTAAATCAATTGTGATTGACTTGAAGGGCTCAATTAGTGGTCTGGTCCAGTAAGTAATTAGTTGAAGTGTGTAAGTGAAAAGCTAGGAAAAGTGGCGACGTGGGAGTTAACAACTAGGTGAAATATTTCTATTTAAGCACCTATCACTGAGTTATTCGTGTGAATTTTAAAGTCAACAAAATCAGCCTTTTTTCCAAATATTTTACGTTGTTCTTTTAGTGGGTTTTACACTACACTATCTTAACAAGTTTTGCATCTGCGCCTTGAATCAGAGTGTCACTAGTAGTTGTTTCAATTTCAAAAAATAGCTTTTACTAGTGTTCTTTCAAACTCATCTCAAATTATACCTGTCTTTACTAATCATAACTACCAGCTTTGGCGTATAAAGATAAGGGCTTTGTTTATGTCGTATGATTTGTGGGATCTTACTGAAAATGGATATAATGATCTTGCAGATACAAAAAGGTTGACTATAACTTAACGTCCTGAATTGAAAGAGAAACAAAAGAAGGATGCCAAAGTTTTATTCTTGATCCAGCAAGCAATAAATGGTGTCATTTTTCCATAGGTAATGGGTGCCACAATGTCAAAGGAAACTTGGGACCTATTTGAAGAAGACTATTAAGGAATCAGTAAAGTAGTAACTGTTAAGTTGCAGACAGTGCATGGGGAATTTGAAAATTTGATGATGCAACCATCTCAGTTCATTCAAGAGTTTATTCAGTAGTGAATCAAATTAGATCTTTTGGGAAAGAATTGACAGACTATAAAGTTGTTGACAGGGTTTTATGAAGCCTTCCTTCCAAATTTGATCATTTTGTTAATGCCATAGAAAAATCCAAGGATCTATCTGACTATTCTCTTCATGACTTGATAGGGTCTCTTCAATCTCATGAGCAGCAAATGAATAGGACATCAAAAACACTTCTCCAACAAGCTTTTCAATTAAAGATTAATTTAAAGAAAAATTCAAATGGCTCAAGTAGGGTCGAGTTAGATCATTATGTGGAAGAAGAAGAGGTAGAGGAAGAAGCAATGGCCAGGAAAGAAAATCTAATGGAGGTAATAATTCTAATTCTCCTTCTCGCTCATATTGTGGAAGATCAAATCATCATGAAGATTGTTGATATAAAGAAAAGAATGGGCAAAACAAAATTTATGTTCAATGTTATTATTGTAAAAGAGCAGTTCATATTGAGAAGTATTGCTATAAAAGGGTTGTAGATCAGTCTGATTCACATGAAGAAAATGATAGTTCAGAAGAAAACTTGTTTTTTGTTTGCTTATTTGCTGATAATTTTGAAGATGTTTGGTATTTTAAAAATGAATATAGTAATCATATGAGTGGTCAAAAATGTTTCTTTATTGAAATTGAAGAGTTCTTAATGACTGAAGTAAGGATAGGGAACAACAATCATATTCAAGTATGTGGAATTAGTACTATTGTTGTGATCTCAAATTTTAGAAAAAATATTTGCATGATGTTATGTATGTTCCTGGCTTAGCTCATAATTTGATCAATATGGATCAATTGATGAAGAAAGGCTAATATGTTGTGTTTGATAATGATGAATGCTTGGTATATGATAAGAAGAGTATGAACTTACTCTACTCTTCTAAAAAGGGAAATGTAAGATGTTTCCTATTGCGTTTTTTCAAATTCCTATTAATGTCTTCAATGTAATTAGTGACGATTCATTATTTTAACATCAAAGATTTGATCATCTTAATTTTGATAAATTAACTTTGTTGAGTAAGAAGAATATGAATATGGTGGATGATATTCCAAAGATCAACATTAAAAGACAACTTTATGAAGCTTGTATTTATGCGAAGCATCATCGAGAGAAATTTCCAAAAATGAGCTCTTAAAGAGCTTCAGAACCCATGATGCCGGTTCATATAAATGTGTGCAGTCCAATGCAAGCACCCTCTTTAAGTGGAAGTAAATATTGCATACCTTTCATTGATGATTTTTAAAGAATGTGCTAGGTTTACTTTTTGAAAGAGAAGTCAAAAGTATTAGAATGCTTTAAACAATTAAAAGTGATGATAAAGAATCAAAGTGGTTACCTTTTGAAGAAACTTCGCATTAACTGTGGCCATGAATTTGCTTCCTTAGAATTTAACAATTTTTGCAACAATCATGGCATCTAAAGACAACTTGTAAGAAGATATACTCCCCAAAAAATGAAGTTGTTAAGCTTGAAAACATAACAATTGTTAAAGCAATCGGGAGTATGTTGAAAGACAAAAATCTTCCCAAAAAAATGTTGGGATGAAGTTGTAAGTGTTGATGTCTTTCTTCTTAATATGTTTCTAACTAGAGTTGTTGAAAACATGGCTCCTTATGAAGCATGGCATGGTCGCAAACTCAAGTCATTTGAAAACATTTGGCTGTATTTCTTATGCCTTTATCCCTACTGAATTAAGGAGGAAGCTTGATGACAAGAGGATTAAATGCATTTTTGTTGGCTGTAGCAAAGAAACTAAAGGCTATAGATTTTATGATCCTATTTTAAAGAATTAATTGTTATTTGTGATGTGGTCTTTAATAAAAATGAGGCATATATCTGGAAAAAGGTTGATTCGGAACTCACTAACATAATGGGGATCACTAATGTTGAGATCAACAAGGGTAAGAAGTCTTGTTGAAATTTATCAATCATGTAAATATGCTTGTTTGGAGTTGGAACCTAGTAGCTATGAAGATGCATTAGAAAACAATGAATGGCGTATGGCTATGGCTGAAGAGATTAAAGCAATTGAGAGGAGTAAAACAGGGTTCTTGGTGGATTTACCAAAAAGGAAAGAAAAAATTGGACTAAAATGAAGAAATTAGCTCCTCAGTGAAGCGAAGATGGAATCTTTAAAGGGAAAACTCCTATGAGACTTGCACTTAAATTAGGGAGGGAAAAGATGATTCCATAGATTTGATATCCAACCTGTTTATGACTAGTTCAATGACCTTGGTTGTATAGTCTTTAACTAACTCAAATTCTTTCATTTTGAACATCTCAAACTCACGTTAAGGAGCTTAGTTTTCTCAACTCTATCACTCCCTTCAAACTCTTCAATTTCTCTTAAGTTTGTTTTATTGTCTAGAGAATATTGCGTCACTTAAGGCAGCATAATATAAGTGAGAGTTTAGACTTCTTAGTATTTTCTTCTTGATGGTTCCTTATTTCAACTATGGTAGGATTTGCTCTATATAGTGGAGGATAGACATCAAATTCAGTTGATTCTTGCAAATTCATTATCTTTAAATAGGCATTCATTTTCATTACTAAAACTAGATAGTTATCTCCATTAAATGGCGGATGAGAAAATTGAAGAAAAATCACATGAGACCATAATCACTGACTCTAAAATTGTTTAATTCTTAATCTCATATGTTTACACTCTCACAAATTTAAACTCAAATAAGCTCACAACTCATTACATAAAACTTTGACATTGCTGTAAAATTAAATAAAAAAAGAAACTAGATGGCAAAATAGATAGAAAAATGAGGAAAAATATCTTGTATTAAAAGGAAAATACAATTTTCATTAAATAAAAAACTCTTTTTGAGTATTTTATCTAAGTATCTTGACACTTTTTTTAATTACATAATTATTTTTATTTAAAGGTTGAGTATTTTATCAATCTTTATTCCAAACAATAGTCATATCCATAAATTTGTTAGAGTTTGTGAGACTTTTTTAAATTAAATAATTACTTTTATTTGCAAAGTTTGTGAGACTTTTAAAATTAAATAATTTTTTTATATTTAACAAATTTATCGTTTTCCTGATGAGGCATCTGTAGCTTGGGTGGTTCGGTGGCGGGCTCAAACGCCAAACTGTCGGTTCGGCCATCTTCTTGATCAATACCTTGCTGGTGTTGCTATCACGTCTACTTAGGATAAACTGAGGTGGTCGTTGAATAATGGTAGCGTTTTCACCAACAAATCAGCCCACGCAATGGGCAGTAGTAGAATGTTGGAGGTCAACTGGGCTGATGTGGTTTAGCATCAGGTTGTTTGTCCTCGAGCAGCGTTCATAGTGTGGTTGACCCTTAAAAATAGGCTGCGTACAAAAGATCGGTGGTTTGGTAGCTTTGACCCGATTTGTGTGCTCTGCAATCAAGTTAGTGAATGTAGGGATCATTTGTTTTTTGATTGTGTGTATTCCAAAGCGGTCTGGAGCCGTATTGTACATTTGATTGATCTGTTTCTGCCCTCTTATGTTTGGAGTGAAGTGTTGGCTCTCATAATAAGGGAAACTAGAGTTGGTAGGACGGATGGTCTCATAATCCGAACTTCCTTTCAGCTGACGATATATCATTTATGGAAGGAGAGGAATCGTCGGATTTATAAGCAGCAGGTGAGGTCGAAGTATGAATTGGCTGATTTCATCGTTAATACGATTAGAGAGGTTCTTCTAGCAAATGGTAAGCAGGACGGTTTGAGCTTGAGTATGCGTCGGAGGTGGCTGGGGGTTGTTTTGGGTTGTTCCTTGGTTGAGGTCACTCGGTGGTGCCTCTCTGCTGGGTTTGTCGATAGTTTTTCTTTCCTTTCTGGTTTGTACATTGTAGTACTTTAACGTTTTGAGGTTTTTAATCTATTTAAAATTTAAAAAAAAAATTATGGATACGACTGTTTTCATACGAATATGACGACTGTTTTGATTACGGAATCTCCGTCACCGCAAGAGAGGATGGAGACAACATAGTGAAACTCACTGAGTCACCGTTACTTATCTAGGCAACAATTCTTTTTATCGTTTCTTGCTCTCTGGTCTCCTATTGCCTTCGATTTCTGGTTGGAACTTAGCCCAGTGGAGTAGTAAAAGAGAAGCCCTTGTGCGAATTTCAGAGAAACATAGGACTATACAAAGACACTTTGAGTTACTTGTATCTTGACTTTTCTTCCAAGTTAAGGAAATCCTACATCTTTTATTTCTGTGAACCTTCTTCCAACAGAGAGAGGTCCAAAAGTTTGGATAGCTTGGTGTACACGATTCGAGTCTTTTAAATGTGTTACAGTCGACTTTTTAGCACTCTTCACATAGCATTTGGGTCTTTTCAAAAGCTAATATTCTTTCGGAATAAAGATATGGAGTTCTTTTATAATTTAAGAAATTTTAGTAGTTTTCAATTTTTTCAAAAAATTATTTCATTTAATGTAACGCCCCAAATTAGGGGTTAGAAGACATGAGTACAAATTACGAAATTGGCATGCAGTCATGACATTTTCCGGGTACATTGGTCTAATGAACTTCGGAGTGATTCGGACAATATTAAGATATTGTT
>JANKOE010000003.1:19732170-19747119 GCA_026284465.1 Erythroxylum citrifolium
TAAGAAATGGTTAAGATGGATTAAGCGGATTGAAATTTGTGTGAGGATGAGATTTTGGAATCGTATGGATTGGGTATGTTTGAATGAGTTTGAATAAAGATAAAGAGAATAGGAATGAAAAAAAAAACGTAGACCGGATTTCGGATTGTTAGTGTTTATAAGGTTTCCAACGCGACGCTTTCCTAAGATATTTGTTCTCGGTTGTCGGACACATTTATTTCAGTTCGTATGGAATTCGATTCGCTTCCGATTCATTTTTGCTTCCGATTTGATTTGTTTGCTTTGATTCCGTTACGTTTGTGCTTCGAAGTTGGGATTCGGAAATGGGTCCCAACATCTATTCTTGTTTATAGTTTATGTAGATCAAGTGATGAAATGATGCATACTTTAGGTGGAGATGGAATCGATAATAGATCATAGTTGTGTATTTTGGAGCTAACTAAAATGTAGAAAAAGTCCTATAAGCAACTTTGTATTGGCTAAGTATTTTTAAATATACCCATAAGTACATACATTTTTATGATAAGTGTCAGCAAGCAGATAACATATCTCAGAAACATGAAATACCTCTCATAAATATTTTATTTTTAAAATTATTTAACATATGAGGAATTGATTTTATAAGTCCTATTTTGAATTCTTTTAGAAATTAGTACATTCTACTTAGGTTTTAAAAAAAGATATTAGCTCGATTTGGCAAACCTAAGATGATCATTAACAATAGGATAACACATGTTTAGGAAGTATAATTTCATAGATTATTGGACAAATATAGTGTCATGTATAAAATTACAACCTCTTACCACCCTTAATCCAGTGACTAAGTAGAAGCATAAAATAGGGAAGGTTTGTAGAGGAAAATATAAAGTATTCTAAAAAATTAGACAATAAAATTAAATGATGCATTATGAGTTTATAGGACAATATATAAATCACCTATTAGGATGACTTCATACAGTTTAGTTTTTGAGAAAAGAAGTCACTTGTTGAACTAGAACATAGAGTATATTAGACGACTAAATTCTAGAACTTTGATATAAAAAATGCTTACCAAAAGAAGACATGCCAGTTGAATGAACTTAAAGGATTAAGATTATCTATATATGTGAATGCAAGAATCTACAAAAAGCAGACTAAAGAATGGCATGACCAACTTAAAATGCTAAAAGGGTTTGTAAAAGGAAATAAAGTAGTATTGTATAGTTCTTGCCTTAAATTATTTCGAAAAGAACCAAAATCTCCATGGTCCGTCCCATTTACAATATTTAAAGTATTCCTTGATGAGATGTTTGAGGTGTCACATCTAACAAAAGGAACTTTTAAAATGAATGGTCATAGGTTGAAGTGATATTTAAGAAGAAGCAAAAGAGACACTTACCTTTTAAGACCCTTAAAAAGTTGAAGAAGGAAGTGATGTGAACCCACATAAGAATATATCCTAAAAAACCCACAAATAATTTTGGATAAAACCTAAGAAAGCCAAAACAAATGTACAAGGAATTAACACGTTGATTATGAATAATCAATAACCAAAATCATAAAGTCTTTGAATGTTATAAAGAAAGAATTTGATAAGTTCAAAGTTCTATAAAGAATAAGGAAACAAGCATTGACAATTATCAATTAACAAATATCTCAGAACTTGTTTTAAATAAAAAAAGAAACACATCTTAAATGCTAAATAACAAAAGCATAAGGTTTCAACTGGATATGGTATGAGACACGGTTGTGAGCTAAATTATGTTATTTATGGACATTTTATCATCAGTGGGTTCAGTTTAGGATATTCCCATATTTGAGATTATGTATTCCTTTATGCAACTTTGTAATATTGCTTAGGACAAGCTCGTGGCAGAGACCTTGGAGCCTCCTATAATTTTGCAAAATTAGGCAGTCATATATTAGAGACCGTGTTCTTTTTAAAACTTAAACTCTTGTATTTAGGGAGGGGAACAGGATGGGATGCCTATGTGCGAGCTTATGTCATCCAAAGATGAGTTTTTTTTAACTCTTGAGCTCTAGCTCTTGTAATTGTCCTAAGCATATGTTCATTGTATTCCCTATTATAGCTAATTGTGTATAAAAAGCCTAACTATTATACTTTTAAAGAAGTGTTTGATGAGAGGAATCCAACCAATTATTTTATCACTTATATTTATACTTTTAGTCATTTTCATTGGTAAATTTTAGGCTGAATTCTTTTTTTTAATACGTTTGTTTTTAAAAAAGGTTCAATTGTTTAAATTTCTTTATAGTTGTTTATATATTTTTATGATTTTGATTTGGTAGTTAGGAAGCAAGGGTAGATAAATTTATCCTTAAGGAGGAAACAAAAAAAGCAATTGGATTAAAATTTTTAAGAAATATACAAAGCACACCTAAAGACATAGGTATATATTGAATCTAGATTATGAACACATTTGGGACACGTCTGGTTCTTAGGTCATACTATTTGTACACTTGAGTAATTCAATAAAAATATATCTAGTTAAGGACACTTCCATATCCCAAATCGTGTTTATTTATGAAGCTACAACTTTTATGCAGAAAGATTTGAAACTTGGAAAATGCTCATATTTTAGACTATGTTTACATTTGCAATTTTGTGGGTAAGAAATAGATAAATCCACAACTTGAGATACATATGTATCCCAAACTATATCTATAACAAATTTTTAGTAGAAAGATCCACAACTTGAGACCCACGTTGTATCTATATGCAAATTTTATAAAGAAAAATTCAAAGCTTAATACACGATCTTGTCTCAGGCCATATCCTATAGAATTTAAACAACTTACTTTACGACATAACTAATTCTTCATATAACCTTTCAATTCTCACCCATATTTCTCTCAAATTTTCACTACCAACTACTTGAAAGATATTGCACAAATTTTATAAATTTTAAGGATTTTTTATTTTCAATACTTTCAATATAATCACTCCCTCTAAAGCTACAAATTAAGTAAGAGAATAAGTTCTAAGCCATGTTCAAGCAAAAGGAAGGTTAGAACACATGGAAGCCTAAGATGTCATTTTTGGCATTCCCTAACCTAATACAAACAAATATTTATGAAATTCTTTAATTCTAACACTTTGAATCAAATAGGAGCGTGGATTAGTTGGCATTAAAGTCATTAAGCTAAGTAAAAAAAAGTTAGGATTTATGATAATAATATGGGCTTGACATTATTTTCAGAGTAATAGAGTATGCCTATAAGGAATTAATATTAGAAATCTTCACTACTTCTAATGTAACTTGGCATGCTATATTGGATAAGAAGGATGAAATTTGATTTAGGCATGGGGAAAGGTGTAGGAAATGTTATTTAATGAATTTTGGAGTGCACTGTGATTTTTATACGCTCGAACAAGTACAAACAAAAGCATATAAAAACTCTATAATAGAATTTCCTATTGATTAAATTGCCTATACCCCTGGTAGATTTTAGGATTATATATGAAGAGGAACACTTAGGTATAACCCTATATAGACTGAGAGTACCCATATTATTTCTCATGTCATTTGGTAATTATATAAGGTAATAACTCATTCGATCTTAGGGAAAAAGGAGAATACTAATCTGCATACACTTAAAGATGTATTTACCTTTTGTATATAATAAGGAAAAGACCATGTAATCTAATTTATTACTTTGGCTTATATTTGGAGTAGATGGGTAATAAGCATAAATTATATAAAAAAGGTTTCAAACTTTACTTAATTTTTCAATAATTAACTTGAACATTAAAAAACAACAATAAAATTCTTTAAATTTCATTTTTTATAAAATAGTCCATTATTAGCCCCCTAGTTGACGATGCTAATGTGGATTACTCTATGGAACACAAACGACTAAATGACACATTACATATTTAATGTTTAAAAACTTTAAAGAAAATTTTAGAATGTAAAACCCTAAAATCCTTAAAGTCATCTCTCTCTCCCAGTCAAATGAGGACAAATAGATTTCGTCGAAAATAGTGACCAATAGCTCATGATACATATTCTACAAAAATGTTAACTATGTTGTCCTCACAAACTTCTTCATACATCTGACACTCTAATGCTAATATCAAGTCCCACGACACATCATATATATTAGGCCGATCAGCCCTTCTTAGCCTCAAGTGTTTTTTGTTATTTTGCTAAATTTTTACAGGGGATATGCATTTATTTTACCTATTAAAAAAGGGTCAACAATTTTCTTAAGCTTACCTTTTCTCTGCCAAAGCATTCCCTATTAAGCTAAGTCCATCTCGTGATTTTTGTTAGATTTGAGATTAATAGTCTAGCATAAACCACCTCAAGAAGTAACACTTTAAATGAGTAAACATCAAACTTCTTTGTCAATTATGAGTCAACAGATATTTAGGATCAATATCAAAATGCTCCTTTTTGATAGTGTTGTTAATGTCCAAGTTATGATCAAGAACACCTAATTTTGAAGGGTTGAAATTTGAAATTTTTGCTAGGTAACTTTCAATAGGAAAGATGTTTGCTCACTTTAACTATGAGCTAGTGAGTAGGCAATCTATTCACATTGACTAGGAAAGGAAATGATTTTAAGGATTTTAGGTTGTCTCTTTCTATGCCTTTTTTTTCATACATTAGATATGAAGTGTAACACTTACACCATATGTGTTCCACATGGAAAATAGGTTTTGATATGGCTTACCATATCAGCACCATTAACTGGAAGGCTAACAACTGGTTATGTTTGTAAAGAAATGAATATAAAGCATTTTATTGTCACTTTTAAAAGGTCAAGCTAGTATTACAAAATTTACCAAATTTTTAGATTTTGCTAATTTACACTGAGAAGAAGGGAGTTGTTTATGATTATTTACGCTTGACTAGGTTAGCAAAGAAGTGTATTTTTATGTTCTTGAGGTTGACATTGGGATGTGATATAATAAGCATCGACCTTGATGTAATGAGATATATGGGGTTAGTCAGGAAGGACAATGAAGAAAATATGTTGGCTAGGCTTAGAGGAGACCATATGGGGGGTGATGCCCCTATAAAGGAGGCAGAAGAATTGCTTGAGGGAGTGAAGCCAACACTCATAGTGGATCAATGACATTAGATAGGACCACAAACAAAGGCAGTGGTAGAGGAGGCCTAGGTTATGAAATTGATGTTATAATAACTACTATGGAAAAGAATTGAGAGGATGATTTATCAAGTGGAATGATATTAAGTCTCCTTATATATGATATAACGGGAACATCAAGAGATTTTATAAGACCATCGAAAGATGCTTATTGTGTAATCTTAAAAAATGGATTGGATGAAAAAGAACCTAACTACTTATTTTCACTATGCAAATTTGCTACGACACTTAGAACCTTTCCAACACCTCCACTTTGAGTAGTGTATAATATGGATAGTGATCGTGATAACACAACTAACAACTGATTTTTGTTTATTCTTATTTTGTCCTTTGTATTTCTCTTCTCTTTTATCTTTCCCTAATACTTTTTAGACTATATTTTACATTTTGATTATGTTATTTTACCTTTTATTCAATGTTATTTTGGTTTCCATTTGTTTTTAGCACCATTTGCATTTTATAGTTTTTGTTTTTGATAGTTTGAATATAAGGTATTGATAATTTTAGACGTCTATGACATAGACATTAAATAGAAGGCACAAAAAGGCTTAAAGAAATCTCTTTCATATTTTAACTTTCCTTCTTTCATATACACTTTTGTTTGCTATATTTCTTATGTTTATACTTGGCCTATCAAAGACAATTTATAATTTAAATGTGGGGAAGGACTACTTTGAGACAATCCTTGATTTGAATAATAAAATTTAGTTTTAATTTAATTTGATTTTAATTTAATTTAATGGTCTTGAGATTAATCCTTGATTTGAATAATAAAATTTTGTATATGATTTTAACATAAATTATGTTATAGTTGAGCTTATCAAATAGCTTAGTGTTTTATTATGTGAAAAAAAGTAATTTAGCATAAATAAATTCACTTAACAGACTTTAAAGTAAGTAAAAAGTCAAAGTTAAGAGTGATGCTATCAGTATTTTTTATGTTGAAATAATTGAGTAACTAGAGGCATTCATAATAAGATGTTTACTTATGCCAAAAGGTTAGGATGACATTTAAAAAAAAGTTGCCAAAAATGTTTTTTACGTGCTTCATAGTGAAAGATTTTTACTATTTTATTTTATTTTGTATATATAGCCAAATGATTTAAATTGAAGTGATTTCTAAAGGATTACTTTTTAGGTTGAACTAAATTGTAATTTGTGAAAGTATTTAAAGACTTAAATAGTTGATGAACATTCTAGTAAGCCAACTGATGAAGACTTTTAATTGCTTTAATTGATTTGTTGAACTTTCCTAAAACCTAAACTTATTTAAATTAAGTATGAATGAGATTAATTTGCTTGAGGACAAGTAACAAAACTTAATTATAGGGATTTTTTGTGTATGTTAAACTTACATATATTTCATTAGTGTTTTACTTTCTTTTTATGCTTAAATTACCTTAATTTACTCAATGTATATTACATCTTTAGATAATTGAGAAGATGTTGCCTTAGGTTGAAAAATCTAAAAAATTAAAGAGGATTGCAAGCATAAACATGAAGAAAATAATTTTTAATTAAATACAACTTAGCACATGAGTGTATGTCAACTCCTGTCCTTTTGGATACCCAAATATGAAGACATAGTCAGATAATCGTGCGTCAGAAATTTTTTGAAGAATAACATGGACTGAAACATGACCATGTCTAGTTCGGATACCTCTGAAGTAAAGTTACAGAGAGATACATAAGACACAAGCATGTTAGAACTTGTATCCTCCTCCAAGAAAGAAGCATTAAATACATGATTTGGGACATGATCGGATCTCAAACGATGTTTGAGATAGACAAAATATATATGTGACAAAAAAAAATCCTAATTTTATGAGGCCCTATCATTCTTTTCCACTTTCTTTTATTATAAACTTAAGGTTAGCTGAATGAGGTGGAACAATACTCTAGAAACCAACTTTGAAGTTGTTTTTGATAAATAAATTAAAAAAATAATATTGAAGATCATCCCAACATATCAAAATTGATTGAAATATAAATATTTCATATAGAAGTCTTTCTACCTTGATGTCTTTTATTTCATCATTTATGTTTCTTGATGTGAGCACGATTTGTGACTAGTTTCTTTATATGTTTTGGTTAAAATAGATTGACGTGCAGTCTTACTTTGGGCAGGCAACACCCGCCTTCATGTATTTCTGCTACATGCATATCAGCCTTGGTTACTACCATGTGTTGGTAAAATTGTAAATAGGTAAAAGCTGAAGCAATTCTCAGCTGGTGAAAATCAATGTCAGAAACAAACTAGGAATGACCAGAAGACATGTAGGCATGGACATATAGCTAAACTTTAGATCACGATCTTTACAAGTATATACACTCAAACCTGACCCTGTATTGTTCTAGCATCAATAGGAATGTGGAATGTTAATCATGCCTAAAAGGAAGAAATACAAGGATGCATAATAACCTGAGTAATTAACACTTTACAGATTTCCTTGAATTCTCCCCTCAATTTCCTTGAATTCTCCCACTCGTTACCGGGAACTAAACCTTGCGCGTTGATGTTTAACAGATAAAGGAGAAAACTGTTTCAGAGTGATCAAACCTGACCAGTTCAAGTTCAAAGTTTCTTCCGGACAAAGGCTTTCCTGATGCTTTGTCAAAATAGTTATATGATCAATGTGGTAACATCATCTATGTTTAACTACAAGTCAATGTAGCCGTCTTGGACTGTGCCATGTCTGTGAAAAAAACCACTTCAGTTCATGGCTCGGCTTTCTGACTCGCTGCTTGTGTAGCCACTTGGGATCTGCTGTCCATGAGATGCATCTCTTGAGTTGTATTCACTACTGAATGTGTCAAATTCTAAGTTGTCTTGACTGCCCAGTGCCGTTCTCCTATATCTCATAATCTCCTCGTCATATTGACCAGAATCATACGCTGTGCTTTGACCATATTTCACACCGTTGCTGGGATCAGACAGTTCACTCGCACTATCCAATGCCCTCGCCACCTAAAACAGAGTCAAGAAAAATTTACCATTTCCAACAGAAACTACAATACAACATAATCCCCAGCCTGATTGGCTGAAAGATGAGCAAATGAGTGGGGCCTTTTGATCACCACCTGTGCCATTCGAGGCCTTTTTGGAGCAGAATGACGAACACAAGCAGCTGCAATTTCAATCATTCTAACCATCTCACTCTCCACGTAATGCTTTTCAAGCCGTGGATCAATTACTACACTGAGATCATTAGTTTCAAGTGCACGAATAAGGAGTGGACGAGCCTGTCATTTTCAGACAAATGACTAAAAATGAATGAAGTAGGTCATAAGCCGAGATGTAATGTTCAACTTTTTCACACTCAGCAGAAAATGAAATCTTGGAATATCTAGCATTATGTCGAGTCTGTTGAGTATGAGTATGCTGTCTTCCACCAGAGAGAATCTTAAGCTTCTTCTTGACCACTTCCTCACATTAACCTTTTTATGTTATTTAACCTACTTGGAGATAGTAGAGTGACTTCAAGTGATAGCAACTGAACAGATCACGACTTTTGATTGAGATAAATTAATGTAGTTTCCTTTCTCTCTCTCTCTCTTTTTTTTTTGGGAAGATCAGAAAATTCAATCATTATATAAAAGCTGATTCCAATAAATAATATGCAGCAATGTTGTACAACCTAAAAATTCTCTTGATGAAGAATTCCAGATGAATTAATAGACCCCATCAAGGTACTGCAACATGCTTTTGAACATGAACCTAGATTAAGACAAGAAAACTAGTACTTGCGGAAATAAATCTTACCCATTCAACCAAGCTCTCATCCCCCAAAGGCTGAGTTGGATCTACTGGTTTGCGCCCGGTGATAAGCTCTAGAAGCACAACTCCAAATGAAAACACGTCAGATCTGTCCGTTAGTTTTCCACTTGATGCATACTCTGGTGCCAAGTACCTGACGCCACATGTCATGGAGTACTCAGTACATATCGATGTCTAAACTCTGAAACTCAACAAATGACAAAACTATGATACCTGTTGCTTACTGCATAAACATGATATAAGCACACACCAATTGGTTTATAAGCTTTGGAAATTGTTTTGAAGAAGGGGAAACTTTAACAAAAAAAGATTGAATATTTTATTGAACACCTTTGATTTATAGTTAAGAGGCCAATAAGTAAGATAAGAAAAGACACTTGCAGGTCACAGACAATCAAAACATACCCAAATGTGCCCATGACTCGAGTTGATACATGGGACTGTGAACTATCATTCAATCTTGCCAGCCCAAAGTCTGCGACCTGCATTTGGAGAAATGCTGAGATCATAATAGAGCTAGATACTTGAAGAAAGCGTATTTGAAGTGACTCAAGTGACTATTAACATAGAACGTACTCAAAGTAGAAATAAGATGCACTTGCCTGTGCTTCAAAAGCATCATCCAGCAGAATATTAGCTGATTTGATATCTCTGTGAATGATTTTTGGATGACCTATAAATGTATCACATGAAAGAGATTCTCATTAAAACTCTCACTCTTCTTACCTAATGCATGAAAATTTAGAGCATGAATCAGTTATATAATGATATAGACATATCAATTATGCAACAGGAAAAAAGCAGAACCAGAGCACTCACAATCTTCATGTAAATATGCCAAACCCTTGGCAGAACCGATGGCAATTTTCAGTCTTTTAGGCCAATCCAACCCTGGCATTCCTTTTCCTGTTAGCAGAATCACCCGCTCGAGTCAAGTCTATTATACAAGAAAACAATATTCCGTGGAAATATTGATATTACATGTACCTACCATGCAAGTGATGGGCAAGAGTATTATTTGGAACAAATTCATAGATGAGCATACGATGATGATCTGAGATGTTATAGCCCACCAAAGAGACCAAATGTCGATGATGAACACGACTGATGATCTCCACCTCGGCCTTGAATTCGCGGTCACCCTGTCCACTCCCAATCTTGAGCTGCTTAACAGCTACCACTCTACCATCAGGCAACCACCCCTTGTAAACACATCCAAACCCTCCTTCACCGATAATGTTTTGCCTAGCAAATCCATTTGTCATTTCTGTCACCTCTTCGTAGCTGAAAACACACTTAGAACCACCTATAACGCCTGCCTCTGACCCCAATCCACCAATCCCATAGTTATCTCCAACGGGCGAATGTGAAGGATGTGAACCATAAGATTGATTCGCAGGACTTGAAAAACCCACATTTTGTTGCTGTTGTCCATAATCGATTCCATCTTCATTAGCATAACAAAACAAATCCCTGATTAACTCGTAACAAACTAAGCAATGGAAACCAGGAAAAAAAATAAACCCAAGATGTTACCTGTCTTCACAGCGAAATTATTATGAGTGTAACTTAGACCTTTGTGCCTGCGGCTTTTGTTCCTCATCCTAACAACAACAAAAATCGCAATTACCGCAATCAGCACCACACCACCAACAACTGCACCAACCACAGCCTTAGTTGGCTTTTCCTTCTCTGTTGTTGTGCTGGAAATCTTTGAATTCCCACCAGAAATTGGGCTCGGAGTGCCGGTAGATAGGCCTGAAGAAGTGGTTGCAGTGCTTGTGGATGTTGGGATATTACTTGGTGGGCTTAAACTAGTCGATTGGGGTGGCACATTCGTACTAGGAGGTGATGATACAGTAGATTGGTATCCGAACTGTAAAGATGGACTTTGGTTCGAGGATGCTGGAGGAGGCTGAGAAAGAGACGGTGATGGTGTTGAGGATATTTCAGGTGGAACAGGAGATAAATTCCCATTTGAAGAAACTGGTCCTGGCTGAACAGGCGCAACCGGGGGAGAGGTGGAGAATGATAGCGGCGGTGATAAATTTGGTGGAGCAGTTGTCGACGGAGACGGTGGAGGAATTGCTTGTGGTGGAGGTGGCGCGACCACAGGAGCTTCTGGTACAACTGGAGGAGGAGGGGAAGAGTCTGAATTGGGAGGTGGAGAAGAGGTAGTATTTGGCGGCAGCTTATCGTTAGAAGGAGATTGGTCGACGATCAATGAACCTATGCTGGGAGCGATCGGAGACAGAGACTCTAAAATAGAAGTTGCGTTTATGTCATTTGTTGATTCCAGCTGAGAATGAGAATGGTTTGTGGAATAACTCGGCGGCGATGCCGAGCTTGACATTATCCTTCCCGGTTAGTCCTCCTCCGTCGTCTATGCAACTTTGTTTCTCCTAATGAATTTTTCAAGTTTTTCTTCAATCAAACTAATGGAAAAAATAAAACTCTCTTCTTTCCTTTTCAAAACGATCAAAACAAACTACAACAATATCAAAATTTCGATCTTTTCTCCCTTTAAGGTCTTAAAAATCCAATCTTTAAACCCTGCAAATGATCGAAGCACTATCTAACAGAAACCAAAAGAAGACCTTGAAGGAACAAAAAAGAGGAATCCAAGAAATGGAGAGAAACCCAGAATCGAAAAGATCAAAACCCTACAACTGAAACCTATATCGAAGAAAGAGCCTAGAAATTGTGTTCCAGAGAACATAAAATTACAAATTTTCGGAGAGAAATCGTGAGAGAGAATAATGTCCCTTTATCAAAATTTGGTAAAATCCAAAATATCCCCAAGAATTTCTCTAATCTTCAACTTTTTTTAAGAAGCCTCTATATTTTTTGCTCTTATTATCGTTCATTCTTCTTCTTCTTCATCTCGCATGTATTTGCTCCATTACATGCAACGCGAGCACAAATGTTCTGTTATTTCTAACTGTGGTTTTCCTTTTGTTTTATTTTTTTTAATATAGTCCTTGACTTCCGGATTGCCGCCAAATTTAGACAAAGTCGGTTCAGTTTCGGGTGAAAACCCGTTCCGGATCTAATATTGCCTGCTTAACATTTTGAATTTCTGTTAACCGTCGCCGTTTTTCTTTTCCCTTTTTCATGGGACACACAAATTGACATCGTACTGGACTAAATATCCGATTTAATGATGGTATAATATGGAAATCGTACTGTTAATAACATATGCCATTTCAGATTACTTTTTAAAATTATAAAATAATCCCTATATTCTATAAATTTACAAAATAACTCCTTTATATGTTGTGCTATATATTTTTAATTTTATATCAACTATGTCTCAAAAATTATAGTAATATAAACGTAAAATAATAACTATCTCTTTATTTCTATTAATATTATACCATATATAAACAATAACTATAATTAATATAAGAAAAAGATGATTTAATTATCATAAAGATATAAAAATTAAGAATAATAAAAAAGCAATTAAAATGTTATAATTTACATCATATAATAAAGAATAATTACAATAAAACATCACACGGTAAGAATAATATAGGTCCATAAGCATTACAATAAGAATTTGTGTCAAGGAACATAATAAATTATAAGTGAAACTCAAAACAAAAACACTTGCAGTTAAAAGTGTGTGTATATATATATATATAAGTGAAATTAAAAGAAAAGAAAAATAAAAACCTAAAATTTTATTTAATAACATATATGCTCAAGTCGCACTGGCTTCAATTTTTATTTAATACAAAATATTTATCATTAAGAGGAGTCCTTTTATTACTATCATTCAAATTTATTGTAACAAATAACATGTCAATAGTTTTTCATTTAAGATTATTTTCTAAGTCATTTTCATGTAAAAAACTTGGTTCTTCAGACACTCGATCAACTAAAAGATCGATATAATCAAGATAAATTAAATCTACATTCTATTAAGAGTCCTAATAAATAAATATAAAAAAAATTACTAAGAAATTATATTTAACTTAATAATGATAATATCACATTTTTCTCAAAACTTTAAGTTGTATTGAATAAAAACCAAATCTTTCAATCTTATGTGTTCTAATCAATTTCTATTTTTTAGAATGGATGATTTCAAATATGCTATATTTTCTTTCACACCTTGTTGCACTCACATATTAACTCAAAATCTGAATTGCAAACTTTTACAGTTATGGAACACCACATTCGAATTACTCTCACCAAGAAATTTTAAAACAACAAAAGTAACATTTTAAATAAAATAAAGTGATAATCAATTTCATACAAGAAACAAAAGGGAAGAAATATTTATGTGGCTTAAGTTTTTCTCTTGGATGAATTGTAATGGGCATCCTAAAATCACTGCACGTGTCCTTGTATGCTTTTATTTGTAAGCTAAAGAAATCTTGCATCATTTCATACAAAATAATTATTGTGACAATTAACAACATTCCCCTATTAAATTTAACTTTATTTTTAAAACATAGTCTAAAATAAACATTAGGATCGAAAAATATCTCAACAATAAAAAACACATAGTAAAGTTGTATTTTTCATCTTTTATTAATGACTGTAAGATAAGGTGTATACAAGGAAGGTCTATTTTTTATATTAGCCTTGATTGCTACTTTCTTCCTCTCTATGGTATTATTAAAAAAAACTCATTATTGCTTTCTTATCTTTTTTTTTTGGTAAATCAGAAAAAAAAATCAATAAATAAGCAAAGATATTTACAAGAATTGCTTTTCTTATCATTATCTGCCAAACGTAGAGATCTCTCACCAAAAGCACACAAACTTAGATGACAAATTGACATTGAGGTTTAAATTCAAGATCTTCAAATGTAATTTTGGAAGCCTCTATTCTAGCATTAGACCTAATAGACTGAGATGCAACTCACTTATCACTTGTAAACATTTGTCTTAGCTCCTTCTTTATTAGAACAAAATACTAACGTAATAAGAAATTAGTCATAAATCTTGTAATATCAGTACGGCACAAGTTCCTACCATTAGTGAAACTCTTTTTCATTAAATTCAAAAAGCACGCATAATTATAAATGAACTTATTCACTTTTCTTGCATTATTCACGGTTCCATCAATAATAGGAAAGTATATAGCATCTCTAATATTTTTTAACATCATTTTATTGCAATATGTAGTACAAAGAGTCTAATAAAAAGAATTGTACCTACTATCAAACTTTTCTTAGCTACTTTATAAGCAAAATCATTATTACTGATACCTCAGAGTATAAGGTTAAATGCATCAATGGACTTTAAAAACATCATCCCCATATTAGAATAAATAAAAAATTGATAATAAGCTTACATGTTTTATTTGTCCAACTATCACACATAATTGAATTCTCATAAGTTACCCTAGTTATTCTCCTTTCATCCAAATAACTTTTTGTTTCACAAATAAAGCTACTCAGAAGATTATCTTTGTAGTCATCTATTGAATGTGCTTTATATCCTAGACCATAAGAGGCAATAACATCCACCATAAGCTGTTAATAAAAAGACTGAGCACTATTGAATAAAACAGAAGCATCATATTGCCATCTGACCATCGTCATGTTTATATTATGAGCTACTTCTTCAGATTGCAAGGTGTTGGTCTGTGATTTGCAAGCTTACAATTTCTAGCCTTCAAATACCACAAGTGTACGAGTCGTGATTTGAAGTAAGTGAAGGGTCAATTCCACGAGAAGGGTGAACTAATATAATCCTATGTTCTCTAAGGCTAACAAAAATTAATAAAGTGAAAATAAAGATGCAACAGAAAGTAAATATGAGAATTTGATTTCAAGAAGCTAATTCAGAAATTTAACACGAAAAGAAATTAAAATTGAGCAATAAAAAAAGTCAAAGTGGAAATCAATCAAGAGAAATTACCAAGTTATGGGAAAGGGGATTTTCCATATCATTAATGCTAACCTAGCCATTTATGTGTTAACGAGGTGTTGGTTCTAGATTATCGTAGAGTTGATTACTGTTGGGTCCAGGGGCAACAGGCCCAGCCATAACCCCCTGCAACCCATGGGCCCAGGGGCTCTCCCCCTGCGACCC
>JANKOE010000003.1:19758260-19770205 GCA_026284465.1 Erythroxylum citrifolium
TATTCTCTTGGGCCTAATTTATTAGGCATTGAATAAATATATGTGGATATATTTATTGGGCTAGATTAAATTAAGTTGTCGGGCTTTTATTATATGAGATATAATATAGGCCGAAACTTATTGGGCTTCAATAATGCCTAATAAGAATAGGGATTAGGTTTTCTCTATAAATAGAGAAACTTATGTCTCATTAGCTGGGAGACGAAAACCCCAGTCACCTAAACCTAGTTGGTCGTTCTTCTTCCGAGAGAAAATTTGTGCAGCGTTCAAAAGGGTTTTAGAACGTGCTAACACACATTAGCCGCTGCCCGGATCCTTCATCCTCATGTGTATACCGGTAGAGGACATTCGCGCATTGCAGTGTCTACAAATCTGAAAAGAAACAAATACCAATCCGCTTCAAGAGGTAATTTCATACGTGTTATAATTTTCAATTATACTTCTTGCTATGTAGTATGGTCCATTCTGCTGCGTATTGTGAATACACGGGCAATAGGCAATCCAACAGACTGATACTAGTATAGTACCGTATCAGAACCGAATCTGGTAATGGTGCCAATACGGTATTCATAACATTAGTTGTCATTAGAAAACTATAGTGACCTCCCAGAGTTACCTAGATCACCTCTCTTTATAGTTTATTATTATCTCTTTTAAAACACAATGAAAAAACAGTGGCAGAGGAGAGGACGATATATTTACGTGGAGCATAAGTTGCGATAAAGATCTACAGATCTGAAGTAGAGGAGAGGGATGGCCAGAGGCTGTAGCTGGTGACATGTAACGAGTGAGAGAAGGTCGCAACATTTATAGTTTTGTAACATACCGGCCAAAAAATAGTACAAAATGGCCTCATTGGTACATATCATCGGTACCGGTAGATATTTTCTGTAAATTTCATAAAGTTGAAGACCATTTTGTAAAAAACAAAACTTAACAACCCCCCGACTTTTCTACAACTCTCTCTTTTCATTTCTCTCTCACTCTCTCTCTCTCTGACGCCTTTCTTCTTCGATGACACTCCACAATGCACTTGGCACTACCCCATGTCCCCACCATTTTCTCTTCCTCAAGGTCACAACTCACACACACACAGCATACATCGTTTCTTCCTCAGTTCTGTCTCCTGTGCACACCATTAGCCACCCACTGCCTATCCGCTCTCCAGCCACCGCTTCTAAGTTCCAACCATCCACTCTCCACTACCTAATGCATCTGTAGAGTGTAACGTGCAGAATATGTAGATCTGGAATTTCAGTTTTCTAGATCTAGATCCAAACTTGACCTGACCTGAACAGAACCAAACTGACATGACTCTTAATTGCTTTTTCTATTTTTTTGGGAGTGTTTTTTTCTCTAAATTTCAATTGCATGATATTTGGTTATATATGTGTGTTTTGTGATGGTTGGAATAGTTGGAATTATTGGAATTGTTTGTGTGAGTTGGGAAATCTGAGCTTGAAAGTTGGAATTGTTCGCGTGAGTTGGTTCAATTTCAATGTAATTTAGGCATTGCCAATTTGTAAAGAAAATTAATCCATTGAAAAATTTGGATTTGAAACTTGGAATTGTTTGTGTGAGTTGGTTTAATTTAATATAATTTAGACATTGACAATTTATCAAGAAAATTAATGCATTGGAAAATTTGGATTTGAAACATGGAATTGTTTATGTGATTTGGTTCAATTTAATAAAATTTTGGGCATTGTCAATTTATCAAGAAAATTAATGGATTGGAAAATTTAGGTAAGAAGCTAAGAATGTTGATTAAAATTAGTGAATGAAAATTGTTAAATTAAAATTGGGAATTAGGATTTTAGCAACAATGTTTATTAAAATTAGTTAAGAAAACAAACTAAGTATAAGCATTATAAATTGAATTGTATAAGTAAACAAAATATATTAGTTTATCATTGAATTATGAGAGTATATAAAGTAAGTTGTAAACTTATAGTTGCGAGTTATAGTTAATTTGAATATGTTATAGTTGTGAGTGTATGTCTTTAGTTTATGGTTAAATTATGTAATTATATAAAATGAGTAATATTATATAAGATATATACATGTATTATGTAATTATATATGTTGAATACTTGAATTGTTGTTTTTAACTTATTTGTGAATTATATTTGATGAAATTGAATTGTGTATGATGTAATCATACAAATGAGTTATATTATATAAGAAGTATATATGTATTGTGTAATTGTGTTAGTTTGAACTTTTGAGTTAAAAAATACATATTTTGTGATACTAGTTGACCATGAAATTATGTGTTCTTTATTTTGATACATGTCTTCATTTATTTTTACAAATAAATAGAAGGAAGTTCAAGTATTCTTGATAATTCAATCGCTTTAAGAAGATACAATGATCCAACTTAGGCTCGTACTACATTGGTCCTCAATATGAAGAACCATATCATTTTCTTTTTTTGTAACAAGCATTTAAAAGGTGCAGGAATTACCATATTAAAGAAGCATTTAACTGGGTTAAAGGAGAATTGACTCATAATATGGATATGGTAATGGCTAGATGGTAGTATAATTCAGGTATAACATTCAATGCTTCTCAGATTATTATCAACCTATAATAGATGCTATAGCCTCTTACAATATGGGATACAAAGCTCCTTCAATTGATGACTACAGAGGTAAACTTTTGAGCAACTCTGTTTATGAAATTAAAAGTTATTTGGATGAAAGAAGATTGCTTTAAGCTACTTAAGGGTGTTTAATCATGTGTGATAGTTGAATAAATAGGAGACACGAGTCTATTATTATTATTATTATTGAAGTCTATTGATACACCAGGCCTTGTTAGGAATATTGATACTTTGTTTTAAATATTTGATGAAGTTGTGAATGAATTAGAGCCAGAAAATATTATTCAGTTCATTATTAACAATAATTCAGCTTATAAAGCGACTAGAAGAAGATTAAAAAGCAAGTATAATTCTTTTTTTTGGAATCCTTGTGCTATATATTACATTGACTTAATGTTGAAAAATATAGAGGATGCTAGATATTTTCCTATTATTAATAAGATTGTGCAAAAAGCAAAAAAGATGACCAAGTTCATTTATAATTGTGCATGTGTCTTGGAATTAATGAGAAAGGATTTCACCAAGACTAGTAATTTGTGTCGTCCTGTTGTTACAAGATTTGCAACAAATTTTTTATTACTTTAATGTTTTATTATGATGAAGAAAAAGTCGAAACAAATGTTTACAAGTGCTAAGTGAGTTGTATCTCAGCATGTTAGGTTTAATGCTGGATTGGAAGTTTCCAGAAATACTTGAAGATATTGAATTTTGATCCCAACATCAATTTTTCATCTGAGTTTGTGAGCCTTTGGTGAGGGTAGTTCGTCTGGCTAATAGTGATGAAAAGGCAACAAGGTGTTGTTTTTATGATGCCATTAGAGAGGGCAAAGGAAGCAATCAAGGTTAGTATGAAAAATAGGCCTTCTTTGTACACACCTTATTTTGCAGTCATTAATGAGAGATGAGAAAAATAACTTTACTCTTTGTTGTTTGCAACTGGGGCATTTTTGAATCTTAATGTCTATTTCAGGCAATGTCTATTTCAGACCAAGTTTTACAAAGAAAGTTGAAGTTAATAGGAGAATGATATTAACTATTACAATAGTTGTTGCCTATGAGATGATGCAAGATCTCATGAGCTCACAAATGGAGATTTATAAGGAGGCTTCCAGGATTTTAAGATTCCAATTACTATTCATCAAAGAGCAAAACTTAATCTAGGTATATATTTTTTCACTTTTATTACTTGTTGAAAATTAATCATCACTTTATTTTGTTTATAACGCTACATTTTTTATCTTATGACTTATAATTTCTTAGTAGGACCAATTCAAAAGTAATGTTTTAAAATTGTAAAGGTTTGCAATTGGAATTCTAAGTCAATGTGTAAGAATAACAGGCTATGAAAGAACTTAGAGTACATTTGAATTCAATCATTTCAAGACAAGAAATAGATTGGAGTACAAAAGATTGAATGACTAGTTTTTGCTTGATACAATTTAAAGCTTTGAGAAAGCCATATTATTATCATTTTTAAGTTAGATATAATTTCTTATAATTTTTAATTATTTTATTTATTTTTTATTAGGATAATTAATAGAACAAGTAGTTCAGTAGATCCAATTATCTCGATCTTTTGGCAGATTAGGTTTCTGAGGAATTGGGTTTGATAGATGAGAGTGATTTGGAAGATAATCTTAGGTGAGAAAGCATTGACATGTCATTTGGTACAATGAATTTGAATGATAATGATGATGGACTTCTCTCAATGATGAGAATTTTGTACCAAATAAAATTTGAGGTTAATGCAGTTATAGTGAGTATCTCATATCTGATTGAATGTATTTTTAAGTTTTTGTTCTCATTTTCATTTAATTTAACTTATATTTGATGTATATATTAGATTCTATATATGCAATGTAATTGTAAATATTTTTATTTCAGATTTCATTTCTAGTTGGTTTTTCGACACGAACTCTTGTTGTAAATTGTAATTGTTAGAAAGTAATAGATATTTATTATTCTTTTTAATTGATTCTTTTGATGTAAGTATTATTTATTACATGATAAAATTGTAATATTTTAAATACTTTATGTTGTTTTCAATTTTATATTTGTATAATGATTAAATGATCTTTTTCATATTAATTTTGATTATTATTTGTACGTAAAACATGTTAAAATTAATGTTAATAAAATAAATAAATTATTTCAATTTCAATTTTTTATTATTATGATTTTTAGATATAGGGTTGATGTAAAATTATAAAGTATACAATACAATATATTTAAAAACTATTTTGCAATTTTAAAAAATTTAAGCATTATTTTATAATTTAAAAAAATTACTAGAAATAATATGATATTCATAACATTGGAAGGATGACATTGGGTAGGCATAAGCAAAGGAGAGGAGGCTCAAATCTAGATGGGAGAGAATCCGAGTCGATACAAATGTAGCAACTTGAAATTCAGAGGAGAGACAACAGAGGCTGCTCAAATATTCAACCATCATGCAAACAATTAGCGAATAATTGTCCGGTAAAGATCCACAGTTGCGTTGAATTGAAGCTTCGCCAAACGAGGAGAGAATTTGCGGAGAAGACCAGACTTGGTCAAGCGACCTGGTCAAATATTATTCTGTTCCGGGTTTACTTGGTCTTTCTCGGGTTGGTCCTTTTCCATTTCCCAAAGTTACAAAAAGTCCCAAAGTTCTAATTATTCTAATCCTTTTCGTGGATAAGCCAACCAAAATAGTTGAATATTCGCTTGGGGCATTACTTTAAATAAGAAAAGGTTAAGTAGTTATATTATTATATACAAATTTAATTAAAGTGTATATATATACACACACATATATGTCTATAAGTTTTTGACTTTAATTAACTCGAAGAAGGTATGACACTATTAAAATATATAAAATTTAATTTTAATAAAAAAATAAATTTTAATTGAAATTACATTATTTTAGTCTATCTTACAATATTGTGAATTTACTATTAAAATATATATAATCTAATTTTAATGAAAATAAATTTTAATTGAGATTACATTATTTTAATCTCATCTTACAGTATTGTGAATTTTTATCTAACAACTAAATGAATTAATTTATTTCAACATTTTTATGCACACGAATTTATATTTTACTTAGACGAAAGTTAAGTTATTTATTTTACTTACGAATTTTAAGAATTTATTATTTTAAAATAACATGACTAGATGACACTAGGATGTACTTGATAATGGTTAAGTTTTTTCTTTCTTTCATTTATTCTTATATTTTCTACGACAACTTATTGGACTTTGTCCATTTACAAATTTTTTTCATAATTTAGTAAAACTAACCTTTAGTTATCAAATATTGTATTCAAATCAGTGTCACTTTGTAGCCGGAGGAGTAGCTGTATTCCTTATGCATACCAAAAAGCTTTTGATTTAAAATAATGGATGTAGCCTCTGTTTGGTTGAACTTATATTAGTAGAGATTTTAGTTATAGAGCTTTTTCTGTAGATCTTTTCTAAGAAGATCTTTTTTAAGAAGTCAGTTGATTGTTAGACTATCATGTAAAAAAGAGCTTTTTTTGAAAGACTTCATACAATATACTATTTGACAACATAAAAATAAAAGGCAATTTTAATTTTAACTATATTTTATTTTGTAATAAAAATTATTTGTGCACATAAATATTATTTAAAGTATATTAAATAACATGCAAAGCACAATATATTAATTATTATATAATTTTAAACCATATAAAACATAAATGAAAATATATCTAATAAAATCTTTTATATGTATTATAACATAAGTTAAAACTAATATCAAAATCAAATATTAAAACATATAAAAAAGTCAAATAATATTATATAAATCGCAAAATAAATATTCAAGTTCAGTAAATATTTAAATACATAATAAATTATGCATTTTATTGTAATAGATAAGATAGGTTTGCAAGATAAACGTGAAAATAAGTTTGTAGATATTATGAGAATAATGTGTAAAACATAAGAGCATAATGGACTAAAAAATAGACTCATTAATTGATTAGAAAAATTTACCCGAAAAAGTCAATTGATAGATATTTTTTAGAATCCTCAAATTTGAACTTTTTAAAAAGCTATATTTTGGCCAAAAAAGTTATATCTATTAAGAATTACTTTTTTATTTTACAATCAAATATTCATTTAAAAAAGACTTTTGTGGTGAAGAAAAGCACTTATTAACTTTCCACAAACTCCTTCCAAAAACTCATCCTCGCGCAATAAAGTTGTCAGCTTATGATTCCTCTTTTATGAAGGGAAGTTCCCCAAAACTTCCTATTAGCGTTCTAGGGGAAGCAGCCCTTTATTCATCATCTTCAACCGCTGGAGGAGAAAGAAGAGGGTAATTCCCTCCCAGTAAAACTGAAATGAACTTCTAGTAAACATCATCTACAGTGTGAAATGAACTTCTTGTCAACAGTTATGGCTGTTGTCAACAATTGTTGGCTGTTAGGCACCAAATGCCTAATACAACCAAGCCACTCCTGCCTATAAAAAGGCAGGAGTAGCATGAAGAGGAGCAGCAAGCGAGCAAGCAAGCAAAAGAGAAAAAGAGAGTCAGGTGAGAGAGAAAAGAGAGAGAAAGAGAGAAACAAAAATATTCTATATATTTTTGTTCTAGTTTTTCCTTGTAATTCTCCAGTTTTTCTCAGTAGTAAAAGTATTCTATCCTTGCCCGTAGTTTTTACCCTAATTTGGGGGTTTTTTCACATAAAATCTATGTATTCATTACTATTCATTCAATCCTATTTAGCTGTGAATCTGCTCTAATCTAGTCAATTTTCACAACAAGTGGTATCAAAGCGAGGTCAGAAAATTACGACGAATTTTTTGACGTAATCTATTCGGAGTTCCGGTGAGCACAGTGAAAGTAGGTGAATAGTAACCAAAAGGTGACAACTGTTCATTCATTTAATTTTTCATTAAACTGTGCAGTTACTGTAATTCAGTATTATTCACGTATACAGTACTATTCATACGTACGGGTACTATTCACATGAAATAGTGGGAGCTAAATTCTATTCGTGATAGAAGTAATGGCAGCAAAATTTGAGATTGAAAAGTTCAATGGGAGTAATTTTTCATTGTGGAAGTTGAAGATAAAGGCAATCTTGAGGAAAGATAATTGTCTAGCGACCATTAGTGAACGCCAGCTGGAGTCATAGAAGAAAAATGGAACGAGATGGATGGGAATGCTGTAGTTAATCTTCACCTAGCTTTAGCTGAAGGAGTATTATCCAGTATAGAGGAAAAGAAGACTGCGAAGGAAATATGGGATCACCTCACAAAACTGTACGAGGCCAAATCACTCCACAACAAAATTTTTCTGAAGAGAAAACTATACACTTTATGCATAACGGAATCCACTTCGGTGACGGAGCACTTAAATACTTTAAATATTCTATTTTTTCAACTCACATCATTGGGGCATACAGTAGAGATAAATGAACGTGCGAAACTTCTTCTCCAAAGTCTACCAGATTCGTATAATCAACTCATCATCAATTTAACAAATAACACAGATACTCTAGTCTTCAACAATATTGCAGCTACTATTCTAGAAGAAGAGAGTCAACGCAAAAGTAAGGAAGACAGGCTGGTAACTTCGCAACAAGCGAAGGCCTTGACGGTGATAAGAGGAAGATCAATAGAACGTGGCTCAAGTGGGAGTCATAATCATGATAGATCAAAATCTAGGAGAAAGAAGAATTTCAAGTGCCACAATTGTGGCAAGAAATTCTTCAGATGATGGAGGTGCAATGGTCAGTGAAGCAGCAACGACTATTGGAGGTAAGAGAAGATTTGTTGATGTATGGCTTCTCGATTCAGCGGCAACTTTTCATATGACCTCTCAAAGAGAATGGTTCTATCAGTATGAATCTGTCTCTGAGGGATCTTTGTATAGTTGTAATGATCAAGCTCTGAAGATCGTTGGTATCGGCACCATCAAGTTAAAGATGTATGATAGTAAAACTCAGACTATTGAAAAAGTGCGACATGTGGAGGGCCTGAAGAAGAATTTGTTGTCTGTAGGACAACTAGAAGATCTCGATTTCAGATTAGTGATTCAAAATAAGATTATGAAAGTGATTAAAGGAGCGCTGGTATTTATGAAAGCAGAGAAGATTGTTGCAAATCTATACATGCTAAAGGGAGTAACTTTGCAAGAAGGAGAGGCATCCATTGTGGTGACTAGTCTGGACCACAAATATGCAATGGCGTGACATAGAAAGCTTGGACATATGTCAGAATAAGGAATGAAGATACTTGCAGAGAAGAATCTACTTCCAGGTCTCACAAAGATATCACTACCCTTTTTGTGAGCATTGAATTGCGAGTAAGCAACATCGTTTGAAGTTTAACACATCAAAGTTTAGAAGAAAAGATATTCTAGAATTGATTAACTATGATGTATGGCAAGCACCAGTTATGTCCCTAGGATAAGCAAATTTCTTTGTATCATTCATCGATGATTATTCTAGGAGATGTTGGGTATTTCCTATCAAGAGGAAGGTAGATATGTTTCCAACTTTCAAAGTTTACAAAGTGCGGGTGGAACTCAAATCTAGTAAGAAGATCAGGTGTTTGAGCTCAAATAATAGAGGCGAATATACTGGGAAAGAATTTGATGAATTCTGCAAGTAAGAAGGTATCAAAAGGCAGTTCACGACGGCACACACTCCTTAATAGAATGGGGTAGCAAAGCGGATGAATAGAACTCTGTTAGAAAGAACAAGAGCAATGATGAGAACTGCAAGCTTAGATAAGAAATTCTGGGCAGAAGCAGTTAATACCACTTGTTATATGGTTAATCGAGCTCCATCAACTACAATTGAGTTAAAGACACTGATGGAGATGTGGACTGGTAAACCAGTGGATTATTCCAACTTTCATATATTTGGAAGTCCGGCCTATGTGATGTTCAATGCCCAAGAAACTACAAAGTTGGATCCAAAATCCAGAAAATGTATTTTCTTAGGGTATACTGAATGTGTGAAGGGGTATCGTCTGCGGGATCCCACTACCCACAAGATTGTTATTAGCAGGGATGTTATCTTCATGGAAGATAAGGATCAAGAGCAAGCATAAAATGTTGGCACTGTACAAGAGAATCCAGAAACTACAACAGTACAATTGGATAGGGAAGTTGATCAAAATGATTCTTCTTAAGCTACACTAGAGCACGAGGAGCAAGAACCAGTTGAATATGATGTTCCAGATACTCGGAGACCAACTCGCATGAGAGGAGCACCGAGCTGGCACTCAGATTATATTATGGAGAGTAATATTGCATACTGTCTTTTAACTGAGGACAGAGAGTGGTGATGTTGTCGCCTGCAACCAAATATAAAAAAATCACTTCCGTTAAAACAAATTAATGTAGTAGCAGTGAGCAAATATCGTTCCCACGAGGAATCTTTAATGGTAAAGGTTAGCTAGTTCAAACGGGACAAATAATGAAAATAAAGAGGGGGGTTTCAGTCACGGCAATTATATAAAATCAAAGGAAAAAATCACAAATCAAAACAATAATTAAATCTGAAAATTTAATAGGAAAAATACCTTGATTTCGGGTCACCGATATTATCATGCTATTATGGATCCTTGACATAAAATTGCAATTATTAATAAACATTCATTATGGGAAATTTCTCTTAAGTGTAATGATTAGAAACATATTGGACCCCAAAATTTTCTTGAAAATTTTGATTTATTAAATGAAATTAAATGAGAAATTTGTGGTGAATTACTCATATGCACAAAAAAAAATTCAAGAATGTGAATTGATATATGAGATTAAGATAGGTGAATTTAGCAAGTTGATGATGAGAGAGTATATGTGTGTATGCTTTTGTTATTGATGTTTATGATTAATTATGGCCTAAAATGGTGTTTTGAGTTTAAATGGAATTGACAGTAAATGAATTGCTTTAAATGGAATGGAAAAGCAAGAAATGAATAAGGAAAGTGTTAGATTTTGGAGAATTGAAAATCTGAAATTTGAGGATGAATTGTAGCAGAACGCTGACCATTTTGATGTGAAATCTTTGTGAATTTTTGGGATGATTTAGGCAAAATTTGATAAAATGATCTTCATGAAAGTTGTAGTTTCTGTTGATAGTTCTCTATCGTTAGGAAGTATGATATTTTTCGATATCAGGATTAAAAGTTATGATCATTCGAATTTAAGTTATTTTGCTTTGTGTTTGGAAAATGTTCATAAGGGTAGGTTTTGTGTATGTTGGCTTTGAGGCAAATTATGGACTGATATGGTTGGAATTGGATTAAGTAGCCTTCTTGAAAGTTATAGAGGGATTTCATAGTTGTACAATGATGTGTTATATGCTATTTGTGGATCTGGGAATTGAAAGATATGAATGCTTGAAGTTTGGATATTGTTTAGGTGATTTTTAGGATGACAAAAACTTTGATTGAAAATTTGACCTAGTTAAAAATTGAAATTGCTTTCAAGTTCTTCATGAAAGTTATAGATTTTGTCTTTCCATTGATATAAAGTATGGAATTTTTGGACCTTGGAATAGGAAGTTATGATTTTAAGAAGTTGTGTTGCTGTTTTCGGATGGCATTTTTGTGCAGTAACTTTGATTGAGATTTTGACCCCTTTAGAGACCAAATTTGTTTTTAAGTCCTTCATGGAAGTTGTATATCTTCCTTTTATCTTTCCATTGATACCAAATTTGTAAAATTTGGAGTTCTGAGTCAAAAGTTATGCATTTTTGAAGTTCAGTGGTTTTAATAGAGAAAAAAAGAAAATCGAAGCCAGAGCTCGCGATCACGACCGGCTCATTTAAGAGTCGTTTTGCGATTGCGAGCCGTCGCGATCGCGACCGGCTATTTTTGGCCCGGACGCGAACCTCGATCGGCTCCTGGTCGCGAGCCGTCGCGTATGCGACGCGGCTCGCCAGCTCAGCAGACCTTCTTTCACTATTTTACTTATAACTTTTCCGTCCGACATCCGATTGATCCGATTTTTAAAGCGTTAGTTTTCTAAGACATCCCTCTATCTCTCCATACCAAATTTATGATTTTTGGAATTGATTTGAAAAAGATTGATTGAATCAAAGTGAGAGGATTGGATAAAAGGTTATGAGTTGGATATTTTTTGAACATGCTTTAGTAATTTGGAGATATCTTGATCTATAGGGATCCGATTAAGTTGATTTTTTTTCTAAATAAACTAGAGGCATGGATGTACAAGTTATCTGAAGGATTGAATTTTAATTTAGTCCCTAAGACTTTTAATTTCTGAATTAAAGTTGGGTTTAGTGTTCAATCTAGTCTTGGATTAGTAAGAGCTGAAAGTGTTTTGGCCATAACTTTTGCTCTAGTC
>JANKOE010000003.1:19815260-19831833 GCA_026284465.1 Erythroxylum citrifolium
TGGCTCAGGTAGTAACCACTTTACAGGAAAGAGGGGCAATGGACTACACTATTGTGGTAGCCGAAACGGCGGATTCTTCGGCTACATTACAATATCTCGCTCCTTATACAGGAGCGGCTCTGGCTGAATATTTTATGTACCGTGAATGACATACTTTAGCAATCAAGTTATTGAAAATTTCGAACAAATCCCTAAATTCAAAATACCCGTTATCCAATAAACGCCTAAAATTCCTACTAATAAACCAAAATCCCCTACACGATTAGTTACAAACACTTTTTGACAAGCATTTGACGCAATAGGTCGTGTGAACCAAAACCTAATGATGAATTTTCATATGAGTCAATATTCCTCAATAACCTTGTAAATTGAGTCATAATCTTCACAATTATCAAATAAGCATCCCAAAATATATTATCCATAGTAATAGCATAAACCCAACGTTATGAGTACCGTTCCGTAATAGAAAATGGACCGGTATCGGTTAAAATGGTACTAAATGTGGGTACCAACTGATATCGAGGTTTTTGCTGGTACCAACCGGCATTCAAAATATCGGCTGGCACCATAAGTTTGAAAATATCAGGGACTAATTAGAAAAATTGTAAAAAAATTTAAACCCCCCAACCCTCGACATCTCCATCTGCTTCTCTCTCATTTTTCATCTCTCTCTCAGACACTCTTCAATCTCTCTCTCATTCTCCTCTTCGATGGCTACTTCTCCCTCTCTGGCCGATGACAACACCGTACGCCCTCCTCGATTCCTTAACATGACCATCGAATGCCCTCCTCTCCAGTCTCCACATGTTGTCACTCATTGGCTCACTATGACCAAACCATTTTCAAGCTTCACTGCAAGCCCACCACTTTCCACTCTCTACCACCGTCCACCGTCCACTATCCACTGCTACCTAGCACCACTGCTTCTGGAGTTGCACTTGCCAGATCTGGAAAAGATCCATATTCATACCTGACCCGACCCAAAATTTCGAACCACATACGTTGAGAATTTTTTTGATGTGTTTTTAATTATTTTTCTGCTTAACTGCATTTGTGAATTGTGATTGTGAATGAGTTGGATTGTTGGAAGTTGGAAATAAATTGTGTGGATTTGTGATTTGTGTTGGGCTGGAAATTTGGAATTGGATATTTTGAATGGAGTTAAATGAATGATGCATGATTTTTTGATGATGTTGGTTATGATTGGGTTCATTCATAGTATGGCTATTATGTATGAATTAAGCATACGATTTCATTTGCATTTGTAAGTAATCAAAAACTATCATCATGCAAAAGAAACATGACTTTTAGGCATTGCAAGAGTAATTATGAATATGTTTCTTTTCAATCCATGTATTAGAAATTTATATAAATAAAATGAATACACTTTAATAATTTCTTCTTCTTTTTATGTTAGTGAAACTTAACTAAAATTTCCTCCATCTTCTTGAATAAAGAATAAAGAGAAAGAATTGATAATAATTTTCCTCAATTTCAAATATTAGATTTAAATCATTGCCTGAAGAAGTGTTTAAAGTTTTGACATTCAATTTGTCTTTTCCTTAGAGGACTATTGTAAATTATATAAAATAATGGTTGCATTCTTTCACTTAGAGTGAAAAAGGATATCTTATAATTTATACGTTATCTTTTAATAAACTTAACTCCTTGTTACTTGTATATTAAACAAGATATCTTAATTTCTTTATTAATTTCCAAAATCAAATCTAAATAAATTCAATAACTTGGAATATAGTTAAGCTCTATCTTTTTTTTATATGATTATTGATATCAAACTTGAGCTTTTATAAGATGTCATTAAAGAGATTGAGTCACTGTCATAGGCTTGTGGATTAGGCAGAACTTAATGCTATCAATTGAAATCATACATCTATCAATTCTTTCATTGTCATGAGAAATTGATATGTATTTCTTCATTGAATTGTATGTCATAGAACACTAGTTCAATTATTTTAAGTTATGCATGAAACTTACTTATGAAAAATAAGTTCAAATGTAGTCCAGTATGGTGAAGCTTAACATTCAACCAACTATGCAGTTAGTTTAATCATAAGTTAATATATCTTGTTACTTCAATCATATGTGACATAATTAATTTCCTTTTACAACTTGTACAGCCCTACTAGCAAGTGTGTGGTTTATTTATTGGCTACAAGTTTCACTTTCGTACACATGAATGTATCTTCTATGCCCACAAATATTTTTCCAGTTAATAAACACAAACATATGCCCTCATTATCAAGAAACTTCTATATATATATGGAGGTAATTATACAAAATGAGTTATATTACATATCATGGACCTGTGTATTGTGTAATTATATATGTTGAAAACTTGATTATTGGTTTCTGACTTATTGATGAATTGTGTTAGGCAAAATTAGATTGTGTTGGGTGAAATTAAATTGTGTATAATTATGATATATGTCTTCGTTTATTGTTACAGATTAGTGGAAGGAAGTTCAAGTACTCTTGATCAAATTGCTTCAGGAAGATACAATGATCCAGCTTGGGCTAATGTTGCATTGGTCTCAGGTATAAAAAACCATACAATTTGCTTATTTTGTAACAAACATTTGAAAGGTGGACGAATCGCCTCATTGAAGAAGCATTTAGCTGGGGTTAAAGGAGATGTAGAACGATGTGAAGTGGCAAGTGAAAACATTGTTTGAAGAATATCAACATGAGAAAGATAGAAGGGAAAGGTTGAATTTTGAAATTGGTAGTGGAAGTTCATTTGCTAGTTTTTGTGGTAATTGAGGAAATGTTGATGGTGGTAGTGGTAGTGTTCCATCCCAAGCCCAAAAAGAAGTGAATGTTCCACTTGGACCTAAGGTGAGGAAAAGAAGAAGGCAGGTGCGCAGTTTTTTTGCACCACAAACAACTTCTAGATCCAAACCTTCAGTTCGTAGTGGAATGCAATCAAGAGATATGGCTCACAATTTTGATATGGCAGTAGCTAGATGATGGTATGGTACAAGTTCATCATTCAATGATTCTCAGTCTTATTATTATCAACCTATGATGGATGCAATAGCCTCTTAAGGTCCGGGATACAAAGCTCCTTTGATTGATGACTTAAGAGGTAAACCTTTAAGTTTCTCAGTTACTAAAATTAAAAGTTATTTGGCTGAAAGAAGAGTGAATTGGGCTACTTTTGGGTGTTCAATCAGGTGTGATGGTTGGAAAAATAGTAGATAAGAGCCTATTATTAATTTTTTGGTTTATATTACAAATGACTCAATGTTTTTAAAGTTTATTGATGCATCTGGCCTTATTAGAAATACTGATACTTTATTTAAGATATTTGATGAAGTTGTGAATGAAGTGGGGCCATAAAATATTGTTCAATTTATTATCGACAATGATTCCGCCTATAAAGCGGCAAGAAGAAGGTTACAGAATAGGTATACTTTCTTTTTTTAGACTCCTTATGCTACACATTGCTTTGACCTAATGTTGGAGAATATAGCAGATCCTAGGTATTTTCCTATTATTGATGAGACTGTGCAGAAAGCTAAAAAGGTGATCAAGTTCATTTATAATTATGCACGAGTGTTGAATTTAATGAGAAAGGAATTTACCAATGATAGGAATTTGTGTCATCCTGGTGTGATAGGATTTGCAACGAATTTCTTATCACTTAAGTCTTTTGTTTCGATGAAAAAAAAATTAAAAAAATTGTTTAGAAGTGATAAGTGGATTGCATCTCAGCATACTAAGTCTAATGCTGGATTGGCGGTTTCCAGCATTATACTAGAAGATATTGAATTTTGCTCTAAATGTTAATTTGTTATCCGAGTTTGTGAGCCTTTGGTGAGGATGCTTCGATTGGCTGATAGTGAAGAAAAGCCAATAATGAGTTATTTTTTGGATGCTATGGAAAGGGCAAAGGAAGCAATCAAGGCCAATATGAAACATAGGTCTTCTTTGTATATATCGTAACTTGCAATCATCAATGAGATATGGGAAAGGCAACTTTCTTCTTTATTGTTTACAATTGGGGTGTTTTTTTAATCCTAGTGTATATTTCAGATTGAATTTTTCAAAGAAAGCTAAAGTTAGTAGAGGAACGTTATTCACTATTACAATAATTGTTGGCCATGAAAAGATGTAAGATCTCTTAAGCTCAAAAATTGAGCTTTATAAGCAGTCTTCTTGGGATTTTGGATTATCGATTGCTATTCAACGAAGAGAAAAACTTTCTCCAAGTATTTGTTGAAAATTAATTGTCAGTTTATTTTATTTGTAAAGCTACTTTTATTATCTTACGACTTCCAGTTTCTTAGTGGGATCAATTCAAAAGTGATGTTCCAGAATAGCAAAGGTTTGCAATTCAAATTTTAAGTCAATATGTAAGTGCAACATGTTGTAAATGGAACTGGAGCACATTTGAATTCATCCATTCCAAGAAAAGGAATATATTGTAGCACAAGAGATTGAATGACTCGGTATTCGTTCATTACAATTTAAAGCTTCGAGAATAGTATGTTATTATCATTATTAATTTTGATGTATTTTCTTATAATTTTCTAATAATTAAATTTTATTGTTTACTAGGAGTCTTAATAGCATAAGTAGTTCAACAGATCCAATTTCTATTGATAATATCTATCTTTTGGCGGATTGGGTTTCTGATGAACTAAATTTAATAGATGTAAATGACTTGGAAGATAATCTTGGTTGGGAAAGCATTGACATGTCATTTGGTCCATTGAATTTGATTGATCATGATGATGAGGCTCCTCTTAATGATGAGGATTTTGTACTAAATGATAACTAGGGTTAGTGTAATTATAGCGGGTATGCTCCCGTAGACGATTGAATGAAGTTCCAAGTTTTTGTTTTTCCTCTTCTTTTAATTTAACTTATATTTGATGTATATGTTAAATTCTATATATATAATGTAACGTAATTGTAAATGTTTTTGTTACAAGTTTCACTTCTACTTGGTTGGTTTCTCCTCACGAACTCTTATCGTAAATTGTAATAGTTTGAGAGTTGAGGATATTTATTATTCTTTTTATTGGATGTTTTGATTTAATTATTATTTATTTTATGATGAAATTGTAATATTTTAAATACTTTGTATTGTTCTTAATTTTATATTTGTATGATGATAATTGTCTTTTTCATATTAGTTGTGGTTATTATTTATATGTGAAATATTTGAAAATTATTTTTATTTCATATTAATTGTGGTTATTATTTATTATTATGATTTTTGGAAACAAGATTGATATAAACTTATAAACTATATAGTATAACTATACAATATAATAGTAGACTATTTTGCAATTTCTAAAAAATTAGGGACTATTTCATAAATTTAAAAAATTATCCGGAACGGTGTCCGGTATTGACCAGTACTGGTATAGTCCGCACAAAAACCCAATCTGGTACTAGGTCTAGTACGGTATTCGCAACATCGCATAAACCTCTTTTCTTTACGAATCCTTTGATGACTTATGACTTAAAAAGTGTTTACTTGCCACTAAATTCTGAAGTACTTATTTGTTATTATAAACACATTTCAAAGTTATAAATGTAACTGCAAACCTAGTAGCAACAAGACAAACTATCTTAACCTAATTTTCTTACTTTGTTAACTAATACAAAAATGTAAGATGATTATGTACAAAAATTTTGGTCTTAAATGTATGTGAAATAAGATTAGTGATAGGTGTAAATTATACTATGTTTTGATAGATGTTTTGAGTGTTTCTTAGATGATTATCATGCATATAGGCTTAGAATTATGTTATTATTAATGTTTGTTTATATTCTAAATGTTTGTGTGGTTTTGAGCACAATTTGGATATTAATTTTATGTTTCAAGATGTTTGTGATGTGTGTTTAAGTGTATGGAAATAGGAAATCGAAAAAAAGAGAAAAAGTGGAAGTATGGAAGCAGGTTGCGACTTGACAGAGAGTGCAGACAACAATTCCAGTGATTTTAGTTGATTAAGGTTTGTTCTTGAATATTTTGTGACTTTGATTTCAGTTGATTCAATACAATTTCAGCTTTTCAGTTGATTCAAATAGTTATATTATTTGAATTCTTTTGTTCTAAGTAATTTTTCTCCTTTCTTGTGTCTGTGCTTTTGCGTGAACACAAGAGTCACTTGGAGTTTAAGCAAGACCACTAAAACTTTAGCATTTGATATCACCCGATTAGAACGAGCAATTCGAAGAGCAAGATGTCAAGAAGAAGAGATTGAAGAAACAATGGCGGAAGAATTCAATCAAACAGACCAACAACAAACCCTTATGGATTTCATGAGACCAAGTTTCAATGCTGTATATAAAGGCATGAGTCGGCCACCAGTTCAAGTTGCATCATTCAACATTAAGCCAGCTTTGCTAAACATCCTACAGACCAATGTGCAGTTTTATGAGTTAATTAATGAGGATCTTAATGCTCATTTAGTGAATTTTCTAGAAATATGTGATACTTTCCAATATCATGGAATGCAAAAGATACCGTTAGGATGAGACTCTTTCCTTTTACATTAAGGGATAAAGCTAAGGCATGGTATCATTCATTAAGCCCTACAATCATTACAACTTGAGAACAATCGGTGGGTGCATTTTTATACAGGTATTTCCCTCTCACCAAGACGACAAAGTTGATAAAGAATACCACAAATTTCCATCAAAGTGATGGGGAGTCACTTTATGAAGCATGGGAACACTTTAAGGATTTGCAAAGGTGGAGCCCTCACTATAACCTACCTAAAAGAGTTCTTCTACAAACCTTTTACAATGAAGTTAATCCACCCACAAGAGGCGCCATAAATGCAACTTCTGGAGGATCTCTTATGTGGAAGATAGTTAAGGAAGAGGAGGACTTGCTAAAAGAGACAGTGAATAACAGTAGTTGAGCAAGTGGAGGACTTACTAGAAGAGATGGCAAATAACAGTTGTCTTTGCTCATTGGACAGAAGTAGACAACAATTGACTTTTCGAGATGATAAAGAAGTCACTACTGTCAATTTGATGATAGCAATGCAGGCTAAGATTAATAATTTAACAAGACAACTTAATAGCCTCTAAGCCTCTTCGCAAAATAACCATTTTACTGCTGATTGTTTTTAAATGCAAAATAACAACATGGAACAACTCAGCTACATGGATACACAATTTGGTCGAGGAGGAGGAAACAATACTTATTTAAACAATTACAACCTTGGGTGAATGATAATGTAAATTGCATCATGTTTTAGGGCATAGTTTGATATGTGTTAAGCTATTTTTATCATTTAGTATTTTTTATATTAAAATTGTATTAGTTTGTTAATTATTTGTGTTTGAAGTGTTTTATGAGTTATTACAAGTCTTTGAGCTTAAATATTCTATTTTTATGGTACCTTGATGTGTTTGCTAGTATTTCAGGGTCAACATTAAAGAACGGAGAAGTTTTAAAGACATTTGGGCTGAAACAACGGCCCATAATCATGGCACAATAGGCCACAATCGTGACAAAAACACCAGAGTTAGCCCATGATCATGGTCTGAATCAGGCAAATGCACAAATGCTTACAAACTTCACATTTTGAGGGATTTTTTGGACCTTTTGGACCCTGAAAAAAATCCTAGTGTTACCAAAAACATAAAAGACTATTTAAAAACAACAAAAAGAGAAGAATGGGAGCTTTTGCATCGGCCACTTTGAAGAAAACCCTACAAAAAAATTATTGAAAGATTGAGAAAGAGAAGAAGGAAGAGAGAAGTGGAGAAGAAGCTGACATTGACAAACTTCCCGGATCAGGAGTTTCCTAATGTCACTACCACCAGTCTCCATTCAAAATCGTGTTTCTTGTTATTTTCCATTTTTATTATTGTAAAAAATTGGGAATAACAGTTTTATGATAGGAATTGTGAATGTTGAGATGTGCTAAATTCACCTTTGGGTTTTTGTCTTTGATTTAATGAAATCTGATTGTTTTTATGTTTATTGGATTTATTGTGTTGATTTTTGTGATTGTATAATTCGGTAATAAACTGAGAGGGTGAATCGAATGAAAAATAATTAAATTGGGCGAACGAGAGTTAGGTGATTTAATAAGAACGAGAAATTAATCAAATCGGTAATTGTGTGAAGAGAGATCTTGCATAGGTTCCCGATAGTTTATTGGACAACTTCAGATCTAATTAGGGTTTTGGATAGGTTGTTAATTGAGAAATTACAATTTTTCTATAATCTAATTAGGGTTTATAATTTGGGGTTAATGGTTATAACTCAAAAGAGAGTGATCAACCCTATGATCCTCTAGAACCAATAATCTGGTAAGTCATAATTGATTAGGTTAGCGTTAAAGGTAGGTAAAATTTCCCTTTTTTCTCAATTGATAACTCCTTTAGGTTAATTCTTGAGTGTGTTGCAATAGCTAAATTGTTAATATTTTTGTAATTGATTCTTGGAATGTATTGCGTGATTCAATTGAAATATTGTTTTCATTTTGCTATCTTTTGAATTTTTGCGAATTGTGTTGGCCTTAGATTTAGGACTAGATTATCCCTCCTCGTAGGATCGACACCTTAGGTTCTACGCGAATAATTCATGCACTTGCAGATTATCAAGGTTAATCATTAGAACTTACACACATTAAAAAACCACGATCAGTGGAAGAACCACCTAAAATTTTCTTGGTCAAATAATACAGGAGGTCAATTCCGATCACAAAGGCCATTTGGATTTCAACAAGAGAAACCTAGTTCTATGGACTCTAAGTTGGACAAAATTTTGGACAAGCTTGTAAACATGGATGAAGATCATAAAAGATTGGAAGAGAAGTTCTAGCAAGTCACTAAAACTTGTTCCTCATTCATGCATAACTTAGAGGTCCAAATGAGTCAACTAGCAAGTGCATTATCAATAAGAAATGTGGGAAGTCTCTTGAGCAATACTGAAGTGAACCAAAGGGAGCAACTTAAAGCAATCACACTTATAAGTTGGGAAGAACTCAAGCAACCAATAGAGAAACAATTTGAAACTCACCTAGAAGAAGACAAAGAAAAGAAGAGAAAGGAGGCAGACATGAGTGAGTACCCTCCATACCCTCCTTACGTTGCCTCTCCACCATATCCAGCTAAGATTCCATTATCACAATGATTAATAAAGAACAAACTAGATGCATATTTTGCAAAGTTCATGGAGAAGTTGAAAACTTTGCAAATTAATCTATCTTTTGTGGAGGCTTTAGAACATATAATGTACGCAAAGTTTCTTAAAGGCATATTAACAAAGAAGTAGACTTGGGAAGAGAATCAAATGGTCGCACTAATCGAAAGTTGTAGCTCTATTATCACCAGTCACATGCCTTTGAAGCTGAACGTTCCTGGAAGCTTTACAATACCTTATGTGGTTGGTGAGTTGGAATTTGCAAAGTGTTTATGCGACTTAGGCCCAAGTGTAAATCTTATGCCTTTGTCAACCTTTAGGAAATTAGGGCTCAACAATATAAAGCCAACTTCGATGCGTATTCAATTGGCAGATCGATCCATAAAGAAATCGTTTAGTGTGGTGGAGGATGTTATTATTAAGGTGGTCAAGTTCATTATTCTTGTGGATTTTGTCATATCACTACAACACAAAATGCTTTAGGCAACAGAAAAAAGTGTAGCTATAAGTACAATTATCATTGCCTTTTTATTAAAGCAACAGAATTCATACCGTTACAAGAAGTGGAATTGCAATAAGTATAAGGTAACATAATTTTTTTATTAGGCAACAAAATAAAAAAATGTTGCTCTAAGTTTTGACTAAGGCAACATATTAGTTTCAAACTATAGCAATAATGTTAAATAGTATTGCAACACTTTTAAGTCTTTATAAGGAAATAAAGTGAATTTTTTAAGGCAAACAATTTATAATAAGAAAAACAACAATTTATTCTATCATTAAGAATATTATTTAACGTAAAGTCAAACTCTCATCATTATGTAGGCAACATCCATATATACATTAAAAGAAATATATAGATATTAATGTACGTCTTAATTGCCTACGTACTATCAAATGTAAATGACAAAAAACTGCATTTATATATAATATATAGTCCATAAGGACTTGTAAAATTCAATCTTTTAACATATTCAAAATACAAAAGCAAAAAATCACTAGCTAAAATATTCATCTACAATATCGTCCTCCATTCCTTATGAACTATAACTGAATTAATCTAAATACTAAACAAAACTAAGTATGAGCACTCCAAAATTCTTCACGAAGTACCTCCTTGTCCACTCATAATCGTCACCATCCTAAAAAGGAAAAGAAACAAGTATATTAGAATTATAAAACAAATATGCTCATAAATAGGTTGACATATCTAAAGAATGAATTATGAAAAATAGAACCTTCATTACTTGCAATCACCATTCATTCTCAGGGATTACAATCACCAATTAAATTACCTTTATGTTCACAAAAGATATAGGTGGAGACCTAATATCATCTACAATAGCAACTTTAAAATCATCAAGTGTCCAAGATGATGTCAAAGAAACCTAACAAAATTGCCAATATATTAGACATCTAGAAGAACAGGGTGTACATAATGTAAAACAGAATTACATTTAAGACCTTTCTCAACTTGACAGCATCCTTTATTATCACCTTGTCATCATGGTACTGTTAAAGTAAATGAAATACCATAATTAGTATGCCTGAAACTTAGTAAAAATAACCAAGATATTCTGTCACTTTGTTTTCAAAGAAAATCAAGTATATATAATCCTTCAAACTTGGACAAACTCAAGTATCGAGCTATTACATATATTATAATATTTTCATCAATGCACATAAACAAAGTAAAAAGTAGACACCATTGATCAAAGGTAAAATAAAACTAAGATGGATTTTCCTTACGATGTTCACTCATTTCACTCAATTGTTTAAGGTTGGTGTTTCACTCAATACTCCCTCTAGGACACTATACTACCATAGGCTTGCAAATTCACCAATTTTCTACCACATAAGTTACATGTTATTATGGATCAAAGAGGGCTTTTACTAAGGGTTGTAATGGGGTTTGGGTTAAGGCAAGGCAAAAAAGTCAAAGGATAACTCACAAGTATTAAGGTAAGTAAGAAGGGACAACTAAACACAAATTTTGAGATATGTATATAAATACCATGACTACAACTACTTATCACTAACTAATGCTTCTACGTTTCCTTCAACAACAGAAACAAAGACACTTTTAATCAATAAAGCCAAAAACAAATATGCTTTTCTTTTTCTTTTTTCCTCACTTTTTTCTTCTTCTTTTTCTTTCTCTTTTTTTTCTTCTTCTTCTTTTTCTTTCCCTTTTTGTCTTTTGAATAACAATAAAACAATAAGGAAATAATAACAGCACAGTTCAATAAAACATGAGTAGAAATGCCTCTCAAAACATCTCATAATCGAATACAAAACAAAAGTCCCTAAATCATATACATTAAATGTCACTCATTACTTCATCAGGGCAAGGCTAATGGGTTTTTCTGGTTTCAATGTAAGGTGATTACTTCATAAACAAACAAGGTTAAAGGCTCAAAAGGGTTGGCAAGGGGAAAATGAGTTGGTGGGTCATTTAAGCTAAAGGTTCAAAACAAAGAAGGCCTTAATCATTTCCATAAAGCATGCATTTCGTAGTTTCAAATCGGTTTGATGCAAGTTCTGAAGGTAATCTTCCTAGGGGAGCATCACACACAACAAAGAAACATAATGACTATGAAATGCAGTCATATAGGCTCAAAACCTCACTTGTGCTTATATGCAGATCCATCAAATTTTCATACATTACCTAATCACTCAAGTATCAAATTATTGACTGAGTTTATTCAACTAACTACTTAAATCAAACCATATGATTCACCTTCCACTCAAGCTGACTATTTCAAATTCAAGCACACAACTCAATTCTCAGTCCAACTACTATACAGAATGGCATGGTTCAACGTTCATCACAGTTCTAATACAAAAATGCAAAAATGTTAAAACTAGCCCCACCCCCACACTTAAATGGGACATTGTCCCCAATGTATTGAAATCATTAAAATAAAAAAAACACATGTAAGGGATGAGAACATAAGGACTCCCCTGGATTAAAGAGGGCTCAGCGACTTGAAAGAAAATTTCACAATTTTGGTCTTGCATTCCTAAGATCAAAACATACAAAAAGCAAATAAGGTACTCAAATGAAAGCAATAATAAATAAAAAGAAACTGAAACAGTAAAGGACTAAAATGAAAGGATAAGATTGGGCTACCAATGTATGTTGGAGCTTCAAGCTCCATCATTTCCACGTTGTGCATTTGAAATCCCTCAAAGTAGGGCTTGAGACGATGTTCATTGACTTTAAACTCTTTCCTCATCTTGGCACTTCTGATCTCCACTACTCCAAGGGGATATACCTGTGTAACCTCAAAGGGACCTATCCATCAGAAGCGTAACCTACCTAGAAAGAGCTTGAGGAATGAATGATATAAAAAATACTTTATGTCCTACCATAAATGTCTTCCTAGAGATGATGTGATCATGGAATGCCTTAGTCTTTTCCTTATAAATCTGGGCATTCTCGAATGCTTCATGTCGCAACAACTTCTAACTCTATGTTGCACTTCTTGATTGCCTAATAAGCCTTATGTTGTAGCTCCACTGGAAGGTGGCATGGCTTCCCAAAAATAAGCCTGAATGATGGCATCCCTATTGGAGTCTTGTATGCAGTCCTATATGCCCATAAGGCGCTGTTGAGGCACAAACTCCAATCCTTCCTATTGGGATTCACCATATTCTCTAAGATGGGTTTGATATTGGGTTCACCATCTTCTCTAAGATGGATTTGATCTCTCAGTTGGACACCTCAGCCTGACCACTCATTTGAGGTTGAGACTCGATGCATCACTTGATATTTCTTCAGGAGGGTCTCGATCATCCGGTTACAAAAGTGAGTCTCCTTGTCCCTGATGATGGCTTGCGGGACTCCAAACCTTGAGAAAATGTTAGATTTCAAGAAATCTGCAACCACTCGAGAATCTTCAGTTGGGGTGGCTTAAGCTTCCACCCATTTCGACACGTACAAACAGAATATATTGAAATCCAAACGAGGAAAGAAAGGGACCCATGAAGTCCACTCCCCAAACATTAAAAATCTAAAAAATTAATATAGGGGTTTGAGGCATTCCTCACGAGAACCTAACATACTTATGCGTTGACAATTATCATAAGTCCTACAGAAATCATATGCATTTCAAAATAAAGACTGAATCAAAATATCACTTCTTCTTATGATTTCTAGCCCTATTACTCTAGTTTAATTTAAAGGAAAAATCATCTCATTTGGAATCCTATAGGTCCAAATATAGTCAAAACATTGAAGTATGCTTAGTAAAACTAATCCCATTTGCATGGTTCCAACAGACCATTTGATCATTCTCTTTCAATTTAACACCAATTAATACAAAGTTTCATGGAGATGTAGGCAAATGTGTTAGGAATCCATTGCTTCAAGAACCAAGTCATTTGGAGGTCTAGAGAAGGAGTTATGGTCAAAAGAAGCAACTATGCTCATAACTTTACTCCAATTGAACATACTTTGGCGTAAACGCCATATCTCTCACTATAGATGTCGAATTGACTTAGTTTTTAGACGGTTGGAAAGAAGACATCTAGGGATACAACTTTCATGAAGACGAAAAATTCCAATTCTGTCATTAAGGGGCAAAACACACGGACTGTGTGAAATCACACGGTCTGCTCGTGTGACCCTCGGGTGGAAATGTGTCCCTGTGCCTGGAATTACACGGCCCGTGTGAATTTACACAGGCTAGCCGTGTGACTTTCGGGTGAACTTAAATTTTCACCTCCAAAGCTCCTCCAAAGGGTCCTAAACCCATTCCAACCTTCCATACACTCTTAAGCATCCCAAATTCACCTATTCTTAAGCAATTATCACTCCAAAACACTCCAAAACCATTTAAACACACTTTAAACTTGATTAGCAATCAAATTCCAACTCATTTCCAACATCATCCCTATGGATAAATCCCTCAATTTCATCCAATTTTAACTCAACATCCTCCATACATATCTCATCTTCCCTAACTTGATCATAAACACCCAAATATAATGCACTTACACTCACTCAATACATAACACAACATACTTTCATTCACAACTTTTGCTGCACTTAACATCCTACCTTCATGTCAAGATAGGGGACTCTTAAAGAAACAATTTACCTTCAAAGTCTTCACAAGAAATGTAGTCAAAAACTTCTAGTTTAAGCCAAACTAAAAATCATCTCAATGGCTCAACTATAGAAATAGTTATGGCCAATACATTGAAGCATACTCAAAGAAAATTTCCAGATTTTCAAACTTTCAAAACTTTACACTTCACTCCACTTATACCTTCTTATACTTAGATCATCTTTTCCATTACATTCCTCATCATTCTCTACCTAATTCAACTCAATAAACCATTCACAAACAATTCATAATCCATAGTTTAGCATTAACCAAAAACATAGCATATGTAAATATCCATTCATAAGCACTTTCTACACTCATCCAATCATTCCTTTGAAAACCATTCAATCTCTAAACCTCTATATACTCTTACATGCATTCTCACTCATCCTACACATATAAAAACAACATATGAACCTAATTTATCATCATTCATGACACAACATAAACCTTGCAATATCAACACATCACAACTCAAGTTAATCATCATGTTAGTCTAAAATGAACCATACCAAGACATTGAAAGCAAACACTTACTTGATTTAACTTCAAACTCTTCAAACTCTCACTAAACCCTAGTTCCCAAGCATCCCATGTTCTTCATCATGAAAGAGGTAAAGCTAGGTTTTTCTTATGGCAACTTGAAGAAACAACAAGATGGAAGCATAATTGAAAGATGGAGCAAGGTTCAAAGTAGGTAAATCAACAAATCATGAAGGAGGTGAAGAGAAGGAGATGAAGCCACGAAATTGAGAGAAAAGAACCTAAAATAAAGCTCGAAAGGTTGTTTGAAAGGTAAGTGTCGTGGGAGAGAGCAAGAATGGATTTTTAAACAATTAACAATTGGTTATAAGACATGGCTTGGCAAGTGACACTTGTCATTTGCCACATGTCCAACTCCCATGCATTCAATTTTGCTACTCTTATTAAACTATTCCATTCAAACCCAATTTCTAATAAACGCCACTTGTCAATTATTCATAAAGTCATGCATCTAAAATTTCAATGCTATTTGACAATAAATTCTACTACCATTTATCAATTGGTCTGCCACTTGGTATTTTTTCTAGTCCAAAAATTACCACGAAAATTTTCAGAAAAATTCCTAAAATTCTCCAAAATTGCTAAATCTACAATTTCACTCTCCAAATCAATTTTCAATACCAATAACCCAAAATTCTAAAACCAATCACATTTATTGCCAATTATACCGGGAATGTCAATGAATGCATGTACAATTATTGTTATGTGCAAGGATTCACTATTCATGTGCATGTGCACCTTATATAATGCATGAGCATGAGATGTGTTTTTCCAATTTCTCTTATTGATCTCACATGTACCAAATCTTTAGGGTTCTAACCCTTTAGATGAACGGGATGTTACAAATAACCTCTAAGAAATGTCTAAAACTTCAATATAAACACTTGAACTCCTCGTTTTCTAAACCAATTAAAAAAATTCCTGCTTTCTTCAGTCAGCAATCATATGCATATAAATGAAGAAGTTTTAGTTGCTAAAAGTGCAAAACCCTTCCTATACCTATTCAAAAGTTGTTAAAGGCAAAATTATGGAATCAATAAGTAATAAAACGATTATAAAAAGAACAAATCCACTAAATTGAAATTATTGGACAAAACTAATTAAATAAGAAATCAAAGATTGAAAAGAATTGATTAGATTGTAGAAATTTGATTAAAGAAGGAAACCTTTAAAAGTAAAAGTTGTTTGAAAAAAATTGAAAATATTAGAGAAAATTCAATTGAAATAAGATTAAAGAAATTGTCGAAGTTTAATTGAAGAAAGAAATTAAGAATAATTTTTTTACGATTTTTAATATTACTTTAAAATTTTGGGTAATTTGCATTTTAGTTGACCTATTTTGAGTTTTAGAAGTTGTTACTAATAATCGAATTGGCTAGCTAGTCAGTTCTCAAGTAATTCAGTTGAACCAACAAGTCTAATTCAATTTTTACTTCACTATAATTTTCTTAATAAATATCACCTTTAAAATTCATGAAATAGGAGAGGTGTGCTCGCTTGGCTCACCTACGAAGTTTTCTTGAATCCAAAAAAAAAACCTCAAAGAGAAATATGAGATGCTTCAAAATCGAGTGAGCCTGGTTCAAACCAAGGATTTCATATATTGGATTTACATCCTATAATTAAAAAGTATTAATTGTGGATGTGCTTTTTAACACTTTCGACATTTGACACTTCTTCAGGAACAAGCATTGTTAAGTATATATACTAAGGACGAACGGGATGGACGACCACGCAATCCATCTCAACCGCCCATTTAATCCGACGGTGA
>JANKOE010000003.1:19831933-19842824 GCA_026284465.1 Erythroxylum citrifolium
TTTGCTTGCTGGTTTCTATTTTTATTTAATACACTGGGCATTTTCGCTGCGCATTTGCGCAGTTTTAATCTGCTAGTCTAGTTTAATGTACATAACTCATCGACGTTGGCATAATGACTTGACCTTTTGATTTTGGGTCGAGAGCTACATTAAATTTGTTTGTTTCATTTTCATTTTTATATTTTTGTTTTTGTTTTCAAATTTAATAAAAAAAACTTGTTCGTCTAAAAAATAAGCCTCGAGTTTCTAGACTTGGCCCCAACCTGAGGTTGACCTTTATATGCAAAACTGCTTTGGCATTTTAAAATGAAAGAAAAATTGACTAGGCCAAGCTGGGCTCGAGTTGTCCCTGGCATGGTCAGGTTCGAGTTCGGGTTCGGATTTGGGCTCAGGCTTGCACCGACTCATTGTCACCCCTATATTTGAGTTTTTGGTTTAGATTTCTTCCTGTTTGAAAAATTATGAAAATCATAAAAAGTGATTTTTGTTTTTTTGTTTATGTTTTATTTCATAATCTAATTTACTATCAACTAAATATATATTACTTAATTATTTAATATATTAATTTTTAATAAAAAACTATGAATAATTTAATTTAATTTTATATTATATTTAATTAACTAAGACTAATTATTAATAAGAATTATGAATAATTTAATTTTACTTACTAATTTTATTTATTTTTGTAATTAAATTAAATAATTATTAATAAGTATAAATAAATTTAAAATATCTTCAACATATATAAATTTAAAATAAAATATGACTTAATAATTAAACTATATTTAGAATAAATATTAATTTATAAAAAAGTTAATTTTTAAATATCATTATAAAATAAATAATTTTATTAATAATTTGTTAGTAAATATTGTATAAGATTTAATAATTTATAAACACTTGAAAGTTGACCTAGCTCCTCAGTTTTGGATGTGATTAAAACTCTAAAATTTGTAACTATATTTACAAACAGTTTTGAAATGTATAGAATTGAATAAATAACTAGACGTAATTATTTATAAAAAAAATAGTAGGATTACAATTAGTAAAGAAGTTCTAATTCTACAGGTTAAAAGATGATGCTATTTGAATTGTTTCCATCAGGTCAGAATATTGGTGAGAAAATTGAGAAGCATAGGGAATTTACTGGATGAGAGACTTGTCAAGATTTCCAACATGGGATTCTCATCTACAACAGAATAGATTCAATTGGCACCTCACCTTTAACTTCATGTATCTTGGTAGGAGCTATGCTCTCTGGTTAAGCTCCAAATTTTCTTTAAAAAATTTGTCTGCTTGCCGTGAATCCACATTTCTGGCTCACCTTCAACCTTATCTGTTCCTGTTCATAGGAAAGCTACATAATGATAACCCATTGTTTCCAACTTGCCTCTGTGTCCATATTTGCACTCCAAAAGCCATGTCATTGGCCCCAACTTCTTCAGGGTCGTTAGGCTCTCACTTAGCTTTCCAATTATGAAGTTGACAATCATCGCCTGCTTTAGTCTTGCACGTCGAGCTCTCGCCCCCCGAGCACTTGTAAGAGCCATGTTCTTTAGAGTTTTGTTTAATGCCAGGGAATGACTTGAGCTCGGTTGAATTGTCATTTAAGACCCTCCAATTTTAAATGGCTTATTCTCTTCCATTATAGCAAACTATTCTACTCCTTTCTGCGTATGTCGCCATTGGCAGTGGCTGACTCTTCATGCGGCAGGTGTGACAGGAAATAGAAGGGTCTAAACACAACCATGGCTGGCAAATTTGGAAAGTGCATGTTGTTCTGTTGTGCAAGGAAATCATCGGTAACGTCTCTTGTATTCTGTTGGACTATATGGGAGAAAACCATTTTCAGTTTTAACAAAAAATAGGGAGGTTCTTTAGAATTAGTTCAGCTTTTATAAACAAAAGCATCAAGATTCAATAATATATATATCTTAGAGATAGCAATCTGTTATTCTAATAGCCTTTGATTCTGAGTAATATTTCCTTACTATATGTTTAAAAAATTCATATTTAAGAGGAAGCAAATGATAATTGATAAATTAAGTTGTTACTTTGTTGAGAAGTTTACTTGTGGATTGAACTTGACGAATGCTCATATAGCTTGAAGCTTTTGGGGACTTATGTGGTAGGGAATAATTGTTGGTTAGAGCATTGGGAATTTCAAGTCAAGATAGGGAATTGTAAGATATGCCTTGAATTATAATGAAATAGAATTCCAATTAAGGCGGAAAATTGTGAGATGTGTTTTGAATTATAGGGAAATAAAATTTCAGTTACCTTAGGATTATGATGAAATAGAGTTTTAATGACTTTAGGATTACAATAAAATAAAGGCTCAATTACCTTAAGTTGTAGTGAAATAGAATATCAATGACTTAAGGATTATGTGGTAATAAAGTTTCACTTTAATTAGACTTTTTACATATAATTCTATAAATATTTTGTTAAGAGTTGTGTAACGTTGTGGGAATTTTAGTCATACTTCTTCTTGTATCATCTATCTCATAGTAACAATAGAAGAATATGTTTCCTTGCCTGATTGGTATCATAGTTAAGGTTTGTTGTCAAGATGTCTCTACATAAGTTCAATATTGAGAAGTTCAATTAATTGAATGACACTTTAGGAAAGTTGAAGATGAGAGTGGTTTTTGTTCGACAAGGATGTGAAACAACGATAGAAGAATAAGAAAAATTACTGAAGAATTTTGGGTTGTCAGATAAGGACGAGATTTTGTTAGGGACACACAGGATAATACTATCGAGCGTAAGAGACAAGGTCGTAAGAGAAGTAATTGACGAAACTAGTGCTATTTTGTTATCGAAATAACTTAAAAGTAAGTTTCAAAAGAGATCACTTAAAAGTAAGTTTTAAAAGACATAACATCTATGTCTTAATTGGAAAGACAATAATAAGATTGGTAGATTTATCTTAATCTTCAAAGAAGAAAGAAAGTACTAAAGTATGACATATGCGGATGAGTTATCTTGGTGAACAATGGATGATGAAATTTCACAAGAGGAGCTCATTGAAGGATGACTAACACGAAAAGGTAGATTTTTGTAAGTTTCATTCCCTATGTAGAAAGTCTAGGATAACCTTCAAAGATTTATTTGGGGAGTGATATATGTTCGATCAAAATATGAAAAGGTCGTATCAAGTTTAATAATGAGCAGCACTGTTTTAAAGGTGGTACTAGAATAGTTTGGAATAGATGCTAATAAGGAGCTACAAATTCTAGTTCATGAGATAAAACAATGTCAAGAAGAAAGCATCAGTACAATTTAGGAGAGCGAGGAGGACCATCAGGAAGCCAAGGAGATATGGATAGTGAGATAAAGTCATTTTCCAGCAAGTTGTGCTCACCCAATATATTTCTAGTACCCTAAAGGATATTTGAGTCTAGGTCATTTGTCCAATATTATAGTGTTTTATTGTGTCCAATAAATCTCAGCCATTTATTTATGTAGGACCTACATAAGGCCTACGTGGGTCTTGCAAAATAAATAGCTGAGATTTTATGAGACAGAATAAGACAGAGTAAAACTGAAAAGAAGATCTGGTTTCAAGATATTTCTAGTAACTTAAAAGATATTTTTATCTCTATCACTGATGGTCACTAATAGGAGCATCAGTACAATCTTTCTCCCGTCATTTTCCAGCAAGTTGTGCTCACCCAATATGAAATTGCTATCTGCATATTCAAGCTTTTCCATTATACCTCATTCCACATGATTAAGAACAGGTAATAAATTACAAAACGTGCACAGTCCGAGTGGGACACAACCCTGACATATGATCTTGACCTTGGCTTCAAGCTTAACCTATTCAGAAATGAGTTAGGAAAACAAGATTGGTTCTTCTCATTGAAGTACAATTATTTTATGAGTTGTTCATTCCTGAGGCCTGCAAATTTTCCTGCGTGCTTTCTGTTCTAGGGACACACAAGGTGTCACTTAAGTTGACCGTAGTTTGCTGGGGTCATTCTACTCAGGGCAGGTCGTAACTGAGCTTAATCATCAAGGAATATCTCATTTTGCTTCAGCGTTAGTTAATTAGTAGTCAGTTATGTGTTATATTTATCGAATCATTTTTTTTTTACTTTGACTTGATCTGATTTAATTTAACTCAAATTAATAAATTAAGTTAATTTATGTTAGGAATCCCAGACAATTACAAAAGTATTCAAGAGTTTATAATAGTATGCAAATCTCTCCCTCTTGAGCTAGCTTTTGGGGTGAGTTAGGCACTTTCTAACATAGTATCATAGTCAGTTTGTCTCGATGGTTTGGGTCGATGCCCAGTTATGACCCTTTGCCCAATATGTCCATCAGATGTCCAGTCCTGCTCTAGACTGAGGGGGGTGTGTCAAGAATCCCACATCGAAAAATTACAAAGTCATTCAAGAGTTTATAATAATATGCAAACCTCCCCCTCTTGAGCTAATTTTTGGGGGTGAGTTAGACACTTTCTAACAATTTAATTTAATCAAACTTCAATTTTGGATTAAGTTAAGATTGATCATCAAATTTTGAATTGGCAAATCTAAAATAAATTTCAAAATTAATCTAAAAAATTAAAAAGAATAATATTATTTAAAAAAAATTATTGAAAACAATGTTGTTTTTAAGGACTCACTGAAGCCACCCATTCAAAATCTTCGAGCCGTTCGATACCTACTCTGGATAAGAATTACACTTAATGGGGATAAGGTCATTTCTATGAAACGTCATTCTATCGCATGCTCATGCTATTTCACATTGGCCTCTCCTTGCCCTTTACCATCACCATTCACGCGTTCCCTTCGATCACACCGTCGCCTTTGTTGACTTTTATGCTCCCAAAGTCCCGCTGGCCACTATCACAACGTCCCCTACAATCTGCCCCACTTTTCTGAACGACGCATATACCGTAGGATCAATAGTCACATCAAACCATTCACTTTCACAGATCCTAGTTATATCGCTACCATTTTTACAATATGTGTATACTATTTTGAATATACTGATACATATATCCCAAGAGTCAAATCAAGTGAAAATGTAATTCAAATTGAAAAAATGTTTCGTGTTAATTAAGTCCTATCATTAGTCTTTAATAACATATTAAATACCAAAAAGATAACATATATCATTCTTTCTCTTATTCTTATTTTAGAGAGTATTTAAATGATGCAGAAGAACTTTAAATATTTTGTCTTGAGTTTACATTTTTATTAGAAAAATCAAAGGTTAGAGATCCAATGATTACTTGGATCAACTTGGTTCTTTGGATTACTAAATAATTTAAATATATAAATTATTTGTAAATTAAAATTAAACTTGCTATGTATTTAAAATATGTATTTGTAGGTTATTTCCATAGAGGCATTAAAAATATCCATTTCCATTTAGATTTGTATGCAAGGTGTCGAATTGTTAATTTTGCTGTCTCACCTCATAAAGTTTAATTTTTCATGTACTAGTTTATTGCCGGTTTTTGGTTTCTTTTCTTGTTTAGATTTATCTACGCGTTAATTCTTTCATGGAGAGAGAAACCTTATTCTACTAAGTCAAAGATAAAGCGCGGTGTATGCCCATGTTATATATAGTATGTATAGATGTGTATTGTAAAGCGAAGAGCTTGGTTCTGTGAGCAACAGAAAAAAGGTGTGTGATCGAAGAACTGTTTGCCTAACAGGCACTTTGATTCTCTTTCTGCAACCCAGATCATAAAAAGCAGAATCTGTCACAGAAACAAAGGTTTGTACCCTATTCTCCTTCCAGTATCTGCAACAATCCTGATTCAGATCGACCCACTCAGTCATCAGTTTTGATTAGTCTTTTCCATTGCGCTAATGCTTTTGGTCCTTTTCCATCTTTTTTCTTCGCAAATTCTCAAGGACGTTTCTAGTTTCCCTGTTCACACCTTCTATGAACTGAATTATTTGTTTATATGAGATTTTTCCAATGATCTTCTGCGTTACATCTAAAAAGAAGCTAGTTTTCCTCGATGGATCATATTCTGCTGCTGAGAGTGATTCAAACTGACCATCAAAATGAGATCTTTCCTTACTTGTCATTAGACTCGGCTGTTACGTTTGCCTCCAGATTAACATTTCATGCTCATCCTTTAAAACCAATATTTTTGGGTTTCCTTGTTTTGTGTTCTCCCAGAATTCTCAGCAAGAAAAAGACATGGCAAACGAGTCATACGAGGACGCCATTGCAGGACTCACCAATCTTCTCAGGTATATTTATCTATATTCTGAGTTCAACTCCGTTAATTATCTTCATCGTAGTTAGATTTGAATTTGTGCCCTTTCATTTAATTTTTCTGCAACCCACAAATCACTCTCATTTATTTGGTCTTAAAATCTCTCTGGATGATCTATTACCATGTGTGTTCCACAATCGACGAGACATTACGCGTTTTGAGCCAGTTATTATCACCAAATGGAAACGATTTCTCGTTATATGTGGGTCCCACTTTTTGTTTCTAACGATTTAAACCTGACCGGTTCATGATCTGTTCTTGGCATCAGAGAGAAAGCTGACCTCGGGAGCGTCGCCGCCGCAAAAATCAAGCAGATAACAGCCGAGTTGGAGGCTGCCGGTTCAAAGGGGTTCAACCCGGTTGAGAGGATCAAGTCCGGTTTCGTCCATTTCAAAACTGAGAAATTCGAGTACGTTTTGGTTTGGTTTTGTGTTTTTTACCTTAACTTTTGATTGTAATATGCTGTGTGACGTTTTTTCTCAAAAAAAATATGCTGTGTGATGTCGGTTGGGTTTTGAATCTTCAATTTCAGTGGATGTTCCGAACTACCCTTGCGTGTTATTCAATTGGACTGCTGCTTATCTGAAAGTTAATTTCACTTATCAAGGCAACCTTTTTACATTATCCTACGTACTGAAACTGGAAAGGCTCATCAGTTCCAATTCCAAAAGCTTTTGTACCATTAGGAGTGTTGCTGACGATTGGCATATGCCTGTTCTTTTCAGGAAAGGTCCGGACTTGTACGGTGAACTTGCCAAAGGCCAGAGTCCCAAGGTTAATATATTGATTTTTAACTTTTTCTTTTAACATATAAAGTCCCTCGGTCAGAAAAAAAGGGTAAGGATTGAAAAAAATAAAAATAGTAATATAATATAGTTGAATGAATTTTGTTTTTATTTTTTTAGAAAATATTTCATAGCTTTTAATATAGCGAGAAACTATAACTATTTTTTACTATATTTATTATAATTTTTATTATCATTTTTCGCGTGAACCAAGAATATACTTAATAAAACTTAACATGTCAATTAGGTCCTACACAACTAGTTTTCTCTGTTAGATTCAATGAGATATACATATATAGGGTGGAGTTAAAAGGAGTTTTCAACATATTAATCTACTATATTTGCATTTTGCATCTTGCTTTTTGTTTATGGATCGACTGGCAATCATATATTAAACGGAGGTTGCTGGTTTTATCTGTGCAGTTTTTGGTATTCGCCTGCTCAGATTCTCGAGTATGCCCTTCTCATATTCTCAATTTCCAACCAGGAGAGGCCTTTATGGTCCGAAACATTGCCAACATGGTCCCACCTTATGATCAGGTTTTTTCAGTAGTACCTACCTAATTAGCCACTTGATATGTAGCTTGTCGCCTGCAATCACTGCTCTTTCCGGTAAATCTAACAGTAGCATATACTTTCCTTCTGACCCTCGTCGTTAGAAGTTTTGGAACTGAGAGTAAGATTCTGAAACGTCAGCTGTTTAATAAAATAATGTTGGTGGGACATTTACATGACCTGACTGGACATATTGATTTAGACTTATCTGCTTGATTTTTTTCCTCCTTTCAGACAAAGTACTCCGGTGTGGGCGCAGCCGTTGAATATGCGGTCTTGCATCTTAAGGTACTTTATCTTTTAGCCCTTCTTACAGCATAGCTACATTAGATTTATTCTTAGAAATGTAGTGGCACCTCCATGTTCAGTAACGGAGGACGAAGTTTGTCTAATCTTCGTTCATGCCCAACACGCGTTTGTCCGTAGTGGCTGAAATGACTCAAAACCACCTTATATTTTTTTATATGCCCATTTCAACTCGTACCTAACTCCAAATCATATTGTTATCAAACTTCACGAACTACTAGTCAACACCTAGACCTTGTTTCTCATCCCAATCTATTCTGGTAAATATTAAGTTGATAAATTGTTATATTATCTGAAGTGGACTTGATGCCAATACTTGCTATTCTCATGGATCTGAACTCAGGTAGAGAACATTGTGGTCATTGGCCATAGTCGCTGTGGAGGTATAAACCGCCTCATGTCTATCCAAGATGATGGGACCACTTCCAAGTAAGTCTTTAACCCTATTAGGGCAAGCAGTATTTATAGTTTTGTAGCCTTCAAGTACTTGAAGGATATGTTATATGTTTATTTATCCTCCAATGCCCTGTTGTAGGATTGCTCTTCTCACTGGTTGAAGTGTCTACCTCAGATCACCATTTTTTGCTAGATCTAGATGTGTAGGGACTAAGCTATAAGACGTATTATTTCTTAGTGGTGCCATATTCTTGGAGGAATCTAAAAAGCCTAGGAAAGCAAGACTAGTTTCAATCTTTAAGTTTCCTTCACATGGTAGATGCTTTCCTGTTCCAATCATATTTTAACTTGAGATGAATTGAGAAGGCGACAAGGATCCATCTCTTGTTTCTTCTACAGTTCAACATTAGGTTTCACTTTAATTTTTTTGTTGTATTTTTTAAACCTGTTTAGTTCTTAATATTAATATAGTTACATTTTTATCATTAATAATAATTACATATCAGATAAAATTTAAAAATAACTTATTTTTAATTAAATAAATTTATTTTAATTTCTTATATAATATTTATCAATACATTATTAATAAAAATGATTTTATTTTATTAAATAAATAATTTAAAAATTAAATTTTTATTTAAAAATTAATATATATTGTAAGATATTTTAAATATAATTATATTTATTAGTAATTATTAAATTAAATTTATTTAATTTAATAAAAATAAAATAAAATAATTAGGTAAAATTAAATTATTCATAATTTATATTAATAATTAATTTTTGTTCATTAAATATATAATATTAAATTAAATTATTAATAGTTCTTATTAATAATTTATATATTAAATAGCTAAATAATAAATATTTAGTTAATAGTAAATCAAATTATGAAAAATAGAAATGGAAAAAATAAATTTTATGGTTTTCATAATTTTTGAAAATTGGAAGAAATTAAAACATAAAAATGTGAGAATCTTAACAATCTTTCTTAGTCATTACGAGTACCTAAAACGGGCCAATATTCCAACGTTAGTGGTGGAATGATAACTAGTGGCCTTATCAATTTTTTGTGCAATTTATGATTATTTCACATTTTAGTAGTATAATGCTTTTCTTGTCTGGTACATATGACCACTTTAACTATAAGAAGGTCAATGCAACTCTTAATAATATGTTACTTTCTGCGAAATAATGCAGTGACTTCATTGACCAATGGGTGAAAATCTGTTCAACAGCAAAGTCCAAGGTGAAAACAGAATGCAATAGTTTAACTGACGAAGAGCAATGCTACACCTGCGAGAAGGCAAGTTGCTGGCTAACCCTCAATATTAAATTGATTAGAACATGAAAAGCTATTTAGGTTAAGAAAAGGAACAGATAAGTTAGGATAAGGAAGGTTCCAAGGTGACCTTTTCTTCTGGACCTTATGTCAATGTTTGAAAGGTACAAAAAAAAAACCTATCAGGTTCTTGCTGGCCATGTGACTCATAGCACAAGGAACAAGCTGGCTTGCATCAGCTAAGGAAGCGGAGAAATCGCAAGTTCTGAATTTAATAATTATCCGGACATTTTAAGGGATTAGTTAAAATGGGTTTTGGAACTTCGAGCTTCGAATATGCAGTAGGGTGAAAAGCAGAACATGACGTACCAGAAAGTAAATACAAGAAGCAGAAGATGGTAGGAGGAAAGTTTTTTAAGTGGCAATCAAAAAACACCTTCAAAATTCAGCCTTCTATTGAGCATTTTATCTTTGCGCTTCATTTCTGTTATTTGCATTCTAAATGTTTGTTGAAGTGATTAGCCGTTAATCCTTTTTTAACTCAATGCAGGAGTCTGTAAATGTGTCACTTGGAAACCTATTGACATATCCATTTGTGAAAGAGGCTGTAGTGAAGAACACTCTTGCCCTGAAAGGTGCACACTACGATTTTGTGAAAGGAAGTTTTGAGCTGTGGGATCTTGATTTCAACATCATACCCTCTGTAATCGCATGAGCAAGAAGGATTGTCATTTTCCCTCTTCCCTAAAGCTTCTCTTTTCAGTGTTCTTTGTTCGTCCCCTAATCAATAATAGCACTTGACAATGAAGTCTTTTTAGAATTTTGGAAATAAGTGCCTGATGCATTTTTCCTTAAAATATTAGAGAATGTTGGATTTCTTAGAACTGATTGTTTTTTTTAGAAATTAAAAAATATTGACTAAAGATGGAAGATGAATACAAAATTTGGAGAGGCAAAAGACTGACCCATCAACTAAAACGACAACATTACACCCAAATAACCAGTCCCCCAAAGCGGCAACGTTCCATGCCAAAATGGGATACCCAATTCCTACAATCCCAACCCCAACGTTTCTTAGAACTGATTGTTAAAGTCATTATCAAATGCGAATCCGAAATCCCTGGAGCATGATTTCAGATTTCTTCAGCAGTTAAAACTATAGTGCAATGTTGAGGTAAATCTAAAATAAAATGATCTAGTAAAATATAATGTTTTAAAAACCGGACCGAATATCGAACCGGTTGAAGGAAAGGTTTAAGGTTTAGAGGTTCAACCGGTAGTAAACCGCTATCAAACCGGAATATAATAAAT
>JANKOE010000003.1:19903999-19932522 GCA_026284465.1 Erythroxylum citrifolium
ATATAATGGGCCGAAACTTATTGGGCTTCAATGGGATTAGGTTTTCTCTATAAATAGAGAAACTTAGGTCTCATTAGTAGAAGAAGAAAAAGACACCATTGTGATACGAAACCCTAGCCACCTCCGAGAGAAAACTGTGCGGCGATCGAAAAGAGTTTCAGGACGTGCTAGCCGATAGCCGCTGCCCGGATCGTTCATACTTGTGTGGATGCCGGTAAAGGGCATTCGCGTGTTGCAGTGTCTACGAATCTGAAAAAGAAACAACCAATCCGCGTCAAAAGGTATTTTCGTACATCCTGTGTATTTTCGGTTATACTTCATGTTGTGTTATGGTCTTTTCCGCAGCATATTGTGAATACTCGAGCCATACGCGATCCAAGAATTCTTCCTGCTCCTCAAGGTCTTCAATTCTTCGTAGCCGAGACCACCCGATAGGATTACCAAATCTGCAGATACATAAAGAAAAGTACCTTAAATTTTTTTTACATATTCCTCGTCACTTGTGCACTTCACTACTAAACCAGGATTGGCATTCCAAGGGAATAGCCCTAGGCCTAGAATACACGTAAATTCTCTGTAAATGATTGAATCTCCCTGCTTTTAAACTAACGTTTGCAAGACAAATCCCGTTGAGTTTTTCTCTTTTTACGTCCTGTTTGGTAAATTTTGATGAGAAAGACAAGTTGTATATTGAGGTTTTTGAGCCCACTGGAAAGCTAACTGGTGAAAACACGAGCTGGTGCAGCAAACTGTGACCACATAAATTGATGGACCACCTTCAGACTTGAATTATTAGAGAGAAGATGCAGGGTGAAAACATTCAGCGGTAACTGTGGATCCCAAGCATCGCTGTCTCATATCCATATCTATCAATTTCATTCAGCAGCAAGCTTGGGACATACTAATCCTTGATTTATTCCAACCATAACCAGGTCTGTCAATCATCTTAGAGATAACTATGACTTGGCCGCAAAAGAGGAAACAGGATACTTCTCCATGACTAGAAAAGAGGGAACAAGACAAGATAGAGTGAATTAAAAAAAGGGTAACTTGGATTAGCAGCCACTAACAAAAGTTTTATTTTCTGGCAACTCCTCACAGTAAAAACAAATCGAGTTTTGCACTTGGCACCAAATCTAAGAAACAGAGGAGATTTTGAAGGGAACTCAAAAATCACCTCTTGTTTAAGTTTTGACAGCAACATCCATAAAGTGCATCACAAATAGATCCACGTACATAACTTTAACCAAATATCTATCTGCATCAACTTCTCTTAGCCAACATGTAGACCAATGCCATTAATAATATATTAAGAAAAGGTAAAAAATGGAAGGTGGTCGTGGATCCAGATCTTCTGCTTTTCTTCTATATACAAAACATGGGGTTCCTCCCTCAACAATCCCAAAACAGATCAGCTCTTCTCAACTCTCATCAATGCCTGAAACTACAAGGAATATCTTACCTTCTTCCAATATCTTCTCATTTACCTTGCTTCTATCAATAAATTCTCTTCTCTTTCATTCCTGTCAATCCATAGATGAACAAGGACAAGCTCTTTTGACATGGAAGAACAGTTTAAACAGCTCCACTGGTGAATTATACTCATGGAATCCTTCAGACCCAAGTCCATGCAAATGGTTTGGGGTCAGCTGCAACTCAGATGGCAACGTTATAGAGATAAGCTTGAAAGCAGTTGACTTGCAAGGTCCATTACCTTCAAACTTTCAGTCTCTCAAGGCATTGCAAAAGCTTACCCTCTCATCGACCAACCTCACAGCCAGAATCCCCAGGGAGTTTGGAAAATATCTTGAGCTTAGTTTCATAGATCTCAGTGACAATTCTCTCTCAGGCGAAATACCTGAAGAAATTTGCAGGTTAAGCAAATTGCAAACCTTGTCTCTCAATACAAACTTCCTTGGTGGTCGGATTCCAGATGATATTGGAAACCTTTCAAATTTAGAGTATTTGACACTCTTTGACAATCAACTAACTGGTGAAATTCCGAAGAGTCTTGGAGCTTTAAACAGGCTGCAAATTTTCCGAGCGGGTGGGAACAAAAATCTTAAAGGTGAGCTTCCTCAGGAGATTGGAAACTGCACCAACTTGGTTTTGTTAGGCCTCGCGGAAACCAGCATTTCGGGGAATCTCCCTTCATCTATTGGAATGCTGAAAAGAATTCAAACCATAGCCATTTATACGGCATTTTTAACCGGTCCTATCCCAGAAGAGATCGGAAACTGCGAGGAGTTGCAGAACCTCTACTTGTGTCAGAATACCTTGTCTGGTCCAATCCCAAAGCGAATTGGAGAACTTAGAAAGCTTGAGAGTTTGCTCTTGTGGCAGAACAGTTTAGTAGGTACAATCCCTGACGAGCTTGGAAGATGCTCTGAATTGAAAGTTGTTGATTTGTCCAAAAATCTTCTGACAGGGAGCATACCAAGAAGTTTTGGAAACCTTCTGAAGCTTCAGGAGCTTCAGATAAGTGTTAACCAGTTATCAGGCACCATACCCGTTGAAATCTCAAACTGTACAGCTCTTACTCATCTTGAAGTAGACAACAACGACTTAACGGGTGAGATTCCTGCAAGTGTCGGAAACCTTAAAAACTTGACTCTTTTCTTTGCTTGGCAAAACAATCTAACAGGCAATGTGCCGGAGTCTCTCTCGGAGTGCCAGAACCTTGAAGCTCTTGATTTATCTTATAACAATCTCTTTGGTGTGATACCGAAGCAGATTTTCGGACTGCAAAATCTCACCAAACTACTACTACTTTCAAATGATTTGACGGGCTTTATACCACCTGATATAGGAAACTGTACCAACTTGTACAGATTAAGGTTGAACAGAAATAGACTGGCTGGTACCATTCCTTCGGAAATTGGAAACTTGAAGATTCTAAACTTCATTGACTTAAGTGTCAATCATCTTGTTGGTGGGATTCCCCAGTCTGTATCTGGATGCCACAACCTCGAATTTCTTGATCTTCATTCAAATCGAATCACTGGTTCTATGCCTGCTACTCTGCCCGAAAACCTACAATTTCTGGATGTTTCAGATAATAGGCTTACAGGCCAATTGGCTCCTAGCATTGCTTCACTCACAGAACTGAATAAGCTCAATTTCGCAAAGAATCGACTCTCAGGTGGTATCCCAGCAGAGATATCATCATGCAGTAAGCTGCAACTGCTAAACCTTGGTGATAATGGTTTCTCTGGGGCAATTCCAAAGGAACTTGGTCAAATTCCTGCTCTGGAGATCGCTCTCAATCTTAGTTGGAACCAATTCTCCGGTGGGATTCCCTCCGAGTTGTCCGGACTCAACAAGCTTGGAGTACTTGACCTTTCACACAACAAGTTTGAGGGCAAGCTAGATGTTCTAGCAACCCTCCAAAACCTTGTTTCTCTTAACGTCTCTTTCAATGATTTCTCTGGTGAATTGCCCAACACCCCGTTTTTTCGTAAGCTTCCTCTCAGTGACCTTGCTTCAAACCAACGTCTCTACATTGACGGAGCAGTAGGAACACCAGCTGATAGAACGGGAAAAACAGCCCGTGCTAGATCAGCGACGAAGATTGTTATGTCCATTCTCCTTAGTGCCAGTGCTTTCTCAGTAGCACTAGCAATCTACTTGCTAGTCCAAACCCGTATTGCTAGCGGTAGGAAGATGGAGGATGACAATTGGGAGATAGTTTTGTATCAAAAGCTTGAGTTCTCCATTGGTGAAATTGTTAGGAACCTAACATCATCAAATGTAATAGGCACAGGCAGCTCTGGAGTGGTGTACAGGGTAATTATTTCAAATGGTGACACTCTAGCTGTTAAGAAGATGTGGTCATCAGAAGAATACGGGGCATTCAATTCTGAAATCCGAACACTTGGTTCCATCAGACACCGAAACATTGTTCGTCTTTTGGGCTGGGGTTATAACAGGAAGCTAAAACTGCTCTTCTATGACTATCTTCCCAATGGAAGCTTGAGCTCGCTTCTTCATGGTGCTGGTAAAGGAGGAGCTGAATGGGAAGCCAGATATGATATTGTATTAGGAGTGGCTAATGCATTAGCATACTTGCACCACGATTGTACGCCAGCAATTCTTCACGGTGATGTTAAAGCCATGAATGTTCTGTTAGGAGCAGGCTATGAACCTTACCTAGCTGACTTTGGATTAGCAAAAGTTGTGAATAGCTATACAACTGATGATGACTTATCCAAACCATACCAGAGACCAAATCTTGCTGGTTCTTATGGATACATGGCTCCAGGTAATTTTAAGTCTACATTCAGCGAGTTTCAGTTTACTCCAAAAAGATTTCAAAAAGTAATCTTTGCTTCATTTTTCTTGGGTTCTTATCCTTTCTTTTCGATTTTGTGAAGAGCATGCATCCATGCAACGTATCACCGAGAAAAGCGACGTGTACAGTTTTGGAGTTATGCTTTTAGAGATCCTAACGGGAAGGCATCCCTTAGATCCAACATTGGCTGGTGGTGCACACTTGGTTCAGTGGGTTAGGGACCACCTAACTAGTAAGAAAGACCCTGCTCACATTCTTGATCCAAGGCTCATAGGAAGAGCTGACCCTACCATGCATGAAATGCTACAAACTTTAGCTGTTTCATTTCTGTGCATTAGCACAAGAGCGGATGAGCGTCCGACCATGAAGGATGTTGTAGCAATGCTAAAGGAGATTCGACACGTTGATGCCTTAAAAAAAGAATCTGACGTTTCAAAGAGTGATTTAACAACAGTTCATTGTACTCCTCATCCTAGGATTCTAGTTTCAGAAGGCTCTTCTAACTGCTCATTTGCATTCTCTGATGATTCCATCTCATATTAGATCAAGTGAGGAGCTTGAAAAGAGGCTTATCCAACTTGTTTTCAGCATTTTTCACACAAAAATTCCACTTCACACAGGCCAATCAAAATGGGAAGTCTAGTCTAGTGTAACTTCTCATTTTCTATACTTCTCTCAAGCTGTAATTCCTCTTACAGAATGGAGTTAACACAGTTATTGTATAATAATATTAACAAGAAAAATTACGGAAGTTAAGGTTTTTGAAAGGATTGAGTTTTGATGAATAATTTCAGTAGTATAGACATGTTGAATAATTTCAGTTGTTACCTGATGCAAAAAGAACGAGGGCTGAGTATGTAGAAGCTGGACCAATTGCTTGGTTCGGTTCTATATAATCGAATTTAATGTTAGGAAAAGGGGCTCTCTCTCTTTCTGTTTGTATCCATCTTTTACAGAAACAGTACAAAAAGTCTTTCCAGCAGTTGCTCACATGGTCCCACGTTCACAAGCTCACATGTTCATGGGCTGTCTAAGAGAGACTTTAATTTCCAGCCACTAACCAAAAGAGCTCCTCAGAAGACATGATAACCTTGGTTTATAAGACATTCAGAAGCACATGCACTTGCAGGACCATCATACCTTTGGTTATAATTAGCAAACTTATGTCCTACATCCTAACCTTGATCACATGCGATGCTAAAGAAATACACATGAAAACTCAAAACAACATCCCATCTGAGTACAAGAGCTGAACTCAAATTGTTTCCTTTAGAACCATAAGCGTATGTTATACCGAGGAACCAAGTAAATTACTGATTTTTCTGAGATACACGTAAAAAGCGTTGACATTTAAACCAACATAACCAACAAGGTCTGATCGGAGGAAATGCAGTTCATGGGTACGCATGAATAAGCCCATTTTCAGTAGATACAATCGTTTGCCACTTGCTGCTTTGTCTTGGAGGTGCCACCATCAAGATGGACTTCATTATGTACAGATTATATGTCACTAAAGTAGGCTGATCCGGGAATGGTTCAGCACCCTCATCCCATAATCAGAGGTCTCGAGTTCGAGCTCGAGTCTTGAGAATGGAAAAACCTGTTTGGCCAGCACTTTATCCCTTGCGGGCTGACCCGGTGCGAGCGAAAATTAGTCTGAGCGTAGATGGCTTAAAGACGGTTTCTTATAATTGGGATCTTCGTAAGACACCTCGTGAAATAACCCAAACAAAAAAAAAGGGGTGACCCAAGATGAAATGTAGCACAGTTAAGGGCTGAAGTGCTAAGCTTTTGGCCGCAACACTACCTATTAATGAATAGTGCTTCTATCCATGGAGCAAATTATGGACCATTGATCCAATCCAGGATGATCCGTATCTCTGGTGTGGAATTAAGGAAACCAGATCATCTGTCCAGTTTTACTCTGTCTTATTCTGTCTCATGGAATCTCAACCATTTATTTTGCGGGATCCACACGGGTCCTATGCAGGCTCCACATAAATAAATGACTGAGATTTATTGGACACAATAAGATATCATAATATTGGACAGAAGACCTAGACTCGAAATTAAGAGATCCTTATTGCACTCTAACGAGGTTATTGAACTTCCAACTTTTTCAATACAACGCTAATGCCTCTCCAGTCAAAACCACGCTACTGGAGCCATCGAAAAATTCTTCATTTCTGTGTCTCTTTTGGAACATCCTGACCACGTAACCACTGCTTTGAAACTTGAGCCGTTAGATGATCTATATAATTCTTTGACATGCCAAGCTTTGATTTTTGATCTCCATGTTCACCCTCCTCAAAAACTAGTTTTATTGCCTTCTCCATGTCAGCTTGACTTACACCCTTGCTGTACAAAGCCTGGTTAGACAATGAGACTGCAACATTTAGTGGCCATACTATCTGTTGAAATTAACAGATGATATAAAATAATTATGTTTTAACAATTCCTCCACCTTCCCCTCCACTTCCTTTGAGTTCTCTTTCAAGTTTAAAGTGGACGTGACCCACTTACAACTGCGAAATAAAACCACGCTCCACAATCACATGATACACTAATCAACCATAAGAGGAAGAACTGGTAAAGAGATTTTTGGTGATCTAGACATATGAAAAAGGCAGTTACCAAGTCAAAAGATTGCACATTTATCCATGTTTCATATTTAAATGAACTGAATTGGTTGTATGAATGTACAAACTACCACAATCAGGGTTGCAATTCTGAAGTGAACCTACAGACTTCTATTGTTATGTTGGTCCATGTAGCCCAGATAAACTCTATTCAACTCTTCCCAAGAAATTTAAGATATGCAGGCAGGAAAGCTTGGCTTAACATAACTGACATTTGAAAGCAGCTATGATCAAAGCCTTAATTGCACGAATCTAATGTTCCACCATGTTTTAACAATTGTCATTATAAATACTTGCACCACAAAAAAATGGTTTCTCTGTGAGCAATCAAATAACATCGTAACATTGGGCATGTTATATATATAAGAGACAACTTCTTCTTCTTCTTCTTCTTTTTTTTCTTATATTTTTATTTTAATCTCTCAAAATTTACTATTCACAAATTCTCTCTCTTTAACCATTATTCACTGTCGATGACTCAAATCAGTTAGTGTTATATACCAACTTCTTCTTCTCGACAAGTCCATCACAACCATACCGATTTCAAATACCATCGTCGTCGGAATCACCGCAAAAAATGAGGAAAAAATCAATGAAAAATGTCAATCATCAATCCCTAGTTTCTGGTGGTTGTTTTCAGTCACCAGCACCACTATTCGACTCGCCTCAATGTCAGGAACAAAAGCCCCATGATCTCATTGGTAGTCGCTGCCTAGATCACTGCGGATTGACAGAAAAAGAGGTTAGGGTTTCAACTTGTTTTCCTTCAATTTGTTCAAATATGTTGAGAATCTGAGTATGTTGCTTTGGAGAAAGTTGTTCTACTCATCAAGAGCTTTCATTTGGTATAAAAATCTTTGAATTTTGAGACTAAATATTTTCTAGTGATCGGAGGGAATATTTCGTAACCGGAGGAATATTCTGTAACTGGAGGTACTGTTCCGGTGACCATTTTGGTCACTTTTGTGAAAAATTTCTAAAAATTATATTGATCATTTTCTCTAAAGAAACATAGTTAGATTTTCAACAGTTTTTTAATTAAAAATCACATAATGTTTAGGCGAGAATATGAGAAATCTCTAAATTTCATAAATTGACTACTTAGGCAATTCAAATGATACCTAAATTGTTATTTGAGCCCAATAACTCTTAATTAGAACTGATTGAGATATTTTTTCTTTCGATTTACTAGGAATAGTAGGAGCGGGACCCCATCGGAAATTTCAGACGGACAAGTTCAGTTACTAGGTAAGTTCATACCAACTTAATGTTACCTTAATTGTACCAGCAAATGAATATTGTTCAATGCTGGTATATATGACATCATGTAGCAATGCATAATCACATTCATATGCATGTGTATCTATATTGATTGATACTTATATATTTATATAGCGAACGTATAACATCCCATTACTTGTGGGAAGGTTAAAATAGTAGATGTGAGTGATTAAGGAGAGTTAGAAATGCATTTCTATGTTCATGTCTAATATGTCTTATTCATACATATGAATAGTGAAGTTGTTGTACATGAAAATAATTGTACATGCATTCATGAATAATTCCGGGTATAATTAGATTGATTTGTGAGTTTTGAGAATTATGAATGTTTTTACATTGGAAATATTAGTGATTAGTGGAAATATTGTACCTGGGAATGTTGGTGAATTTAGGAGTTACCTTTGAAATTTATGGAGTATTGTGAAAGAAATAAAATGAAATATTATAATAGGGAACAAGAAATCAAAAGATATTTAGAGATAATTAGGTTGTAAAAATGGGAGTTAATGAGTTTAGTTCCAAAGGAACTTGGTCAGAGCTTAGACCATAAGAAAGTGACAAGTGTCACTTAGGCTTTTGTACTTTTACTAGAAGTAGGTTACTATTCTCTGAGATTTGAAAGGTGAAGTAATATGTCTAAGTTCCTTCTTTATTACCATCTTTTCAATTTTCTTCCTATATACAGAGTTTTCCATCAAACACTTTCTAAGAGATTTATATGCTCTTCCTTTCCTACCCCAAGCCCACTTTACCATTTGTGTCATTTACCCTAAGAAAAACCAGAAGCTGGACATTGTACTTAGTGAAGTACGTAAATTGTGTGGAGTTAAGGCTTGAAGATTTTGAAGTTTTCAGCAGGTAAGTAGTGAATAAATGCCTCAGAATTGGGGATTTATAAAATAAATTTGATAAGTTATTGTCATCTGCATGAAAAATGGCATTTACGTGTGTGTTCATAAATACTGTGTTATTGGGGATGGAAATTTTGGTTATAGTGTTAATTTAGTGTTTTGAAAAAAAAGTGTTAGTGATTAGGTGTCGTGAAAATGATTGTTTTTAGAGTTATAATGGAAGAGATACTTTAGGTAGCAGATGAGTTAGATGTAAAATTCGTATTCTGATTTTAGGAGAAAATTTGGATTAATTTAGATGGATTTTGGCAAAGTTGCCTTCTTGAAAGTTATGGATCTTTCTTTTATCTTTCCAATGGTATATAGTATGGAAATTTTGGACATTGGAGTCAAAAGTTATGATCTTTATAAGTGTAGATGTTCTGGAAGTGAATGTAAGACAAAGTAAAGTAAGACGAAGTAAAAGCAAGACGAAGCGAAAGTAAGACGAAGCGAAAGTAAGACGAAGCGAAAGTAAGATGAAGTGAAAGTAAGCAAAGTAAGACGAAGCGAAAGTAAGACGAAGCAAAGTAAGACAAAGTGAAAGTAAGACGAAGCAAAGTAAGATGAAGCAAAAGTAAGAGAATTGAAAGTAAGACGAAGCAAAGAAAGACGAAGCGAAAGTAAGACGGAGCGAAAGTAAGACGAAGTGAAAGTAAGACGAAGCAAAGTAAAGCGAAGCGAATGTAAGATGAAGTGAAGTAAGACGATTGAGGACAAAAACATGTTTGATTCTTTTGGTCATAACTTCTTCTCTAGACACCCAAATGACCTAATTGTTGAACCATTGGATTCGTAAGACATTGGTCTATAGCTTTACCAAAAATCACATCCATTTGAAATGAAATGAGAAAGATTGCATGAAAAAAATGGGGCGGGTACAGTGTGTGTACTCCGAGATAATATGAACTGGTATTATTTTGCTTAAGATACTTCAGTATTTTGATGATTTCGGGATCAGTAGAGCTCTAAATGAGATCAATTGTGTGACGGAAATTACCCAAGATTATCATGAACATGCCTTGTACATAATTCATTTCATACATGTGCATTATCGAATACTTATGATGGTATATTGATTGTTATAGAGGAGCAATTGGAACGTCAACCTCCAGACGTTGTTGGATCTTCCAAGCATTAGCTTCGAGAGCAGCTAATGAGTAACCTAGTCAGTTTCACTCAATAAATTGTTTGCTTTAGAATGTGTTTTAAATGCTGCTATAGATGTGGTTTGATTGTGTTGATTCCGGACAATGAAGGTCCGGTGATTCTGATGTATAAATGAGTTATTAAAGTGCTCCTTGTATGTGAACAAGACGAAATAAGTGCTTCAAAATGTGAAAATTGTGAATATGCATATGAATGCAAAAGTGTGCTCAACATTTCTGCTGAATGCCGGACTAAGGTCTGATGATGAATGTGATCTAAATGTAAATGTGCATCCATGTGATTGACTGAGGTTATGTTATGAGAAACATTCATTACATGAATGCATGTAAGATAAAAGAAGTTATGACCGGAGTCACCAGGATAAAAAGCTTAAAGCTCAAAATGTGATTAGAGCCTCAGGCTCGAGTGTGAATGTGCCCAGTATCCACTAAGGGATATGAGACGTTATATGACATAGCTCGGTATCCACTAAGGGATATGAGCTAGTAAAAAGACACTCGGTCATAACGACAATAATAAATGAAAGTGAGTCTCACGTGCATTGCAATTCTAATTGATATGTGTGTTTTGTATAAACAATATGATTATTCTGTACGTGAGATGTGATATATTATGAATATGCAATGAGGTGAATATTATGTTACATGAAATGATGTGATGCATGAATTGAGTGAACCATCGATGATGGTTATCTCATGGAGTTCGCAAAACTCACCAAAATTGCAACGTTGTCTTTTCAGGACCGAGAGACGACTCAAGTTACTAAGAGACTCTACCAGCCGTGTAGAATGTGTTTTGGCAGGAGAAGTCATGGCTCAAAGGTCGGTCAGTTAGAATTTGTGGACAGTTTAGATAGACTGTATATATTTTCCTCTTTCATGTAGTCCTTTTGTATTAGGTTTTGATGATGTGCGTGTAAGGAGTGTTGAAAACACAATATAGACTTTCAGTCTTATGCAATGAAATGAGGAAAAAGTTAGTTTTAAAATATTGTGATTTTCTTATGATGCATTATAAGTTAGTAATGATACGATACCATGCGAAGTGAATGTAGTAATCGAACGTAGCTCACTCTTATCGTAGGATATGTACCAAAATGACCTCTAGGCGTCCCTGTGTGTACCTTGCAATAAGGGGGTGCTACAGAACGCGTGTATACAGTAATGTGTACCCGCTTCAGTGTAAGACTTTATATTGAATTAACTGATTGGATACGTTAGGTTGGGTATTACATACATGTATTGGTCATTACATAATTGAATGTTTACTTGATAAATTGCATGCTTAATAATTTGATATGTCTAGCTATGTTCGATTGTATGTGCCACATGATGGGTATGCATCAGGACTAAATGCACACTAGTTATGACTATGAGAGTTGTTTTGTTTATGATATTGAGATATGTTATAGGCTGATCCTGGTTGATGCTTGGCTCTCGATTAAATCCTTATTTCTGATGCTTATGAATTTGGATGCTTTGAGCGAGGGCTGGTTTGTTGGTGATGCTTAACTCCCCGTAGCCCCTTTGGATTAAGGAGCCTTATGGCTACATGAGTATAGGAGCATGGCTGGGTTGTTGGTGATGCATAATTCCCCGTAGCCATTCGAGGTTTAAAGTTGTGAGGGCTTACCTTTGGAGATTAGGGTCTTATAGATATTCTTCCCACCATTTATTTGTGATGTTGATGTGATTGGATGTATAACATGATCTATATGTATTTTAGATATTCATGCATGATTGTGCACATAGCATTGGGTATCGTAGGACGGTGTGAGCTTACTCAACGAGGTCTGACTCCCTTCAACTTTTTTTTTCAGATCAGCTACCACCTACTTTGTAATAGTGACTCTCGACTTGTTCGCTGTGGCCTACCTACGTTTGTGTATGTCCTTTCTTTATTTTCATTTATGTAGTATAGTAGCACCGTAGTGATAGGATTTCATGAGTTGTAACACTTCTTTTTGACGTGCATTATTGTTATTGTATTGTATGAACTTCCTATGTTCTTGGGGTTTGAATATATTTTGTCGCTAGTGGTAGGTTTACGTGTGATCTAGGATTTTGGGTCTTAAGTCCCATGTGCCAGTCACGCGCCCATTTCAGGTTGTGACAAAATTTGTATCAGAGCTTAGGCTGTAAATTCATGGCCTAGGATGTTCTTTTGTTTGTCACTGCGGACACATAGAATCCATTTCTTTTTAAAGTAACTTTGTTGGGACCCGATCTTGAAACCGGATCCCAACCAGAAAAAGACGGAAAACGGAAACGAAAGTACGGAGAATCAAAAACACAACACGAAAGTATCAAATCGGATCAGATATGAATCTGCGAATAATCTGAAAATTCTACATTTTTGCAAGAGAGGGTAGAATTTTCAGATTAAGTTGAATTTTGTCGGATTTTATCAAAGAGAGAGAATTAGTCGGACATATTGAACATGTTTCCGTATTTCGGTGATTTCTTAATCTAGGAAGCTCCGATTGAAGTGATTTTCATTGCTGATTATTATAGAGGCATGAAATTCCATATTAGCTTAGGAATTGGATTTTATTTTGGGCCCTAAGTAGATCAATTTTATTGACGGAAATTAAGATGAATCTTACAAGATTTGTTCGGAGGACATTAATTGAGTTTCTTCTGTGGTGAGGAATTCCTCCCTCGTGGGTTGGCGCGTCCAGATGTCACGTAAGACGTCGGACACGTAACTCATCCGGGAGGGGTTCCAACATAAGATACCAACATACTCCTCCTATCTTAGGAGTCTTGTCGTAATCCAACTCTACTTCGCAAGTACTCGAACCTTTTCCCTTGTAACACCTTAGTGAATAAATCTGCTATCTGCTACTCTGTTCTACAGTATACAAGCTTCATCTCTCCTCCTTGCTGAATATTGCGTAAAAAACAACACTTCATTTTGAAGTGTTTAGTTCTTCCATGAAACACCGGGTTTAGGGAAATCGCCAAAGCAGCTTTGTTGTCTATTAATACCTCTGTGCTTTCCTTCAGTATGACGCACAGCTCCTCCATCATCTTCTTCAGCCAAATAGTCTAGTTCACTGTATCCGTAGCTATGACCAGCTCTGCTTCGGCTGTTGACTGAGCCACCACACTCTGTTTTTTCAATCCCCATGAAAAGCATCCTGAACCCAACATGAAACAGTAACCAGAGGTGCTCTTCATGTCGTCTAAAGAGTCTCTCCAATCATTGTCCGAATATCCTTTCAGCTTCAAGCTCCCTGCTCTACTGTGCTTGAGGCTGAAGTTGTAGGTCACTTTGAGGTATCTTAAAATTCTTTTAGCTGCAGTCATGTGAGTTTTTGTTGGTGCAACCATAAACCTCGACAACATACTCACTGCAAACTAGATATCTGGTCTTATTAAGGTAAGGTACATCAGACTTCTAATGAGGCTTCTATATCTTCTTTCATCCGTAGCTTCACTTCCATCTTCCTTCTGCAATTTCTCTTTACAGTTCATTGGAGATTTTGCTGGTTTGCATTCCATTATGTTAAATCTTTTGAGCATTTCTTTGATGTGCTTCTTCTGACAAATGGAGATTCCTTAACACTATCTCCAGTCAACAGTAAGTCATCCACATAGACGGACATATAAACAAGTCTTCCCTTCTGTTTTCGCACATAGAGGGTGAGTTCATTCTCACTTCTATTGAACCCAATTTGCTATAGGTAAGCATCTAGCTTGTCATACCAAGCTCTTGGAGCTTGTTTCAGCCCATACAAGGCCTTCCTCAACCTATACACATGTTCCTCCTTACCTTCAACAACAAAACCCTCAGGCTGCTCAACATAAATCTCCTCCTTCAGCTCCCCATTCAAGAAGCTGACTTGACGTCTAGCTGATGCACAAGCCACCCCTTCTTAGTAGATATATTCAAGATCAATCTGATTGTCTCTAGTCTTGCTACTGGCGCGAAAATATCAGTGTAGTCCACTCCATCTACTTAGGAATAGCCCTTGACAACCAATCTTGCCTTGAGCGTGTTCAATGTACCATCTGGATTCATCTTGGTTTTATAAACCCACTTCACGCCAATAATCTTCCTATCGGGTGGTTTTATCACTAACTCCCAAGTCTGATTATTTTCAATCATTCTGATCTCCTCCACCGTTGCAGCTAGCCATTCCTTGCTATCTTGTGCTTGTTTGAAGCTTGCTGGTTCACAAAGGGTTAGATTGCAAGTTTGATAAATTTCAGAGAGAAGTCTTATACCTCTTTTTGGGATACGATCCACTTGATCTTCAAGATCACTATCAGTCTGTACTTTTGGTTCTGGTTCCTCTTAATTCTCATGTGGATGATCGTACTCTTCTTCTGTTTGTGGTCTGGCTTCATCTTCTGATTCTTCTTCTGATGTAACTCCAATCAGTTTATTTCCTTACATCAACAGTTTTCTTACTCGAGCATAGTCATCTTCCACTTCAGAACAATTCCATACCTCATCTTCTAAGAATGTCACATCTCTACTGATCTTAACTTCCTTCTTATTTGGAATCAAAATTCTATATCCTTTGGTCACTTTAGAGTAACCAATAAACACACCTGCTATAGCCTTGGAATCTAGCTTGTTTCTCTTTTTATGTGGCATATAGATATAGTATGGAGAGCCAAATATCTTCAAATTTCTCAAATTTGGTTTCCTCTAATGCCACACTTCATATGATGTCTTCTTCTCCAAAGCTTTAGTAGGTAGTCTATTTAGAAGGAATACTGCAATGGCTGCAGCCTCAGCCCATAAAAATTTTGGTAAAGTCTTCTCCCTCAATAAGCATCTCATCATTTCCACAACGGTCCTATTTTTCCTTTCACTCACCCCATTCTGCTGAGGTGAGTAAGGTGCTGATAGTTGATGCATAATGCCACTATCCTGACATATTTTCTCCATCTTTTGGTTTTTATACTCTGCTCCATTATCACTTCTCAACTTCTTAATTTTCTACCCACTTTGATTCTCTGCCATGTGCTTGAACCTTTGGAAGACATCCGATACTTCAGCCTTGGTCTTAAGGAAATAGATCCAGTAGTACCTTGACTTGTCATCTATGACTTCAAGTAGTTCGGATGCTCTCCAGGTGCTGTCTTTGAAGGGTTCTCTGGTCTTCTTTCCTTGAATACAGGTGGTGCAGACTTGCTGAGGTTGACAAAGGACTGGGAGGCCTTGCACAAGATCAGATTCACTCAATTTTATAAGGCCTTTCCAGTGTGGATGACCAAGCCTCTTATGCCAGAGATTTGCTCAACTGACACTTACATTCAGTGCCAGCTCATGCTGTTCAAAAAGATTCAACACATAACTCCTATCTCTAGCTTTTATCTTGAACAGAAGCCTCCCATCCATGGTTGAAATTGTGCAGAAACCTCCTTGAAAAAGAACTGAGCATCCTCTTTCAATCAACTGTGAGACACTGAGAAGGTTTTGTTCAAGATCTGGAACATATATAGAGTACATCTTCAAGTGTTCTTGGTCCTTTCATGCTCTCGATGACAACAGCTCCTCTTCCCTGGGCAGAAATCAATTGCCCATTTTCAATCTTCACTCTACAGGTGTGTTTCTTGTCCAAATTCTTGAATATGCCCAGGTTGCTAGACATATGGTTGGAGTAGCCACTATCAACTAGCCAACTGTCTGCTGGAATTGAAGTGTTATGGCAAGAAGCTACGAACAGATGATCTTCCTCTTTCTTGTCAGCTATTCGGGCCTCTTCTGAGTTCTGTGTCTGTTCTTTGCTTCTGCAAAATTTGTCGATGTGCCCCAACTTCTTGCATTTCCTGCACTTAACGTCAGGTCTCCTCCCGCACTCATAACGGGGATGATTAGCCTTACCGCAATGTTTACAGGGTTCTCTTTGGGACTAGGCTGAGGTCTATGTCGCATCTTGCTTTTCTTGCTTCCTACCCTCCGAGCCACCTTTTGTCCAGTGCTTCTTCTTCCCTCCTCCGCTAGTTTTCTAACTTGCCCTTATGGCACCCTTAGTCACCTCTACTGACCTCATCGCTCTCCTCTGTTCTTGAGCTTGCAAAAAACTTAACAACTCCGACAACTTCAAATCTGCCATGTCTCTGGTATTTTCCAGAGAGATGATTGTAGCTTTGAATTTCTCTGGGAGGGAAATCAACATTTTTTGTACAATCTTTTCGTCTTCAAATCGACTTCCAAGAAGCCTGATTTTGTCTACAAGATCCTGTAATTTTCCGGCATAAGTTTTGATACATTCATCATCTGTCATTTGGAGCTTATCGAACTCCCTCATTAAGTTAATCACCTTCATGCTCTTTACTCTCTTATCTCCCTCATACTCAGACTTTAGGTAATCCCATATCTTTTTTGTCAGATTTTAAATGCATGATCCTCGTGAATAACGAAGGGCTTACAGCTGAATAGAGGTAAGATCTCTCTTTTCTTGTAAGTCTTTCCCTCTGATACTTCATCTGATTCATGGTTGCATTGTCTGCTAATGGATCTACTTGATAGTCTTCTTCGACTAGCTCCCACAAGTCTAGACCTTCAAGATACGTTTGCATCTTCACAGCATAGATCTGGTACGACTCTCCATTGAATAATGGTGTCTGCATGCTTGAAAATCCTTCCATTTGTGTGTGGTGATATCTTATTCGAGGCAGCCCCTTTCTTGTTCGACGAAATGCTCCATAGACCCCTTAAGATCCTTCAATAAATGCTCTGATACCATTCTTATTTTAGGAATACGTATATGTGAATTAGTAATTCTTAGAAGAAGATTTTGAGAAGAATGAATTGCTTTCATTTATTCTCTTGGATTTATACAGTTGTTGTCATCACTATTAACAGGCTTAACAAGAAAAACCATCACTAACTACTTCTTGACTTCTAAGATACTAACAGACACTCCCACTTGGCTTGCTTTGTGCATGTGTACAGCTTGTTTGATTCATTACCTGATATTTGATCAAGTAGTGGTCACATGAGATTTCTCAGAAGTTATCAATATCATCACAGTTCATATTTCTCTTTCTTGTGCAGTAGGTGAAGCCCTTTTTGAGTTATTTAAAATGCTTTTGCAATTTCATTTGGAAATGATAAATGGTTGCAGGCTTATTATTTGCACTAAAAGGCATATGATATGGTTGGTTGAATGCTGCAGTTCTTTATTGTTCTTCACGATCACTTCTTTCTTTGATAACTCTATGGCCTTGGATAGGACGCTTCTAGTACTTCACCTGAACTACTACTTCGTGCTTCAACATCCACAGTATAATAAGCCATGAGGTGTACCATATATGTTTCTTGATCAAATGCGTGCAACTTTAGGTGTTAGTTTCTAACTTGCCATCAAGTGACGCTTGTTTAATTTTTTAAACCAATTAGAAATGTACGTTTCGCTAAATCTTTCTGAAAAACCAACCTAAATCTTCGTGTGGGAATTTTTTATTCTTTTTTCTATTCAACTGCAAAGGTATTGTAGCTATATCAACGATCATCAGTTGAACTTCCTTCTGCTAATCCAATGTTAGTTTTGCAAGAGCTAACTCTTCTGCTTTATAATTGAATTTGTTCTGATAAGAACAAACAGAGTCGTGCATGCATTTTTGCATAAGTTTAGCCAAGAGCTTCCTGAAACTTGTACTGATTTACGACTCACCTGATGAGAAGTGGACTGGTTGTTAGTCTCAGTTCTCAAGGGTAGAAAGAGTTGCAACTTCAAGCCATGACTTCTCAGTTACGGAGTGAGAAAGCTGACCGTGTGACACGCTGACATTTAAAGCTAAACCTGAGTCAGACGAGTGGCTCTTGGCTCATGTACATTATTACCAGATGGTACTAGAAACAATCAGAATCTGAGGATTTGGAGGCTGTGCTCTAAGTCTTTCTCGAGTTGTGATATTCAGAAAAGCCAATGTAACTAAAAGACAAGATCAAATGATATAGTTATCTCACAACTCGTTCCAAATTCAATGCTAACTCAACAAAAACTTGAAATATTTTAAGACAGAGACAAAATGCAAGTGGTTATTTAACTATGGGATACTGTTAGGCAGAAACTTAGAAATTCAAATAAGAAACTCCTAGTCGTAGACAGCTATCAGCGGGAAAGTCGATTAAAATTTACCGGAAAAGCAATTCCATGGGGAACAGAAATTACAAGGAGCAAGCTTCTGCTTCTTAATCTCACTAGAAACTATAATGTCTGAATGTACTTAATTAAGAGGAATATACAAGTATTGAGTGTGAGGGATGAGCCATTTCTGAATATACTAATTTGGTTTAAGCTTTTGCATGCCCGAAACAGCATGTGGATCCTAAAAAATTGGCTACTCTTAGCGATATTAGTCAGCGCAGTAATGAGTGAGCAAAGTAGTTGGTGGCGTGTAGCAAAAAGGTTGACTCTTTTCTTGGTATACCGTTAAACCCGATGAATCATTAAATCTGCACGTGGGTTTCGATCTTTGCGAGTTTTATAGGAAAATGAAGCAAGATCTGGCCAGTGGAATCATATGATTCTCTGTATTCATCACACGGGCAAAATGAGTGCAAAAGTCAAGCGTCTTTTTATTCTAGCGGGTTTTGTGGGGGAAAGACAGAGAAAGATAAAAAGGGTTATTCATCAGGTTTTAACTACAATCTTGGTGAAGCTTTATGCTTTCTGAGTAGAAAAAATTAAATTGTGCCAACTTAATTAAACATACTATGATATCCTAAATGAGGCTTCAAATCAAGCTTCCAAACAAAGATCACAAGTTCAAGAAAATAAAGGGCGGCGTGAATGATCAAAAATGCTTCTAAAGTGAGTGGCTTTGTTGTACACTGGATCACATAAAAGTGGAAAATGGCAACTGTGGTAACCAAGGGACCTACTGATAGCACTATCTTTGTCTGTTCATATGTGGAAGCCTGACTCCATGTTACTTCTTGCCTCAAAACCACTCAGACGGAAGATAACTCAAAACTAAAAGGTGTCAATATACTATAAAGACGGCATATCACTTTCCTAAGTGGAGGAAGAGATGAAAGATGGGTGCGAGTACTGCAATAACACTAACACGTTTAAAGTTGCGATTTGCAAAATTGTACCATGAAAATAAAGTTGATCGAAATTGCTAAGTTTATGTGGTGTTTCACATATTGATAGAATTTCGCTGAAATTACTTTCTCATACACTAAATATAAAAAAGAAGGTATTTCACAGATGCGACCTTTGCAATATCCCCACCATAAGTTTTATAGAGAGAGATTTTAAAAAAAATCTTAGTTTTCATTTCATTTGTGGGTATGGAACATGCAAATTTTTCATTTGCTAGAAGAGAACCAGACAACCTTTATATTAATATTTCTGTATTCTCGTAATTGCTCCCAATCAGAAGTGAATGCTCTGCTCATATCAATCTCTTATCCTCATTAAAAAGACTGTATATATCCTCAAGCAATTGATGTAGCATTAAAATAATTGTCTATCTCCATCGAACTGTATGTGTAGGTTCATTGGGAATTAGATTCCTTCCAACATCAACACAAAACACCTATAACGTGTGCTATGGATTGTTTTTGACGTTATCTTCCCAAATTTATGGATCCTGATCCGATATATCGATCAAACCCTTACACAGGCAAATAAAATGCGGCATTGGGTCAATTCATTTTTCTATCTTCCACCAGGATATGAGCTCTTTCGTTGGGCAGTTGAATTCTGAGGAATAGAAAAGGAGGTAATCATTAACGCTCGTGGAGAAAGATTAGACAACTTTTTGTCATCACACCTCCTTTTTACAAGTATGGAAATAGATGATCATACAGGAAGATGCTTTAATTTTTGCTTTTAGATTAGAGTTGAATCCTGAACGAAACATGAATCAGGTAGAACAATATGAAGTCAAACATGAGAATTGGTTAGCAGGAAAAATCTCGAGATTTGTGCTTCTGAAACTATTAGGATAATCTTGTTTATTAGAGAGCATAGCCTAGAAGACATCAATAAACTGGTTGAGTCCTCTCTGTCTGTCTTTGGCAATGCCTACTCTGGTAGAAAACGACAATACTCGACTGAGATACTCTAAGAGCAGACGTTTTAAGGCCGAATGTAAGGCGAACATAATTCCTTAGTTGGTAGAATCTTTCGGAATTTGTCTGACAACCTTATTCAGAATTCAGAGTGTAGTTTCACCTTTTCGCAGAAATGACAGTCATGAGGTAGCACAGGAGGTTAATTGAGAATCTATTAGAAACTTTGCGGTCTACGTTCAAACTATTCAGTCCCGTAATTTTTTAAACTGGCTGCTAACAAGAAGAAACGGTCCATCAATAAAGGTGAAGAGCATTGGTTCTTTCAGGGCATCATAATTAGGAGCTTTATCCATGTAAACTATCCGAGGGGAATAGATCCTCTGGTTCATAAACCTGTTCCAACCTTATTTCATTGATTTTTATATACGTGAGACTCACACAAATATGTGATTAAAAATCAGTGGCATAAGCTTGGAACAGGTTAAACGATGTTGGAAAATTCCTTAGGTTTGCAGATTCTTGATTTTAAGAATCAGTTTAGAGATATTGATTTGATAGCTATCAAATAAATTAGATTTTATTTTATGCTGATTTAGATTAGATGTTATCTGATTTTTGAATTTTAGTTAGAGAAAGGCTGTATAAATTGATAAGTTTCTATTCAATAAAATTTGAGAGTCTTCTCCACTTAAAAAAACCAACAATTGGTATCAGAGCTCTCTTGATCTTAAGGGACCTCTAAACTTACAAACCTATAACCCATAACTCATTCTACGTTTTCTCACACCACAAATCAAAAACCGCACGTCAATGGATTTAGAATCATCGTTCACTGCCATTACTCTGCCAATGTTTGATAGTAGAAATTATCTAAGTTGGGCTGTTCGAATGGAGGCCTTCCTCCTTGAAGCAAATGACTTGTGGGAAGTTGTAGATGAAGACTGTGACGTTCCGCATTTGCATACAAATCCAACGGTGGCTCAAATCAAAATCCACAAAGAAAAGAAACAGAGGAAATCCAAAGAAAAAGCTTGCTTGTTTTCAAGAGTCACGCCAATAATTTTTTCCAGAATTATGACGCTCACGACGAGCATAGAAATTTGGGATTTCTTAAAAGAAGAATATGTAGGAAATGAAAGAATTAAAGGAATGCAAATGCTCAACTTGATTAGAGAATTTGAGACACAAAAATGAAGGAGTCAGAAATGATCAAAGATTACTCCAACAGACTTATTGCCATTGCCAATAACTTTGGTAGAATTGTTAAGTGCATTACAAGCACAAGAACAAAGGAGACTTAATTATGAGGCAAGAAGGAATCGTGGAAGGCGCTTATCTAGTAAAGTCATACAACAAAAAGAAGATTAATAACAACAATGCTTAGAGTTTTCCACCATGTTCGTATTGCAAGAAAACAAATCATCCACAACACAAGTGCTGGTGGAGGCCAGATGTAAGATGCAACAAGTGTGGACAACTAGGACATGTTAAAAAGATATGTAACGCGCAACAAAATATGATAGAAGCCAAGCAAGCTATAAACGATCAAATTAAGGAGGATGAATTATTTTAACATTAAAGCTTTGCAAACTTTAAAGCAAGGAGGTGTGTTAAAATGTTTGCTTTAAGTTTGCGCACATGATTGTTATGTTTTTATTTTCAAATAAAAGTCCTAGTCAATATGTAATCCTATTCTAAAGGGGATTATTATCTGTTATATGATTCATAGGGATCACAATTAGGATTGCTTATTTTTCTAAATTCTTGTTAGCTTTCTCAGCTATTTAAATCCAAAGCTGATATGAAATAAATGAGAATCTTCTCCATACATATCTCTTCCATACATAAAAAAAAAACCAACAAATGACACAAGTGATTCTGTACCCTATCCAAGCTAATTTAACTCTTGGAGCCTAAAAAGTTGTACTTTTATATAGTTGTTCTACAAATTGAAAAGAAAGTACACAATCAACTTCTCAAATAGCAATAGCAGTTTACCAGATAAAAAAGGTTTCAAGTCCTATCATAATGTGATACAGAAACTGCTTCAAACATAAATTATGAAAAATTGTCTTCCTAATAGACTACTTGCCTCCAATCTCAAGTTACATTCTTATGCTTCTGTTTGCCTAGTGAGTTTTATAATGCATTGCAAGAAGCAGCGAAGTTATCTCATTTCTAACCCATTAATACTATAAATTATTCGATCCTTTTTGTTAAGGTTGATACCTTAAAAATGGGAAGGATGAAATGCAATTTTTTGGCTATTATATAATTTATATGAAATTATCTCTTTTTTAACGCAATGGAGAAGGATCCAATGTAAGTCTTGGTCTATTATACAATTTATATAAAACTATCTCTTTTTCCACATTTGTGAAATTTGTTTAGTTGTTATCGTGATGCCTATGCGAATATTACAGGAATATCTAAGTATATGCATATAGATTTGGGTACCTATAGCATACTACATGCATTTTTGATGGTCCTTAAGTGACTGAGTGCTTTTTTGTGAAATTGCATGATTAATATTTAGATTGTGTATTGATGTGTTTGATTATGATTATGGAGAAGGAAAAATCTACAGGACGTGCCACCTAATCGATATGCACCGAGACTAGATGCGTACTAGTTTGATTATGAGAAATGATAGTGATATGATATTAAAATATTATACAAACTGATCTTAGTTGATGCTTGACTCATGGTCAGGTCCTTATTATATGTATATTATTGATGTGATTATAGCTTTGGACATATTAAGTGAAGGCTAGTCTGTTGGTAATGCTTGGCTCCCTGCAGCCCTTTTGGACTAATATAACCTTACAACTATATGAGTATAGGTGTATGACTAGGCCATGCTTAGTTCCCCACAACCATTTGAGGTATAGTATTGAGGATTTAGCCTTAGAGTAGGGTACTGTAGATATTCCTTCTCCATGATTTATTGTGTATTTCATATGATTTTTCATGCATCATATATATATGTTTATACTAGTATAAAGTGTATATTATATGTGAGCATGCCATTGGGGGTCGTATGGCAATATAAACTTACTCAATAAGGTCTGACTCTCGTTAACTTTATTTTTCAAGTCAACTACCACCAACTTTGTAGTTGTGACTCTGAGGAGCGTCAGTTATAACATATCTATCTCTATGTATACTTTTTATTTGTTTTCACTTGTATTTTTATTCTAGCATCTGCAATGATATGATTTAGTATATTTAAAATTTTCTTCTGATGCTCGCTAATGTTATTATAATTTAATATGTTTATCTATACACATGCCTATGTTATTCTCTACTTTCAGGATTTTATAGTTATTGATATTACTAGTAATTAGGTTTATGTGTGATCTAAGGGCTTTAAATCTTTCTAGTTTCAGATGCTAGTCATGTGCCCGTTTGAGTCATGACAAAGTATCAGAGCCTAGGCTATAAGATTTTAGGCCTAGGGTGTTGTTTTACTAGTACTGCGGACATATAGGAATTTAACCCCTTTTAAAATAGCTTCTTTTCTTAGAATACTCATATATTCTAATCTATGATACTGATAATTCCTTTACTTCCTTTGTCAACATGAACAAACGTGTGCGATTTCTCACCCAACTTGACCAGGAGGCCTACAATGAGGTGTCAATGCAGGATGAAGCACCTCCCTCGCTACCTTAGCTAGAAAGTGTAGTAAGTACAAAATGACCAGGACTCGAGAGGTTTATATAAAAAAGCCAGAGATGTCATAGGAAGTTCCTAAGGTGCTTGCATTTTTCATGTAAGCATTTCTAGCAGGAATAGAAGCTAACAATGTTATGTTCTGAGATTTGATGATGATGATGTAGCAAATGATGATGATGCCACAATAACGGTAATAAGCCCCACTAGCAATGATAGCCTTAAAGTAGGAAGGTTCATATATACAGTTCTCAATGGCATATTAGAGTCTACATCCCCTAGAGTTTGATGAGAACAAAGCCAAGTAGGCCATTAATTTCTTCAATGAGGTGGAAATGCTAGGCAAAAGGTTCCACTACTCTGGAGCCCAACTGGTGGATCTATTAGATATGTCTTTGCAGCGAGTAGCCAAAGATTAGTATCGAGATCACTTCCTTCTATATTTGGGTGCAGTGACTTTGTCACAGCTCAAAGAGAGGTTTATGGACTATTTCCTCTCCTTCGTAGCTTGAGAGGAACTCAAGTCAAAGTTACTAAATCTATAGTGGGAAGATAGAAAGGTGGATAAGTACATTGCTAACTTCATTCGAGCACATGGAAAGGAAAAATCTAGTCGTAGACATCTGGGATGATTCAGTTTCATGTCTGGAATAGGTAGTAGCTATAGCAAATCGAGCTTCAGATGAAGCAATTCAGGCTCGACATCTTTATTTACCAAAAGAATGGCAAGGCACATAAAGGCCCGTGCTATATACCACTAGGAGGCTACTACATATATGGCCAATTTGGGCATCTAATCTGGGATTGTCTAGCAATGGTATATCAGTAGTCCTCTTTTGGTATGACATAGCCTTCATTTTAGCAGCCACAAGAGGGACCATAGTTTGGTGCCTAGTAATGGTGAGGTTTTAGAGGGAGGTATTCAGGAGGTAAATTTGTAAGTCAAAGTTAGGGAGAGTCCTTTAACTCTTAGCATACAAGTTGTAGTCAGGCCAGGGTGTTCACCCTTAACCCTCAAGATGTATCAATTTCAAATGTTAGGGTATCTATTATTCTTCTCATCTTTGGATTAAAAGCTAGAGTTTTGATATATTCGAGACTAATCCATTTTTTATGTTGTGTAACTTTGCTATAAAACAAAATTGGTACCAGATATGATGAAAGAATCATTTTTTGTATCTATACCTCTTGGTGATACCATAAAGGTGGATTTGATCTATTGCTCGTGCCTTGTGGAGTTTTATGGTAGGATATCAATAGTAAATCTTACTGTGGTGCTAGTTATAGATTTGACATAATATTAGGGATGTACTGACTATTTAGTCATTATGTCACCCTGGATTGTAAGAAGAAGAAATTGATGTTTCAAATTCTGGGTTAGGTAGAATTTACTTTTGGGGGAGATAAGAGGGTGATCCCATCCAATATAGTTTCAACGTAATGGCTAACAATATACTCTAATAGGGGTGTCAAAGGTTCTTGGCCTTAATCATAGATACCTCCCTAGAAATTAACAACCTCCAAAGTGTTCTAGTAGTTCGAAAGTTTCCAATTGTATTTCCTAAATAATTATGAGGGCCACCTCTAGAGAGAGATAAAGCTTTGTATTGATCTAGTACCTATTACAACTCTAATTTATATACCCTCCATATAGAATGTCACTTGCAAAGTTAAAAGAATTAAAAGAACAATTGTCAGATCTATTGGATAAGGGCTTCATTAAGCCTAACACATTACCATTGGGTGCGCTAGTATTATTTGTAAAAAAAAGGATGGTTTCCTTTAGTTATATGTTGACTATAAACAATTAAATAAAATGACTAGTCACAATAAGTATCCACCACCCTAAATCGATGATTGATTTGATCAAATTCAGGTACTAGGTATTTTTCTAAGGTCGATCTAAGGTTTGGATATCATCATCTGAGGATCAGAGGAGAGGATATACCTAAAACTTCCTTTGAGACTCGATACTACCATTACGAATTCCTATTAATGTCATTTGGCCTTACCAATGCTCCAGTAACTTTCATAGATCTAATGAATAGAGTGTTTAAACTATTCTTAAATAGGTTTATGGTAATCTTTATAACGACATTTTGGTGTATTTGTAAACAAGTAAAGAGCACGCCTAATATTTGAGAGTGATGTTGTAGACACTTCAATAACATTAATCGTATGTCAAGTTCTCGAAGTGTGAATTTTGGCTTGAAAGTTTCACATTCTTAGAATATGTGGTATCTTTGAAGGGGATACAAATGTACCCAAAGAAGGTAGAAGTTGTAACGAACTAGGAAAAACCAAAGATAGTGATAGAGTGTAAAGCTTTCTGGGATGGCAAGCTACTATCGAAGATTTATCCAAGATAGTAGCCCCATTGACATGTTTGATGTAAAAGACTGTGCAGTTTGTTTAGTGTGATGCCTATAAGGAGAGCTTTCAAAAGTTTAAAGAGTGTCTAACTACAACTCCAATTTTGACTTTACTAACTAAAGGTGGAGAATTCCAGTTCTACTGGGATGCTTCAAGAGTTGGCCTAGGTTTCATGTTAATACAAAATGGTAGGGTGATTGCTTATGCTTCTACAATTGAAAAAAAATGAACAAAATTATCCTACTTATGATTTAAAGATGGCAATAATAATCTTTGCTTTAAATATTTAGAGACGTTATTTGTATGGTGAGACGTGTGAAATTTAAATAGAACATAAAGGTATAAAATATATATTTCAGTAGAAGGAATTAAATTTGAGACATAGAAGGTGGATGGAAATACTAAAAGATTATAACTGCACAATTTAATATCATCCTGGAAAGGCAAATGTTGTAGTAGATACATTAAGTAGGAAGTCCCCGGGTAGTTTGGCATATACCATAGAAGAGAAGAAAGCTTTAACTAAGGAGTTACATGATTTGATGGGCCATGGCGCTTAGTTTCATATTTTAGATTCAAGAGTACTACTGGCAAGCATCAAAATACATTCAATATTATTGGATAGGATCAAGGTTGCTCAAGGCCAAGACCCTAAGCTTCAAAAGCTTATGTAAGAATTTTGAGAAGGACGTCATACAAATTTTGAGATCAATAGCGGAGGTATGCCAAAGATGAATGGTAGATTGTGTGCTTCATATGTAAAGAATTTAAATGAGGAAATTTTAGAGGAAGCGTACTATATGGCATATAATGTATGTGTAGGTTCCACTAAGATGTATTGTAACATTAAAGACAAATAGTGGTGGGAAGATATGGAAAAAGATGTGGCTAAATATGTTTCTAAGTGCTTGACTTGCCAATAAATAAAAGCTAAGAATTAAAGACCCTCAGGTAAGTTGCAACCATTGCTAATTCCAAATTGGGAATCGGAAAAGATCACAATGAATTTTTTTATTGGCTTACTATATACTAGAACTTAATGTGGTTCAATTTGGGCGATTATAGATAGGTTGTCAAAGTTAGCTCATTTCTTACCTATGAGAATCACCTACTCAGTGATCGAGCTCAAGCAAGTGTATATCGTGTGGAAAGTGTATCTCCACAAGGTGCCTATTTCGATAATCTCTGATCGAGGATCATACTTGACATCTTAGTTCTAAGGAAAATTATATGATGCATTAGGACTAGATTGGATTTCAACATAACATCTCATCCTTAAGTTGATGGGCAATCTAAGAGGAAGATTTAGACCTTAAAAGATATGTTGAGGATATGCATGATGGACTTTAGCGGTAGTTGGGATTCACGCTTGCCTTTGATTTAGTTCACTTACAATAATAGTCGCTATAGTAGCATTGGTGTGAGATCCCATATTGGTTGGAGAGGGGAACAAAGTATGCTTTATAAGGGTACGGATACCTCTCCCTTATAGATGCGTTTTTCATAGCCTAATGCACTGGATCCCATCGGAACTCCGATGTTAAATGTGCTTAGGCGAGAGTAGTTATAAGATGGGTGACCTCCTAAGAAGGCCTCGGAAAAAGCAAAACCATGAGGGTTTGGCTGGGCCAAGGCCCAAAGCGGACAATATCTATAAGCGGGTGGTTTGGGATGTTACAAGTAGTATCAGAGCCGGTACCCGAACCGTTGTGCCAGCTAGGCTGGACCCCAAAGAAGGCAAGGCCCTAAAGGGGATGGAGAGTGTGAGATCCTACGTCAGTTGGAGAGGGGAATGAAGTATGCCTTATAAGGGTACGGATACCTCTCCCTTACAGATGTGTTTTCTATGGCCTAATGCATTGGATCCCATCGGAACTCTAACGTTAAATGTGCTTGGGCGAGAGTAGTTCTAGGATGGGTAACCTCCTGGGAAGGCTTGGAAAAAACAAAACCGTGAGGGCTTAGTTGGGCCAAGGCCCAAAGCGGGCAATATATGTAGGTACCAGCTCTGATACCGCTTGTAAAATCCCAGACCACCCGCTTACAGATATTGTCCGCTTTGGGCCTTGGCCCAGCCAAACCCTCACGGTTTTTCTTTTTCCGAGGCATTCCTAGGAGGTCACCCATCCTAGAACTACTCTTGCTCAAGCACATTTAACCTTGAAGTTTCGATGGGATCTAATGCATTAGGTCATGGAAAACGCATCT
>JANKOE010000003.1:19948034-19965945 GCA_026284465.1 Erythroxylum citrifolium
AGTAAATACCTGTAGGAATTAGGTCAACGTTGAGGAATGGGCCGATCGACCCATGTGCCTTTCTAAGTTTGGGCTTGAGCCTAGCACGACCGACCCAACCAGGTAAATTTAATTAAAATAGGATTTTTCTATACAAGGAGGTATAGTCCTAATCAAACAACAATTAAACTACCTAGTCAGAAGTTGGATCCCAACTTTACTAGGATAATTAGAGTCTAACTACATTTTTTTAAGGATTGCTTATAAAAAGAAAACACCCAAAGATAACCAAGTTTAATTAGAAAATTTTCTATATACTTGACTCCCCTCTGTTCTGATCACTAACTTGAGTGTTAAGAGTATTTTCATAAAAAACACTCTCAACAATTTAAATATTTATTTATCTAGGTCTATAGACATGAGATCAACCAAACATGCCTATCCCAAATCTAGTCCATATCATACTCTAAAGGGTTTCATTAGTCAGTTATATTTATATTTGTGTTTCTAAGGAGTTGTATGTTGATTACGATATACCATGACCTGTTATGGATAGTTCATTAACTTGAGTTGTTTGTGCTGAGATGATTTCTAAAATTACATGCAAACTTATTAAATTTGTCACCAGACTTAACCAAGTTATTTTCAAAGAAATTATTGAATTTAACTAGATTTTCTTGCGTGAGAAAATGTTTAAGAGTTTTTCTATGTGGATTATAGCTAATTAGTCTTTTGTTTTACAATTAGGCCAAATTGAGACCTTTAAGTCCATGATTGTCATTATGACCTTACGATGACTTGCTTTCTTTACTATATGATTAGTGTGTAGAGTTATTAGGGTGTTGGATATAAAGTTTTTAATAGAATGGAATAGTTTATAATATAATGGAATGTAAATGGATGCAATATTTAAAAATTGTTGTTTGAAAGAGATGGAAGCAGTCATAATGTAATATAGTGAAATGTTATTTGAAAAAAAAAGGTTTATAATATAAAATAATGAAATGTTATTTATCATTTTATATTCCATCCTAAACCTCCCAAACCAGAGGTTACTTATTTTTATTGTTTATGATAGAATGAGATGTAATATGAAACCCTCCCCTTCTATCATATTTCATTTTATTTCATTACATTATAAATCCTCCTCTCAAAGTATAGAATAATGTTATATTACATTTCATTACATTCCATTAATAACTACCCATTTAAACATAGCTTTAATGATAGAACCCGATCCTCTAAATAATAAATCTTGTCGCTTTTTCTTTCTTGTAACTCTATATAAGTCACTTATAAGGAGTTAAGCTTACGTCATTTATAATTGGACTTAAAATTGTGAGACGGACAAAAGAACAACTACACTGTTGAAGCTGTTTGCTGCGTTGGCACACAATAGGTAGTGCAAATTGTAGCTGCTGTGCGTGTTGTGCAAGGGCTACCAGGGACAAGACGAGAGGAGCGGTTGGTGCATTGGTCGACACCGCCGACAGGAGTTTTCAAGCTGAATACCGATGCCTCACTAGCGGCTGATGGCATGGCAGCGTATGGCGGAGGGGTCGTGCGCGACAGCCATGGTAATTGGGTAGGCGGCTTTGTGGTTAACATTGGTCGATGTCCGATTCTGAATGCGGAAGTGTGGTCTATCGTCCATGGCCTTGAATATACTGCGAGTTTAAATTTGAGGCTTATTCAAGTTGAATGTGATAATTTGTTAGCCGTTAACATGATTAATGGAGAGTTTGAGGTTAATGCTTTAGTTGCCGCTTTGATTTCCCGAATTCGCAAGCGAATGGAGTCTTTCGAGAGGATTTCGGTTACACATATACATCGGGAGGGAAATTTCATCGCCGATGCTTTATCCCATCATGCTTATGACTTTAGTCCGGGTTTTCATCCCTTAACTAGCCCACCAGAAACGATGAACTCATGGCTTTTTCATGATATTATTGGTGTTACTTATGTTCGTTAGTTAGAGACTTCTTTTCAGGCTTCGCCTGCTTTATCTACCAAAAAAAAAATCATATATATTCTTATAATTTTAGGTTTCGTCAATAGGTGATTCGATAATCTAACAACTACAATTATGACTTCTAATCCAAATGTTCCTAAAACCTTTTATAGTTTTTTAAAATTCCATTCCAAAAACATATATTTATACACAAACGAGGCTTATTACATATCCTTCACGTGCTCTCATTTTATCTAAAGCTGGTTTTATTAAATTATATAAGCAAAAACAATTTTAAAATTAGGGTATGCTTTTAATTTCGTTTTTCACAGACCAATTGGTACAATTAATCCACTAAAAGTGATATTTTACAGAAAATATTAATCTCCAACAATTATGAGAAAAATGACGCTTAGCAAAGTATATGCTCGGAGTGACAATTTGCTCCTTCCACCGAAGTAATCATATCTGCTCTTGATTTAAAATCATAAAAGGTTCAAAGGCAGGAATTGAAACTAAATTTTCAAGATAGTATTGTCTGTTGGATGTTTCATGGGAAACTAAGTAGCAATTGTCCAACTTTCCTGTGCTTGGTTAGTACTAGATTTGAGTGTTGTTAGAGCTGTAAGAACATGCACTATAATCGTCATGAAACTGAAACAAATAAAGCCTGAACATATCTAGTTTCATAATCAAGATTTCAAAGTTCTAGCAACATTGGAATTCTAGTAGTAACCAAAGGAATATACGTAACCTCCTACTTTAAAAGCTCATTTTTGGTAGAACAAGTTGTCTCGGTTTTTTGCTCCTCCTCTTACAACACCCTGATGACATCCCATCCACAAAGGCACCAGCTAATCACGGTATCATGTTGATGGGATTGAGCGACCACTATATAGCTTTGGCAGGCCCTGGAAACACATTCTTACGAAAGAGAAACCAATAGTCCAAAGCATGGGAAAGTTCAGAATAATACGCAAAATGTGCTTCAAAAAACCTGCATTTCACGCGAACGGACTGACCTGAAGGCTGAGACCGATACGGCAATCATTTATATACACACTTTGGACGTACACAAATATTTTGGCATTGCCATGAGGAAATGGTCTCTGTGTCATTGCATTTTTCCATAGACAATTTAGAAATGCTACATAGACGAAAACATGTGGTGGTAAATTTTAAAGAAGAAAATAGAAGTTTTATCATGGCTAGCTAGATTATTGTTCTGGGAAAAAAATAATAATGCATGGGTTGTAGTACACTTTCAAATAATTCGATAAATTCATAGTCATTGACCTTAAAGTTCGTAATTAATTTATTCTACAAAAAAGATAAAATTATTTTGGTGGTTAAGTGGGCATTAGACGCTTCTCCATGGACAAAGCAAACATCAGAAGCTTCATGTCTTAAAGCTTGAGAGTCCTATTTTCTTTATAATACAAACTTTATCCTAATAAATATGATTTTGTGTCCTCGAAAAGGTTCTCTCACGTACACCTTTATTTTTCCCTTTTTCTTTTGTATACATGACTCAATTTCATTTCTTTATTTAGTCCCCTTTTTCAACTCACACTAACCATACCAAAGAGGTCCCATTGTTTTATGTTCTGAAACTTTTAGTTGATCTCTTTATGCAAATGGGCAGCTGTGGAGCATCACGGAAGAGTTCATTGATATGAAGTTTCTTCATTTGGACTAAAATTCTAAAGTAACCAGTGCTCAAACATGTTAATGCATTATCCATTAACTGCATAAACTATTTATTTCTTCAGTGCTTTCTCTTTTCTAGTGCGATGATATAGATCTTGTATTATTTTCAAACGTCACTTCCTTGCTGAATTAGTAAATACCAAGTACAAGTTTCCAAATAAAAAAGAATTCAAGATGATAACGGCACACTCAGTAGTGCTTTGTTCCTTAATATAAAGATTTGAACTAATAACCTTTTTAATCTTATAAATGGGGTGGTCATCGATCTACCGTGTTAATCTTGGAAAAACCGTTTTACACAAGCTTCTAGTGGAGACACAAGCTTCTAGTGGAGGCAAAATCTCGAAATAAACCTAAATGATTGAGTACTAATTAAATAACATATGCCAGTCGCAAGAGTTTTGTCACTTTGTAATTGATGGAAGTAGATGTTACAGTCATCTACAGGAGAATACGGACAATGCATTCATCTGCAGTATTCGGGAGCTGATGTCACGCAGTTGGCAAGTCACGATCTATCACGTTTTTAGATAAGGCAACGTTACAGCTGATGCTATGGCTCGGATCAGACCTGAAGTGTCTTTAGGTATGGTAGTTTTTTAACAGCCCCGGATGTTATAATGCAAACTCTCAATGATGATCGCATGAGTGTTAGTCGCACTCGGCTCATTAATCTTATTAATAACTCTAGCTAATTGTTAGCTCTTTTATTTATCAAAATAAAAGAAGTATCAGGGACTTAAACCTTCTTGCTTACTAAAGTTTAAAGTTTATCAGGCACAAAAAGATGGGGAGTGGGTGTAATTATTATCAGTCATTTGTTGGCAAAGATGAGGATCAGCAAAAGATCTTACATTCTAATACTTTTCCTTTTTCCATTTCTCTTTTAAGTTCTAGAAGAAGGCCATGAGTGACTAAACGCCCCTAAATCTATGTTTATTATGATTTCTAGCCTATATATTAGACCCACCATCCACATTTATATATCAATCAACTCTCTATGTTGACAAATATACTTATTACTAACGGACTGATTTGCACTTTCATTATCATACTATGTAATGGCAAATTCTCCTAACCCCACTCACTATTCTTACTAAGGTGGATTGGTCATATTGTCAAAGACTCTAACGACTAAGTTGCAACTCTTTATTTGATTTTGAATCTTCTTAACTTAATTTCTTCTTGTAAGCAATTTAGTCGAATCGGTAATTGTCAAAACTGACTTGTGACGTGTTTAGAAAAACAGGCTCATAGAAGCAGATCACAAATAAAAGGGTGCATAAGTTGGCACCTGTCCATCGTCAAAAGAACAAGTTTGAGTTCAATATGTAGCCGACATCAATAAAATCTAGAAGATGAAAGATTTCAGTAGTTCCCTAATATCAATTAATACTCTAATTTGTTCTTCAATTAATATCTCAACCCATCTTTAATGCTTTTGTCGAACATCATTTTGTTTTAGCATACTTCTTTTTTGCTTGTCTATATAAAAATAATACTCCCTTCTATTTAAAATAAGTGTCGTTTTAAAGAAATACATACTTATTAAAAAAGTTAATGAAATGTCTGATATACTCTTATTAAGTGCCTTGAAAATATAATCTGTGTAATTAAGATGTGAGAGAAATTAAAAGGTAATTTTGTAAGTAAAATCATAAATATGCATAAAAAGTTGCAAATACTTATTTTGAATAATTAAAATCCCTCTAAAACGACATTTATTTTGAATAAGAAAAGTATCAATAAAAAAAAGTGATGGTGTGATCAAGCTAAAAACTTACAATCACGTGTAAAGTAAACGATGGGCAAATAATAGTTTCCAATTATAACTTGATTTAATGTGAAAAGTAAAATCTCAAAAAGTTCATTGAATTAATACTTCAATTTGACATTTTTTTGGGAACTAATTTTAAGAATAACATACTTGCACAAAATTTTGTTAAGATATTTAGTGATTTTTTTAAATTATAATGTTGAAAATTTATTTTAAATAATTTGACTTGGGACTATTATTTTAACCAAAGTTTGTATGTATAAATTTATCTATAACTAGTTAAGTAATTCTCATTAGATTAATAAAAACTAATATTTACAAAATCACTCGAGGATTCTACTTATTGTACCCAAAAAAAACAATTATATGCAAAATTTAAGAGTAAAGGAATCTTTTAAGTTATAAAAAAGTTTAATGGGAGTTATATAATTAAACCTAATCTGTGTTTCATTCTCAATTAACTAAGAATGAGAACTTAATCATGTGCAAAATAATTAAGTTAAAAATCAATAATATAAAATATAAGTACTAGAAATAAGAATAATGAATATAAACTAAATGAATCAATTTCCTAACAATAGATAAATATACAAAATAAAATACTTTGTAAAACAAAAATAATTGGATTAAATAGGGACCCATTTTTAGTTCACCATTGCCTTTCGAGCTCCTAATACAAACACTTAAAAAGGACTTGGTTGAAACGTGCAGCCATTCAGTTATCAATCTTTTTCGCCTCTCTGAAGATCCCCATCTGTCTGTTTTTATTCCTCCCAGATTATTTAAGCATATCACTTTCTTTATTGTCTTTCTTCTTCTTCAGAAGTTACATTTTTACTCTCCCTGCACACCTACAAAGTTAACATCTTCTGTTCACTTTGGTTTTCCTTTTACTTCCTTGACAGGTAATCTAAGAACCGACCGGATCTCCGCGTTAAAGCTAGTTGTTAACCGCATACATACCCAAGCATTCAAATCTAAGCCTCTCCCAAAAAGTCACAGCTCTCTATCTCTTTCTCTCTCTGTTCCTTTTTATATAGTTCAATTCACAACCCTACGAACAAGCCCACAGACATTCTCACTCCTTGAGAAAAAAGAAAATATGCAAATTCATTTGCACTCTATTGCTCCTCTCTGCTTCACCTTCCTCTGTACTCTGTTTTTGCTAAATGTAAGCCCGTGTACTCTGCTTTTAGTCCCCCGCAACACTTCTCTCATCTTTTTGTATGGTTTGCACATCAAGTTCTAATCTTTATTGTTTATTTGTATTTGTTACTTGACAATGCAGGTGGGTTATGTCAGCTCCGACGAACCACAGTCACCGGCGGAGAACCCATTCACACCAAAAGCTTCTCTGCTCCGCTACTGGAACAAGGAGATCCGCAACAGCTTACCCAAATCTCAATTCCTCCTCTCGAAAGTCTCGCCGATGAGTGCGGTGGACACTGCCACTTTCTGCAAACTCGTCGCCCAAAATGCCCTCTCCACGCAGCTCCCGGCCTTTTGCTCCGCCGCTAAACTTTTCTGCTTTCCCGATTTGTCGCCGAGTTTAGAAAAACACGATAAAGACGCGAACTTTGCAGTGTACCAAAACCAAAACTTCTCCAGCTACGGCAATGACCGTGCCGGAGGACTCGACTCATTCAAGAACTATTCCGACGGCGAAAACACCCCACTTGACTCTTTCCGGCGCTACAGCCGCAACGCCGCCGGGCACAATGATAAATTTGCCAATTATGCCCCGGATTCCAATGTTGTAGACCAGAGCTTCAACACTTATGGCACTGGAGCCACAGGTGGGGTTGGTGAATTCAAGGGGTACAATGAGGGAGTGAACGTCCCAAATCTCCGGTTCACTACCTATGCGGATGACGGCAACAGAAGGGCTCACTCGTTCTCCTCTTATACGGGCGATGCTAACTCCGGCAGTGAGACGTTTGCTAGTTATGGGAAGAATGGCAACGGTGTCCCTAGCGATTTTAGTAGATATGGAGAAAACTCTAATGTAATGGGGTCTGGTTTTTCTAGTTATGGTGAGACTGCTAATGGAGCTAGTGACACGTTCAAGTTGTATGGGACTAATGGGAATGTTCCTGAAAATGTTTTCAGGAACTATGGTGCTGGAGGAAACTCAGGTACTGAGAGCTTTGCGAGTTACAGGGATCAGGCCAACGTTGGGGATGACTCCTTTGAGTCTTATGGAAAGAAATCTAATGCAGAGACGATTAATTTTGCGAATTATGGGAAGTCTTTCAATGAAGGGACTGATAAGTTTTCTGGGTATGGTCAGGGTTCTCAGGGACAGCAGATTGGATTCAAGATCTATGGAGTTAACAACACTTTCAAAGATTATGCGAAAAAGGGTGTGTCCTTTGCTAAGTACACTAACATTAGCAGTGAAACTGGTTCGATGAAGAAGGTGAGTGGCACTGTAGTAAATAAGTGGGTTGAACCGGGCAAATTTTTCCGCGAGTCAATGCTCAAGAAGGGTACGGTCATGCCTATGCCGGACATTAGAGATAAAATGCCTAAAAGGTCGTTTCTGCCCCGGACCATCACGTCGAAACTACCGTTCTCTACCTCTAAGATATCGCAGCTGAAGCAAATATTTCGTGCTGGTGATAATTCAAGCATGGAGAGCATTATGTTGAACGCCATTAACGAGTGCGAGAGAGCACCAAGTGCTGGTGAGACCAAGCGTTGCGTTGGCTCTGCGGAGGACTTAATCGACTTTGCCACCTCCGTTTTGGGCCGTAACGTAGTGGTCCGTACGACGGAGAACGTCAAGGGATCAAAGACAAACGTCATGGTTGGTTCCATCAGAGGTATCAACGGCGGGAAGATCACAAAGTCAGTGTCTTGTCACCAGAGTTTGTATCCTTATTTACTCTACTACTGCCACTCAGTTCCAAAGGTTCGGGTCTATGAAGCGGACATTTTGGATCCGAAAAATAAGAGTAAGATCAATCATGGTGTTGCCATTTGTCACATTGATACGTCAGCTTGGAGCCCCACCCATGGAGCTTTTCTGGCATTGGGTTCGGGTCCGGGTCGGATCGAGGTTTGCCACTGGATTTTTGAGAATGATATGACTTGGACTCTGGCAGATGAATAAGGTCTGGTTGGGTGCGTTTTATGATTTGGGTTCGAACCTTTTAGCTAAAACAAGTTAGCTGCTGGCTGGAACTCATACTGATTAAATTGGTCTTTTGTTTGGATTTGTGATAATTTTCAAGATAGGGGATAAGTTTGTTTAAACTTTTGGAAGAAAGTTATTGTTAGTATTATCAAATATAAAAAAAAATTCTCATTGATAAATCAGTCAGCTATGTATGCAAGGCAAGACAGAATGTTGTTACTTGCCATATATTTCAAGATTAGTTGGGATTGAAACTGACCCGAAGCTAAAAGGGTCTTGTCTTGTTCTTTTAAAGAAGATTTTGACCTCATAAATTATTCTCGCTTGGTTCCAGCATGGTTGAGTTTCACAACCTAGTGGGGGCATATGATCATCACACCGTTTTCTTTTGGTTTCCAACAAAGCTCACTTTGACAACGTGCTTTGGGGGTGGAGGGACAGAGTTTCTTGCATTCGAGGTCTTGGGTTTGAATTTTGGGCTACGGGCAGGAGCTTTTTGCGCTAAGAACTCTTGACTAGCTGGCTTTCTCGGATCACATTAATAAGGCGACCGTTACCCAATAACAATCTTTAATTGTCCCGTTCTAACTTAGGATTCATATTCATATATAGTTTTTAAATCATGGTTTTGTATAAAATTACATGTCCCACGTTCCTATTAAATTTCTACTGATTACTTGCTTTCCGTTTGAATTACATAATTTCTTTTAGACATAGAGTTTATGTTAAGATCTCTAAGTGTGAGTAAGAATCTCACGTTGAAAAGAGAATAAATTAGTGAAAGACATATAAGAGGAAATGATTCATAAATTGAATGCCTTAAAATTTTGGGTTGAAGTATGGTGTTAAAGTCCACAATATGTTTCATCACTAAATTTATGATGTAAATCTCTCATGTAAGTGGGTTTTTCAGATCAACAAATAATATCATAGCCGATAACTCGGCAAAAGACGAGTATAAAGACAGCAATCGAATCATGTGGTTGCCTCTGAAAAAGAGTAAGGAGATTCTTGGTAGACCTAAACCAGTGGAATAGAAGGGCTCCTAGTGACGCTATATATTCGAGCTGCTAAAAAAAGGGCAAAAAAAGGCTTCTCCTCAAAGTAGAGCCGAAGTCCATTGTAAAAGTTTACATTTGAGAAAGAGATTGTTAGGATGTCAAGTGTGAGTAGGAATTTCATATTAGAAAGAGATGGAACTAGTAAAAAACATATAAATAGAAAAGACCTATAAACTTAATACTTTAAAATTTCGAATTGAAATGTGACGTCAAAACCCACAAACATATTTCATCACTAGGTTCATACCATGTGGCTAAAAACAAAGATGAGGTGGTCCATAGTTCCATCCTATTTGTGCAGCCGAAGTTCATGGAAAAGGTCAAGAGACAGCCTGTGTTTGCTATCTTTAGTTTAATGAGAACGCATTACCAGTGGTAACTTGTCGATATAGGAGCAGAAGTTTTGATGGGTTACCGGTGATTTTGTTGGGTTTTAGTGAACTAGCACAAACTCTCACGATACATGGTTTTATATTGGCAAAGTTACGAGGTTGGTTTTGACAGGGGTTCATGTTCTGTTATATTTTCCATTCCAGGTATCACATAGCTACTTAGCTTTGTTCACGATCTGAGCCGTGAGACTAGCTCCTCCAGAGATAAAAACTATTCTAAGGGGCTAATACGTCTCCGGATATTATGGAGCTAAACGACTAAAATTGTTCAAATTTGTCAATATTATACTCCCACCATGTAGCCACAGTATTACAGTTGCATTACATTACAACAGATAATAAGGAGACCATTAAAGACAAAAGGTTGTTACCAAGTGTGTTATAGCCAAAAATCGTATTCACATAAATGCATTACCTTTGTCTACTAATCTTTTCTAATAATCTTATCTGGATCACAATTTCTAAGTTTATTTAATGCGCATTTAAATAATATGATTCTGAATTCTCTATAATACTAGCTGTCCTGGAACGGTGAGTTTGATATCATCAAATAGGTAGTGGCTTCAAATCAAGTGGGCAATCATGCCTCCGAAATTTTGTTGTCTAATGTTTGCCAAAGTTTTATGACAGCGTACAATATTGGTCACCAAGCATTGAATGTGAAAGAGATGCAGGTGCAGTGATGGGCCTATTCAATAAACTATCATCTGATCCCATTGCTTTACTTGTGCCTGAATGTTGTTATAGACTTAACTATAGTTGTCATGCATGTACGCGTATTAATTGTTTCTTTCTAGAATCTCGCTTGGTTGTAAGGTCATTTGAATTTTTGCCCTTCCCTTTTTCTTAACAGCATACTAAATTTCTTTTTTATATGTATTATTGCCCATTTTGATCACCAGTGCTTGTATCATCATCTTTTGCGTCATTTTACTGTATTAATACTGAGACCCATCAACAATTCGCTTCTTGCTACATTAATAACGAAAATATTGTCATTTATTAAGCCGTTGCTGTGCATTTTGATAAATTCATCAAGAGAAAAAATTGGAGTTTGCAGGTCGGAACACGGCAACGAAAGCGAAAGGGCACTGCAGGTAGCTGCCGATAGAATTTAATTCCCTTAAAACTATCACTAATCATATAAATAATCATGTAAAATTATCAAAAATATTTAGAAGCATACCTGAATTCATAAGAACAACGTGATTCTTAAATCTTACAATTATTTATCTTCCAAATCAATATGTACGTTTGTTTTTTCTTAAAAAATCGTCTATTTTTTGACTGATGGGATTTTAGAAAAGACAGTCATTCATATAACTTGAGGATCAAAACCCTAACTCTTTAAATAATATGTCTTATTTTTATTTTAACTCATCATAAAATAGAAATAAGACTTTTGGGTCTCTGCATATTAAAGTCCATATTTTATTAGATGTCATATAGCCAAAAGCCTTTAACCTTAATAGATCACTTTAAACAGGTTTAACTTTATAATAACTCATAATATACAATTAATTCACATATATACACGTTGGATTAATTCCAACAATCTCCAGCTTGGGTCATATATATATATAATTCCTTCAACTGTATATCATGTCATAATTTTATAAGCTCAAATTTAGTTATCGCTATCAAATACATCTTTAATCAATCTCGTTCATCAATTATAATAACATAGGATCAAAACGGTTTTCATTATACAAATATCATAACTAAACCCATCAATGGTCACTTATGCCACCATAATTGAACAATATAGCTCAAGCATGGATGCGTAGCATGGAATTTATATGTAATATGATTTTAACATGCCTACTTCCAACCGATCCAAATTCCTTATTCCTTAGTGAGATCAACCAAATAAACTTTAAGGTTCAAATAAATCATAAAAGTGTCTATAACTAAAAATTATTCGAAATAACAAACCCCCACTAAAATGACATATCTTCAATAGATACAACACTCATATAAGCGACATGCTAATGAAAAACCTTGGGTGGTAATCCTTTAGTGGGCACATCCGCAACCATGAAGTTTGTCCCAATATGATCAATAGACATTTGACCATGTTGAACTCTTTCTTTGACAACTAAAAACTTGAGATCGATATGCTTTGACTTCGTTGAGCTCCTGTTATTGTTAGAGTATAACACTGCTGACTTATTGTCACAAAATAACTTTAATGGTCTTCCAATACCATCTACAATGCGTAATCCGGTGATAAAATTTCGTAGTGAAAGAAGTTATGAGTGTCTGCTTAGCATTCTTTCAGGAAATAGCTCCTCCAACTAGTAGGTAATCACTACAAGAAATTAATACAATTCACGATATTTTATTGATCAAACGTCACGAATAGTAAAAGCTTTTGTTGACGTTTAAAAAACATCACGAAAAGTTCAACTTTTTAACATTTTTTGCAACGTTTTTATAGAAAAACGTCGCAAATTAAAAATTTCCACGTTTTGTCAAATAAAATGTCGCCTTTTGTTTAATTAATGCCCTAAAACACCGTAAGAGAGAGGGCAGTTCAACGACTAAGCAGCATGTGACCAGAGAAAGGAGATTTTGATTTTCGACGGTTGGGGAAAGTAGAGAAACAGGAAGAGAGAGAGATGGGGGAAGAAAGCAAAAAGCTTAAGAAAGGGAAAGAAAGCATAGAGAGCCAATATAAGCTCTGAAGACATAGACAATTTTCTCGAAAAATCCACAAAGGACGCTCTCTTCGGTAGCTCTCTTCCCACGTCTCTTCTTCGTTGACAATTCCAAAGGTGTTTCCTTATAAAACTTAGAGAACTTTTTCTTCTATTAGTGTTTTGGGATTTTTTTAGTTCATTTTTGTTATGTTTATTATAAACCAGATCTTTCAGTAAGGCAGAAGATTGAGAAACGTAGAGAAAAAGTACTGCGATGCGATAGCGTGTTACAGAAGAACCCCTCTGTTCAAGTGGCAAGTCTGACCAAAGAAAGCTCAAAAAACTTCCTATTCTTAAAAACGATGAGGTTAATTTATGAGTTATGTTGTTAATTGGCTTATGTTAGAAGTAAACTAGTGATTTGAATGTTTTTGTTTATACTTGATCATCTTAGGACGGAACTGCCCCCACCTCCATCATGGTTGATATATGGGAAAAGGCAGGTACTTATCGACAGTGCAGTCAGCGGAGCCAAGGCAGAGAATGAGATGATAAGGGCAGAGACGGCGTTGGGCCGCACCTGGGAGGTAGGCGAGAGTGTGGAGGAGGACAGCGGCAGTTGATTCAATCTTCCCATCAGAGAGGTGGCTAAGAGGGACATGCTTGACGACAACGACACCGATGAGAGACTCTTGCTCGACTACACAGTCCTCAATGTAGTCGAGAGTCACAACCAAAGGAAGAGGAGGAGGTGCCGGTGCTAGTACCTATGCAGGGTTGTTACGGTGTGACATTGTGGGAGAGGATCTAATATTAACGTCGGTCATCACCGTGTGGCAGAGTATCTAAGTGAGTTCTAAAATAGTCTTTATATCAAAAAATGTTGAAATTGTCGAAGGTCTCCCAAACAACTTAACAATTATAAGCTTTCCATATGGATGTAGCTAATTGTTTACTTCTGATCTGTGTTTCCCCTCTTCTTTATGATATATGTTCATTTATTTTTATAGTCTCAAAGATGAATTTAAAACTGATAACAAGCTTCTGTTTTGTCTCCCATTGATGCGCTTCCCTAGCTTCTTCTGAAAGATCAATATTTTGAAGTTTGAATTGACTTTCCTCTTACCTATCTAAACAAACTATACTCCTTGCCCTAGTTTACGGTTCCTACGAGGCTTCGTAACCATGTGGAACAACTTCTTCATAGAATAGATGGTTATTTTCCATGCAACTATGCACACTTCTTTGAAACCTAGACATGCTTTTGACATTTATAAATGGTCTTAAACAGAGATATTTAGTTTTGTGATGATTTTAGAGGATGCAGAATTGGTACCCTCGGTTCTTTTCTCATGGTCTATAGTCGGAGCTTCTAGCAAATGGTCTCTTCCCAACATCTATAATAATCAATAATATAACACCATTATGTTCACACACTCAGGATGCTCTTTTTCTGAGGTTGCTTGAAGAATGCAAAACATGGAAAGTTTTTCTACACCGTTGTAAACTTTTATTCTAGTGATTACTTCTAATTTCAAATCTCTTACCCAACTTGTATCATGTGAATTGCTTATGTTTTGAATTCACTTTATGTATTTCTTGTAGTTCCTATTTCAATTATTGCTTCCTTTAGGAAAATGAAAAAGCTCATCAAAGACATTACAACTACTATGGATGCACTTAGGGAATCTTCTTTTCTGGTAAAAAGCCCACTCACCATCTTTTCCATTATGACATGCCACATTAGTTGAACTATGCAACATCAATTCTGGTGTTCTGTTCATCAGGGGAAAATATAGTCATAGTCATCTCCCCTTGATTTATAGGTTGAAAGCTCAGATGGAAAGAAGGTGAAACATCTTCATCCTTTTCCTTTGAATGAGGTTAAAGATCCAAAGGTATGTTAATTAAGGTGTCTTCATATCTCTTTTTTCTCCTTTTGGTATGCGAAAAGAACATGGTCATATGTTAAAGTTTTGCTCCCATGCTTCAGGAGAAGGTTGAAGCTTTTAGAAGTAAGATGTCAAAGTCTCATTGCCACATTAATCCATTTTCTTTCTACCATCAAAATATTTGTGGCGCGTAATTTAATTTTCCAAAATTTTTGAGTTCATACATAACTGAACTTCAGTCTCTATTTATTGGTGCTTGCAGGTAAACCCAATGAAAAGAGTAGAAAGGTAACCGTTTCTGATAAGTTATGTCACTTGTTTTTGTGTTTATCTTTTAATGACGCATCTTTGGATGAGCTCCTTATTTACCCAACACCATCACATTTCTGCTGATTCTTTAGTTGCATATTATTTGTCCTTTTTATGTCTTAATTCCATGTTATTATTGACAAATATTGAAACCTTCAATTATTCCAGCTTTTTGATTCAATGCCTTCTTCTTGTTTTTGAGGGTCTTGTGAACAGGTACGGTTTCTCAATCTCCATTTCTTTGATACGTTTGTTGGTTTGTTCAGAATTTCAGATTCTATGAGATTTTCGTGATGATTAGTTTGTTCTGTATTGTGTTTAAAGTTGGAAGTGGAGAAAAAAAAGAAGGAAGAGGTTTCATGTTTAAATTACGCAGAGAATATATGATTACTGAATCAGCTTGGAAAAATTGTATCTCGTTACTCGGCATTGGCACATTGGGGGAGTTGAAAGGAGTAAAATCTTTGTGATTAGCATCTTTGTTTTGCTATGTCTACTGAATTTTAACTGGTGAGTAATATTAACTAGTGAGTAATATTGATGTTAACTGATATGGGCCAAGCTGCTATTGGTGTCGCATTATAGCCTGTTGTTACATTCCGAAAGCATTATAGCCCGTTGTTCATTTTTGTTGTTCTGTGATTTTTTGACCAGATAAGCAGAGTGTTTTGTGATGCTTCACAAGGTGCTCTTTATTCAGAATTAATGTGGATTTTTTGACCAGATAAGCAGAGTGTTTTGTGATGCTACTTCTGTTGGTGTTGCTTTATTCATAGTTAAAATAGGTTTCTATCTTCAACTTGCATATCATTTGCGTTGGGATTAAGAACTTTCCAAAAGGAGCAGTCTCTCTCCCTCTCTTATGCAAATTTTTTCTTTTCTTTCTGGTGCTTCCATGAAGACTTTTGTTGTTCTTTTCACTTCTTTTTGTTGCACAAATTTAAACACAACAATTTACAATTTATTTTATATGATTGCTTTATTGTTTCTGTATGTTATGTGTCTTATGATTGTAGTTGCCAATTGAAGCTGTGGTTAGTCATGTACTTGAAGCTCCACAGCTGCGTGAATGGATTGAAGGGGCCACTGCTGTTGGGAATCCTGATACTTTGCTTTCAACTTTGGTTAGTCATGTACTTGAAGCTCCGTAGCTACTGTTGGTGAAGACATAATGTCAGCTTGTAGTAATCAAAAGAAGCATAAGAAAAGACGGAAGTTTAATTCATTTGAGGAAGAAGTTTCAAACAATATCCAGTTCTTTAGTGAATTTGTCATAGAGGGATCTCTTCAACCACAAGAACTTGGCATTTGGTATATTTTTACTTCTCCCAAAATTATCCATAACATTTCTTCCTTATTTTATGTCTTACAAACTTGTACAGTGTCTGATGGATACTCTTAGTAGTCGAATGATAGATGAACCTTCAGATTAATTAGTGTATTATGACATGTTTACGAATTACAATTAGTGTATTTTGATAATAATTAGTGTATTATAATATGTTTGCGAATTGCAATTAAATAATACATTGTCTGGAGGTATAAAATTCTTATGATACATGAATAATTATTAAAACTAATGATATACAAAAAAAATTGAAGAATTATTAAATAAATAAAATTTATAAATAATATTGAATAGTTATTAAACAATTAAGATTAAAAAATTGTAAAAAAATAATTTTTAAAATTAAAAATTATTAAATTAATATGATTTTCAAAAATGGAAAAATATATAATAATAATAAAAACCTTCGACCTTCTATAACATTTTCAAAAAAATGTCGCAGATTCCTTCATATTCTATGACGTTTTAAAAAACGTCGCGGAATGTTAGATAATTCGTGACGTTTTTAAAAACATCACGGAATGTCAGAGATTCTGTGACATTTTTTAAAAATGTCGCGGATTGTCCAACCTTTTAGTTTTTTCGAAACGTCACAGAATGTCAGTATTTTCTGCGACATTTTTCATAAAACGTCACGGAAACTTTTTGCTTACACCACATTCCGTGACGTTTTTTAAAACGTCACATAATACATTCTGCGACATTTTTTGGACATTATGTGACGTTTTAAAAACGTCATAGAATGCCTTATTTTCTTGTAGTATAAATATAGCCCAATGTGGATCTCCGACTATCTAAGCATCCAACGAAATCATAATCAAAATACCCAATGATCTCTAGCTGATTCGACTTCCTATATGTGAGCATGTAATCTTTTGTTTTCTGCTAGTACTGCATAACTCGTGTGGCTGCTCTCCAATGATTTATTCCAGGACTGCTTAAATATCTGCCCAGCATTCCAACAATATACGCAATATCTAGACGCGTATATACTTGAACATACATTAGACTCCCTACTGATAAAGCATAAGGAATCTTTTGTTAGCCCCTGAATTTTTTTCATGTTATTAAGCATGATTGGAGGAAATTGGAGCCTTGATAGGTTAAATTAAGTTAACATTAATTAGTATGGTAACATAAATTAGGTTAGGTGACATGAATTAAATGAAATTGAAAGAGTTAGGTGATAAATGCATTAAAGGTTTAATGGACTTTGGGCCATAATGAGGTATGAAAAGAGAAGAGAATAAGTTGGGTTTAAGTTAAAAGAAATGGACAAGGCTTTGTATTAAAAGACTAATGGGCTTTGGGCTTTGGGCTTAAGTGACTTAAGAGAAGTATAAATAGAAAGAAAAATGAGTTGGTAAGTATGAGAAGAGGGAGGTGGACGAAAATTAGAGAGAAAGAAGAGAGAGAGGGTTGTGAAAGAGAAGGAAAGAAGGAAGAAGAGAAAAAGAAAAGAGCTTTGCTAGGGTTTGATTTCCAAGAGTTTAAGAGGTATTTTGAAGAAAGTCCAAGAAGGAAAAAGGTGGAGGAGAGTCTAAGCTTCAATTTGATCCAAGAAATCCCTTGATTGGTTGAGGATTCAAGGTAAGCCATAAGTTTAAGTTTAAGCTTTTGTTTGGGTCTTGGTCTAGAAAGCTTAGAAATAGGATGGGTTTAGTGATTCTAGAACCAATTTCATGCATTGGGTCATGAAGGTTTTCAATTT
>JANKOE010000003.1:19982644-19994099 GCA_026284465.1 Erythroxylum citrifolium
AGGTGCTCCAAAAACACTACCAATTGGGAAAAGAGACTTCCAATCCTCAGAATTGTTCATTATTAGAGATAGGTGTACAGCCGGCAACTTATGTGAGCTGCATTTATCTTCTTAGTAGCATCATCAATTGGAAATCCTGCAACAAATACTAATGACTGATAAGATATGTATCTAAATGAAAGTAAAAAAAGACAATGAAATTCATAAGTAGCAGCTAGTGGGTAAAACAAGAATTGATTAACCATCTTATATTTGACATCGTCTTTTTCTCTTGAAGAAATTATATTCGATTAATGAAGCAAAAAGAGACAAAAAAGGGGGATAAAAGTAGTAGCAAACTTAAGAGGCATATTAAAAACATATAGTAGTTTCTCGTATTTAACTGACTTGTTTGGATGGGCTTATATTAGTAGAGCTTTTGTCAGTAGAGCTTTTGCCAGTAGAGCTTTTATCAAAAGAGCTTTTCAAAAAAGCCAGTTGACTGTTTGACAGTCAATTAAAAAAACAGCTTTTTTGAAAGAGCTTCATATAGTAGACTGTTTGACAATATAAAAATAAAAAGCACTTTTATTAATTTTAACTATATTTTGTTTTCTAAGAAAAATTATTTATACATATAAATAATATTTAAAATATATTAAATAATATGCAAAGAACAATAAATTAGGTTTATATTTAATTTGAAATAATTCAACAACTAATAAATCTTTCATGAATGGAATGAGTTTATATTTACTTTACAATTATTTGACAAATTCACTTTCATCATGTAGAAAATTATTTAAAGAGATATCTCAAATTTGTTGTAAAACTTTGTGAACCTTTTTCTTCTTATTGTTGTCCATTTTATTGAGATTTTATAAGGTTGCTCTGAGTTCCTAGCAAAGTCTTTTTAATAGATACCATAGAGAGACGAAAAGAAAAAGAAACACAATTGCGTAGAAGATGGATTAGAAATAGTATGAACATTGGCATCTCATGTTAAACAAGCCAGCACCAAACGAAGAAATAGGAGCCTCCATTCTCGTTACCACCATTATTTGATCCCTCTTTCAACTGAAATTAGACATAAAGAAAATAATGCTAAGAGCCACTAAAGGTTCCACAAAACAAAAACACGATGCTAAATCATATATGGAGCCACTAAAGGTTCAACATATGTTGGAACAAAGATAAGAAATCAAATCAAAATTTCAATAACAAAGATTAGAAACAACAACACCACCTGAATGTCACTCACCAAGCAGTACGAAGAACAATATTAGAACCAACTGGGCAAAGAAGTAACCGCAACCCAACCTGCATCCCGCAGAACAATTTAGGAAATACCGTATTTTCTCTGGAAAAGCTCAACGAGAACCATAAAGGCATAAACTTTAAATAAGCAAACACCCCCAGCAACACCGTTAGAATCAAAAAGTTACAACTTCGAAATAAGAATTCTCCCCCGTAAGGATCTACTTTAATTCCATAAAACAAAATTTATAATCTCTAGAAAATAAGAGCAACAGATATAAATAATAAGAGTCCGAAACAGATAATCGAGGAAGATCATTAAAAAAACACACACACAAGAGATTGCAAACCGAAACCCTGAGAGATCAGAGAGAGCAAAAGATTCAAAAGCATACCTCGCTTGCTATGTTTGAACCGAGAAAAGCCATTGTCGGAGTCGTGAGTGTGTGAGGAACAGAAGAAGGAGAAAGAAACGAAAGAGACGTTCTATCGTTTAGCAAGGAATTGAATTCAATTCACTTGTTTGGAACACTTTGTTTCGCATGAATTCAACTCATGTGTGAGTTGAAATCCATCTGCCTGTGTAAATTGAATTCGTGCCAAAAATCACGTGAATTGAAATCTCAGAACTGTGAGTTTCGTTCTTAACGTTAGAAACCAAAAATACCCATGCTATTCTCGTCTTCTTCCAGCAACAGCCGACCCTCTGCTCCTCTTCTCCGACGCACCAGACGACCCACAACCAGACGACCCACGCACCACCAGACCAGACGAGCACAACCAGACGACCCACGCACCAGACGACGCACAACCAGACGACCCACGCACCAGACGACGCACAACCAGACGACCCACGCACCAGACGACCAGACGACCCAGACGACCCACGCACCACCAGTAGCCTCCCTTTCGTCCACGCACCAGCAGCACCAGCAACCAGACGACCCACGCACCAGCAGCCTCCCTTTCGTCCACACAACCAGACGACGCACCAGCAGTGAAAGCACTCAAGCCAAAGCAGTGAAAGCACCCAATCGGTAGAAGTATAAATATATATATAAATAACAAATAACAATATTAACAATAATAATAATAATAATATAAATAACAATAATAATAATAAGGTTAATAATAATAATCATTATAATAATATAAATAACAATAATAATAGTCATAATAAGGTTAATAATAATAAGAATAATAATTAATAAATAAAGAAATTAATTTCGTTTAATAATAATAAGAATAAATAAATAATAAGAATAAATAAATAAATTATAAACAACAAATAATAATAATAATAACAACTAATAATAATACAAATATATATATATATAACAAATAATAATAATAATAATAACAATAATAATAATAAGGTTAATAACAATAACAATAATAATATTTTTAGTCAGGATAAATGTGTCATATGAAATAATTGAATTCAATTCTAATCTTATTGGATTTGTTTCAAACAATGTAATTGAATTCAATTTTAATATTTCTGGATTTGTTCCAAACAGTGTAAATTGAATTCAATTCCAATTTTATTAATGTAATTCAATTCAATTCATTCATGAATTCAATTCTTTGTGTTCCAAACAGCCTGGAAGACAGGCGCGTCGCGCATAACTGTTGTAGAGAACAGACAATCCAGCGGATGCGATGAAGCCTTCACTATCCCATGACCTGTCAGTCCTCGCAAACGCTCTTTAGCTCTTTATCTTGCCCTGTGAACTTCACGGACGCCATGTGATTATCAGATGTTCTTTGTCATAACTCGGTCAAATTTAAGAACAGAAGAACCAAACATAAAACATCAATGATCATCAGTCTTCACTTTTATCAGTAATGCATATCTGTGCTAATCCAATGATGACCGAAGTACAACTCATATGTGGATCTTTGTAGCATTACATTAGACCCAAAACATTACCGGAACTCGAAAGATCTGTGCTCTCAAGGGCGTCAAAGTTTTTAGCTTTAGGCCCATTTTAATGGAGGTCTCCAAGAGAGAATGGCCTTCTTCCCCGGCCCATATTGTGATCCGGTGCTAAACAACACGCTATTTCTCCGACAACGCCGGGGAACAGAAGGGGTTTTAGGTTGTTGAAGAAGACGAACAAATATGGCAGCCAGTGGTACAAGAAGAACACTCCAGTTTTCTTCAGCCTCTGCTGAAACTTTTTTTGCCTAGTCAATAACAAAGTCCTTATCTTTGGCTTCAAAAGCTCCTGACTTTAGTGGGCTCTTCACATCCAAACTCTCCTCTGCATCTTGGTTCTCCCTCCACAAGCTCACTTCTTCCAGGTCGGTTTTCAGCATTAATCTTTGGTGTTTATTATTTTTCTCTTATGCTCGTTGGAGTTTCATATCCTTATTTGCTTGTTTTGGTCTTAGTTTAAGATTAAGTCCCAGTTGCAGAGAAATCTAGAGGAAAACTTTTTTTGCTTTCTGGGTTATAATCGTTGACTGGTTATCATTCTTTGGCTAACGTAAGATGGGCCAAATCATGTAAACAAGTTTTGAGAATGAGCAAAACCTGTTGAACCCATCCTTGGATTTTTTGCTCTTATATCCCCTTACTTTACTTAGTGTTTTACTTTTAATGTGATTTTTCACTTCAAATTTGGAATTAAAAATTGTCTCTGATTGTGCTATTCTGTTTTTGGGTATTAGCTCATTTGTTCATATGAATTATCGATCCATTTTCTGGTATTAACTTTTGTTCCACGATTGTGAATTTGTTTAGTGACGTCATTATAAAGGTTTACAACTTTCAAATCATACGATCAGAATCCTTACTATGGTGATTGAACAGCTTTTTCCCGTGGAGTTGGGTGGTGCTCTGTCTTTAATGCCATTACATAGTGTTACTGCTTCTGCTTTATTCACTGCATTGCTGTCACTGCAGGAGGATAAATGGGGATGTCTATCAGAGGGTATTATTTCAAACTTTCATCTCTCCATTGTTTTTTGGGACCCTATGATTTTTGTTTCGTGAATAATTGGAATAATATGTCTCGCAATATCAAGTAGTAACAGGAGATTTGGACACAGATTGTATTTTGATGATTTTGACTATGTTGTGAGTGCTTTCGGGGCAATATCCTGTATGCCTTGCTTCTTCGTGGCTTTACTCGGAATCTGAATCAGATTGTTCAAGCTTCCCTGTATCCTTAAAGGCCCTATTTGACACATTTGAATCTGAGTTGACGTGAGATTGTTGATGTAGTAATCAGGAATCAGCTCATGTTGGTTTGATCATTAACTAACATGCACATATGACCAGTACAATTGCTTGCTTTTTATTGGAAATTAATATGTTAAAACATTTTATTTTTACCATATGAAATTGTTATATTTGATCGTAGAATTCATTTTGCAACTGCTCAGGACTTTTTAGTGAGAAGTTTTTGTCCTTCTTAGACTACCACTCAGAAAAACACCAGCTTGACCTTTTCTTGCACAAGCTGCTGTTACTGTTATTGTTGGTATTTCCTTTTGCAGTGTCCGTGTTTGGTCAGCAATTTCAGTCTTACTTAGTTTTAATTTGATCCCTTCACAGGATTTGCAGCACCACTATAACACGGACGATGGTCTCTTTGTTACCAGCATGAGGAGGAGATTTTGCTTCATATTGTCTTTGGACTACTGTGTGATGATAGTTTTCGTCCTGTGATGTAATTCAACTAGATCTTTGAAAGAAATGGCATGATTCAATTTAAGTCTACCTTTTTTCAATTTATAATTGAAAAGAAAAAGATTCAGAACGCCGTAGGTGAGGTGTACAAGCCAGTTTGGGGGAACTGGCTGCCACTGCCACAATTGAGAATGTTGGCAGTTACAAGTTCGCTGCTGAAGTTCATGAGCAATCGATGTGGAGATGGAATCAACGAGGTGTACATACAGTACGAAGCCACACAAGACAAGGGTTCTTGTTCTTTGAGTTGCAGGCAAGAATGTCATTGGCAGGGAAGTGTTTCGTAACCTTTAAAGCTTCTACTTCTGCAAAAATTGGAGATGGGAGGAAAATCAATGAGGACCCAATAGCTTAGTTTACCCGTCTGAGTCAACACACTTGATGTGATTTTTTGTTTGTTAACTATTAATTATCTATAAATACGAGATCATGTTTATTTGAAAGATTTGATAATAGTCTTCAGAAGACGCTAAAAATATTAATCGATGTTGATTATAATCCGATACAAGTGAATTGATTTATACAACTGATGCGTATCTTTGAAAAATTCTATAATTTATCTATCTATATGTTAGATTGATAATTCCTACGTTGGTATTAGAGTATGTTTTTATGAATTTTTTTTCGATAAAATTAAAATTGTTTTTTCTGTTGATGATATGCAACTTTTGATTACTACCAAGTTTAGACAACAGAAAAATAGTGATAATTTGTATCTAAATTTAATATTACATGGATGTATTATATTGAGTGTGCTTGTTGTGTATGTATATGTATTGAAGTATTCGTTATGAACAATGATTAAAAAATTTAACCGGTTCGATAAATTTAATCATAAAATTTTTGAACAATTTAATTTTTTAGTTTGGTTTATAGCTTTTTGGTTCGATTTATTTTAATAACTCTTGTTGTTAAAAACTAATTAATTGATCATTTTTTTAAATTAATAAGTTCTTGTAAATTAAAATAAATTAAATAATTTTTATTTAACAATATTTTTTAATTAACTTCAAATTCTTCTATTGATAATGATAATCCTTTTTAATTACATTTTAAATTCTTTAATTTTAAATTTTAAACTTCTTTCTTTAAAAAATTGGTTATAAACACACAATAAGGACTTCAAATGAGTGAAAACACATGTATTTTGTGTAATTATATGCATTTTACATTATTAATTACTCTTTGCCCGAATTCCATCTTGGGTGGGAGAATTATACTGTTAACAACAATAGACAGAAACCCTAGACACTTATACATGTCACATAAGACAGAAACTCTAGACACTTATACATATCAGAATTACTTGAACTAACTAATTAAGTTTCATTAAGTTTGTTAGTGAAACTACGTCATTTACGTAAATAAAATTCCTAAATTAAACTCATTGCACTCGGTTTGTTCTCACATAGAAAGAGGTGCGTAGGGTTGCAAATTGAGATTTCATTCAAATTATTACCCAAACATATTGGGATGTCGCACAACTTTTCTTTGTTTATCTTCCCATGATAGACTCTTCTCTCACCAACACAACAACTAGAAACTGTGTTGTTGTCGTTTGTGCTTATAGTGTAAGAGCATTTCACACATTTTCTTTGTTCATCTTCACATGAAAAAGTGTTCTCCCACCAACACAATAGGTAAAAACTGTGTTGTGGTCTATGTTTGTTGCAGTAATCATTTCACACCATTTTTAGTTGTCTCTTTTGTTGAATATAATTTCTCAATTCTTCTTTGGGTTGTGCATTAAATGTATTTGACAGTGTGAGAATGGTGGGTAACTGACTATGATCATGTATAATATGGATGGGTTTGGAGATGAATTAATTTTGGTCCATAACTATATACATCCCTATTTAATAGAAACCATTCAATCACGTCCTAAAATTCATCACATATCCTTTGTTGATGACATAGGTCTTATTTTTACCCTAAACTCCTTTGGAAAATCTCCATTTGAAGAATAAGTGTCCCATTATTTTTTCTTCCCCTTTGTATAGTTAACATTTATTGGACATATTTAGAAACCGCACTCTATCAATGGTGTTTATTCCCTTTTTACTACCAACTACACATGGAAGTAAATTTTAGGAGGCAGGAGCCGGTCCTAAACTATTCTAGTCCAAGCATCGATTGCCCCTAGATCTTAATATATCCTTAAAAGAAATATTGGAGCATTGGCTAGACCTTGAAGCAATTCGTATATACTCATCATTTCCTTTTAGAATGAGGTTTTAAGGAGGAAGGAATTATGCTACTTCATTTGATACACCATACTATGGATCACCTTTCACCCATGTTTGCAGCTTACATTGCCTTAAATCGTATACATCAAAGATCTGCTATATTGGTTTTTACTCTCAAAATCAAATTGTCGTATAAAGTAGAGGATGATTTCCCATCCCCAATCTTACATTTTATGTGATCTTCTATAAAGTTCCTCAACTTTAGTTGTTGTTTAATAGGTGTGTACTTGCTTAACCCATTTAACACTCAGTTATTCCATCTTGGAAATTTCTCCTTCTACTTCCTCTTTAAATGGTAAGCTTTGCAATTTTAACATTAACTCAAACATTTTAACCTTGTCATCAACAAACTATAATTTGTTCTTAGTGATATATTGTTACATCCAATCAAAGGTGTTGCTACTAGAATGATACGTAAATGATCATAATTCGTGGTTTGGAGCAAATCAAATTGACTTATATCTTGAAAGCAACTTTTGAGTAGATGACCTCTCTTTTCAAGCAAATCTAAGTTATTAATCAAAATTTTGTATAATGATATTGCAACAGGATAATCAAATATGGAAAAAAAATAAAATTTATGTAGCTTTCGTTGCTTATGCACCTGGTATATATTTGACATGGGAAGAGTGTCAAGGTGTCATTAATGATTCAAGGATGCTATTGATTGTTATTTTGATAATGTAGCAGAAGTTGAAAGGATATATTCTCAAGCATTATGTTTAATGGTAAAATAATTTTAAGATATATTTATTGTTATATATGATATTTTAATTGTATTCAATTATAATTAATATTGCAAGTTATATATATATATAATTCAAAATTTGACTATTTATTGCTGCAATTGTAATGAGAAGATGAAGTTACGGATATCAAGTGCTAAGCCTAACATTGGTCAATATTTTTATAAATGCATCAATACATAAGTATTTCAATTATTGTTTGTTAACAATGCAATTAGTATAAAATTTTTTAATCAATATTTAAATTGAAGGTGTCTTGTAGGTACTTAATATTTGTAAATGAGATGAAGTTTGTTATTGTCAAAAAATGTCAAACATCTTTTGTGCGTTGGGGTAAAAGTCATGTTCAAAAGATGCATTATTATTCGCAAGAAGAAAGTATATGTAGTAATTTATCAGCATGATGCAAATTTGTCATAAACCTAATATTTGTGTTTATATCTTTATTTTATAGGTCCCATTTGATTTCATAGTTTGAGCGTCAAATGTAAATAGGGCAGATATGGAGACATTGTAATAGTTAGAAAAGCAAATGTAACTTTTTCCCCTCCTTTTACAACTACAAGTAGTATGTTTTCTTAAAAGAGTAAGGAAACCATTGAGTATGCAAGTAGTATTTAGTCAATTTCAACTTTTGACTTATCTTTTTACTGAAAACAATTTCATATTGGAACCTTGTTAGAAATAATATAACAAATTTAACTTATCTAGTTTATCTAGTTCATTTCAATGCCAACCTCCAAGTTACAGTGAAACTCTTAAAAAAAAGCTTGCAAGTTTAGTTTTTAAGTTACAACTTTGGTTTATGCTATTATGAATACAGGTGCCAAGGATGGCAAACTTTTTATTCACACAAAAAGATAAACACACTTAAATTTGATATTCTTTGATTACAATGAGGGAATAGAGTATTGTAATTTGATAATCATATAAAAAGAAGAAACTTTGCCAAAATTGTAATTTGAAAATCATGAATCATAGAAGCCCCTGTGTTGAAGGAACAATTTTGATCACAGACTGAGCATGAATTGCCAAGACTCATACTTTTATTCTTCTGCTTTTCTATGTTCATAATGTTCCTCGCTGCCTTTCTAGCACTTCAACCAACAAAACCAACCTAAACTTTGCCATTCCTTCCAATCCTTGAAACACATACCACTATATATTTCTCATCACATTTGACATCCAAACACTTAATATTATGATTATGCAATAATCAAGCTTTTTAATAAATCTAGATCAAACACCAACATTAGGACAATTTTATAGCAAAGTACAATTATAGGACATAGTTTAATCATGTTCAAAATGTTCGAACCATAGCAATTTTACAACATAACACTTATATAACAAAGTCAAACCATGTTCAACATGTTTAAATCATAGAAATTTTACAACATAGCACTTATCGAACAAAGTTAAACCATGTTCAAATTGTTCAAACCATAGCAATTTTAAAACATAACCAGAAGTTGGTATCCAAATTCTCAACCATCTACAACTTGAGATTTTCGAGGAGTAGATCTTTTTACCCTCAATTTGATCCTCCAATTAGTTTAAGTTGCATTGCAAGTTGTATTTTGGGAAGCTTGAATAGTTGTTGCATTCGGAGATTCTAGCACTTGACATTGACTTTTGCCCATCTACGAAGCATAAAAAATCAAAAGGATAAATATTGTCATCTCCCTTATAATTACGTATAAGTAATGTAAACATGTATTTAAATAACTTTCCGTAAAATAGGTATTCCCACTAACTTCCCTAAATGTCACTTTGTATCCTCTAGTTGCTTGTAAAAACAAAAGGAATTACAATGTTATATAAATTAAAGACAAAATAACTTAAATATTATAATTAATATTCACTAACCATTTTATTATCTCTTCTTAAAATAGAAGATGCAACATTTGAGCTTGCTTGTTCCTTTGCACTATCTTACAATTATGCTTGTTTTCTACTATCTTCACAACAAATATTTTCTTATTTCCAATCCAGCTAGCATACACTCACAATAGACATTGTGACTCATAAACTGCCTCCATTCTCACACTGAATCTCACCTTTGAAACATCATTTCCATCTATAATTGCATGGTTTCTTATTGCTTCCCTCAACTACATCTCATCTTCGAACTTCATTCCAATTTAAAACTTAAAATCTTTCATATCGACTTTTGGATTAAAGACAATGTATTTCTTCTTTAGAATTGATGCTTCGTCATGACTACAAATTGGTGATTGAACTTCATCATCACTATCCTCATATTCATCATTTGCACCATGTGAACTTCCTTCTTATCTTATGTTTCTTTGGAATAATCACCTTCTTCATTGCACTCCTTTCTACTACCTCTAACCCCATCGAAAACATTGTCGCATTCAAACCCGCAATGTACAGTCTAGGCACATCTCTTCTCATATGTTCTTACAACAATATATTTTCATCATTAGTTGCAAATAACTTGTCATCAACTAAATCAGATCCAAATTCACTAACCTACATAACAATGAAGTCATCATCCTTCTCTAATTGAACTTGGAATAACCCCTCATATCATCAAATTTATTGTGAATATGATAGTCAGATTCTTCACCATCTATTGCAAGATGCTCATAACTACACTCATAGTAGATTTCAACATTATGATAATTCAAATCTTATATATGTTGGAGCATAGCCAACATATCCTTATCATGGTGTAAGCTTAACTCTTTTAAGCTAATCATCGACTCATTAGGAAATTTGTAAAACATAGATATTTCTTTATATCATTTATCTTCATAATCTCCTTTTAAGACTAGCATGCTAAGTTCATCAACACCCATATCCTTCTTCCTTTTAATCTTTCCCCCATCATATGTATTATCATTTCTTTCCAACACCCCATTATAATGAAATTTAAACTTTACCAATAGTTGCAAAATATTGGGCATTTTTAACAATGACTTATAATATAACAAATAAGAAGATGGTTATAAATGGAAATATGAACAAAAGTTTAGACTAAATAAAATAAGCTAAGGGAAAGTGTGACTAAGTACAAAATGATACATATTCTAATAGGAAAAAAAGAAGAAACAACTAAGCAGTCCCAATTTGGGATAATTACAACCATTGAAGAGAAGTAAATCATATAAACACTTCAACTCCTGAACAAAATCTGAAATACTTCTTCACTTATTCAAGTTGGAAAGCCTCTGTTTTTACCTTGGAATACTTATTTAGAGTTATCCTAAATTGTCATTTAAATGCCTAATTTACTTAAAGTATATAACTTGATATATTTCAAGTAGTAAATAAACATCTAATTGACATTCATCATATTCTAGTCTACATTTTTAATGTAATATCCAATGTATACCTTATTGTGTTAAATTCATTAAGTTACGCTCTTATTCAATTTACAAAAAGATTAAACAAACACATACAAAATTTTTAGAGGAAGATATGGAGTCAGATAGAATGAATAAATATTTTGAGCATTGCATTAAATCAACATTAGACTTGATAATTCCTACCTCAATTCT
>JANKOE010000003.1:20073590-20087362 GCA_026284465.1 Erythroxylum citrifolium
GGCACACCACGGAACAAATTGTAAGTAAATTTTTGGGACGTTATGAGAATGAAAATGAATTGATGATGTCTAATAAGAGTTCAAATGGTTTAAGAATGAAAAAAAATATTTATAACCCTTCATGGTTATAGGCAAGCACGCTCAAGGCTGCATAAGTAAGCAAGAGAGTTAGGTTCCGGAAACGGGATCCAACATCCATAATTAATTTAGATGATAACTGATTGAATACGAAAGTTAGATTAGTTCATTATTCGAGTTGATTTAGAACCTAATTGTTAATTTTAGTAAGAAAACTTTTCAATCATTTTCCTTTAGTCATGTATAGGAGATTAAATTAGTGAAATTAATTCTCAAAAGCCTTCTATCTCGATTAATCTATTTATCTTTGCTTCCGGTTGAATCGTTTATTTTTCATTCTAATTTCATGACTTTCTTTAAAGCTTTCACTTAACAATTCTGGATAAAGTGTTTAGGATTGCATTTATTTTTATTTTTTGTTCAAGATTAATTTAGGTTAACCAATTTCACCTCTGTGGGGGACGACCCTGGATAATCGCTACAACTGCCTCGTATACTTGCGAGTAGGATGACCTAAGTAATTTTTAGAACTTTTTGGGCACAAAAAGGTTTTGACGCTGTTGCCGAGGAAGGTGTTCCACGTTTTGAACTTGAATTAATTTTGATTGTTTTTGTTTGCTTAAGTGATTTTGATTGTTTGTGTTTGTTCATGCATGCACTTTTTTATTGTGTTATTTTGTTAACGTGTTTTGTAATTTTCGTTATTAATTTAGTGCTTTCCGTAGTTAGTTTATGCTAGGTAGGAGAACTTTAGGTAGTGAATTCACTTGGTTTATGCTAGGAAGGAGATCTTTGGATAATGAACCCGTCCCTTATATTGATAACATACACCGAAGACGAAGACCTTAAGGGGACTCTAAAGACTGTCACAAGGAACCCAAATGTGAGGATCAAGTGAATAACCATAAGATGGGTGAAAGGCAGTTAGTGATGAAGGAGTATGCTAGACCGGTGATTGGTATTGCCACTTCGTGCATACGTTTGAGAAAGGAAGCTAGGAACTATGAATTGAAGAGTACCCATTATAACATATTGCCATCGTTCTATGGGGTTCCCAATGAAGAACCTTTAAACTTTATTTGGGAATTCTATACCACTCTCCAAACCTTTCCGTTGGACGAATTAAATGAAGATTAACTCAGAATGAGATGCTTCCCACACATATTGAAGGATTAGGCTAAGGCAAGGTTGATGACCCTTCCTTCCGAGTCTTTGACTACATGGGAGGAGGTGTACAACAAATTCATGGGAAAGTTCTATTCCCATCAAAAGACATCTGAGTTACGTACCAAGATAGCTACCTTCACTAAGATAGAGGGAGAGCCATTTCACGAGGTGTGAGAAGGCTTTAAGCTCCTGCTGATACAATGTCCACGCCATCATTTCCTGCTTCACATGCTAAACCAATTCTTTTATGATGGGTTGACGCAACAGTGCTAGTACACAGTCGATAATGTAGCAGGAGGAGTTGTAGGAGAGAGGATGGTCGAAGAAACGTATGAAATCTTCGAAATATTAGGGGCACATTCTCAACACAAGAGAGTTAGGGGAAGAAGAGCTGGAGTTCATGAAGTGAACTCCAATCAGGAGTCGACTATGTAGTTAGCTGAGTTGAAGAGGTATGTGAAGATGCTAACTACAAGGCTACCCCAAAATGTTCCAAATCAAGAGGTGTGTGGTATCTGTGGAATGTTTGGTCATGGAGCTAATGTTTGTTCGGATTGTTATGAACCTTTGGTTGATGGGGAAGAACAAGTTAACTCGCTTAACAATTTTCAACCAAGGGAGCATGACAACATGTCGTAATGTTATCAAAATAAACTAGACCTACTACTGTAGCAGTGGTGAGTCTAGGTCGATTCCACAGAGGGTATGTGTACAACTTATGAAATGAAATTAATCAGTGTTTAGGTTTTTTTTGGTTATAGAGGGGTTGATTTAAAAGAAAAGAAAATAAAATAAAACTAACATAATGAAACAAATTAAAGAAAACATACGAAAAATGATGAAAGTGGTGAATTCATTGAGAATTAAGTTCTTTGGTTCAATCTCGACCTACACCCTAATTAAACTTTTTTCAATGATTTGTTGTTCTCAAACCTCTCCTAGAAACTATTAATTGTGGGTTAATAATTAACCCGAGTTTCTCCTTAGGTAGTGTTTAATCAAGATATGATCATAATTAAACCTAACTACCAAATAACCTAATATACGATCTCTAGATTCAATTGGGTAGGAGTATTACGAATTAGGAAAACTGATTAATTAATGCAAAAACCACATACGATGCGTCATTTAACCTAGGTTATGTTATCCCTAATGATTACGAACCATTAGTCACTACAAATGAATTTCAAATATATCAATTGATTATATTGAAATTCTAACAATGGGTTTGTAATAAAATGATCCAATGAACACATTCGAATAATCTTTCATAATACCTAATGGGTTCAAACACAAATAATCAAACGATAACGAGAATACGATTATCCATATACAAAACCAAATGAATTAATATAGGATAACACAAGCAATTCAATACGAGAGAAAGAAACAACAAAAACAAAGAAAGAGTGCTTAACTTGGTCATCAGTGTCGATATCCCTGTTGAATCGACGATAAAAAGTTACCCTCTATGGGGCTCCTCGTGCTGGAGAGCTGACCTCCATCCTCATGGTCTCCCAAATCCCCCGAAGTTCCCGAACTCCTTCATGTTGGGTTTCGATCATGCATCACATGCATCATCTATCAGAATGCGCAATGATAAATAAAACGAAACCCAAAAAATACATATTCAAATATGTGCCATTAGATTTAGTGAAACAAAACATGAACTTAAAATGTGTACCTTACAATCTCCTTGATTCTTCACTGTCTCACCTCTTTAGGTTGTTGTAAACTACGATGACCAAAGGAGGATGTCTCTATTGATATCCACATGAAGAACAAAGCTTAAAACCTCTTACGAAGAATGACTACAACATACACAAATTGCTAGCTTTGTGGTATGTTCTTTGAGAGAGTAATTTCAAAGATGGTGAACAAACCAAAAAGATACTTTGTTTCCTTACAGCTTTTGCACGAAAATGGAGTGTCTTTGACACCCTCTGGCCTCCCTCTAACCCCCAACATCAACGAAGAGTTGGTGGGAATTAATTAGCTTTTAATCCCCCTTAATTTAGCATGAAAACATTCACCCCTTCTTTAAACGGTAATTTTGTCATCTTGTTTATTAAAGACTAATTTTTTCATCTTGCCTAAGAAACAAGATTTAGATGTTATTAGGTTCTGATCATGCATCTCATACATAATATATATCAAATATACACAGCGGAAATAAAACGGAACCTCAAAAACCATATCTGCTCATGCATATAGATATAGAAAAACAAAAACATGAAATGTAAGATGTTTACATACCTTTCTGATGTTTTAATCTTCTCTGTGTTGGGTTGTCATAAACCACAATGATCAATGCAGATCGTCTCTAATAAAAGTCCACATAAAGATAGATGGATGAAACCTCACTAGGAGATGGCTAGAATTCTTTCTTTGTGCTAGGAAAGACAAGAACTCTTGAGAGAGTTAGAGAGAAAAAGTGTGTGTGTAAGAAAAAAAAACCTTTCTTTTTTTTCTTATGTCTTACACAAGATGCAAGGAAATCATCTCAATTTTTTGCACCATTTGGCCTTCCATAACCCCATCACTAATGGAAAGTTATAGGAAGTTAATGGTCATGAATAACATGCATTAATGAAAGTTATGGGAAGTTAATGATCATGAATAGCAAGCATTAATGGAAATTATGGGAAATTAATGACCATGAATAGCATGCATTAATGGAAGTCAACAACACTTGTTACTAATCTATTTCATGCAACGTTTTCTACTACGATCACATCACGATACAATTCTGAAACACTCTCTCATCTCTTGAATCACCATTTAAGACCATTTACTCATCTTTCAGATCTCCTATGTGTGTGACCCATTAGGTTCTTGGTTATGTTGGCCACTTGAATTAACATTTAATTCAAGTAAGTCCAAAGCAGTATCTAACAATACGTCATGACCCCCAATTGACCTGAAAGTCAATGGTTTGACTACGAACCCTTTTATACGTAATGTTGCCATGTAATTCATCCTTTCATCATCTATACCCTACTTAGTTCAGAGTATGGTCAAAGTGTCAACTACCACTAAACTGATTACGCCACATTCAGTCCAAGTGTTATTAGATATTGTCCTGAGGATCTCATTACTCTATGTATCATTAAAGATTATCTTCATGACATATATCTGCTCTAGCCAGAGACTCCCGAGTAATGACCCCGATAAGAGGCCGTGGGTATCATCTCCTTTTATCAGGAGTGGTGAATCCTTTATTGGCTACTCAATTAACTTCGAATACCTCAAGCTGTACCTAACCACCACCCTATGAGTAACCCATGAAAGTCACCAATGAATGGAGTCAAAGCACGGGATTAGTATCCGAGACATCTTTGAGCACCTCAAGTCAAAGGATATTTGCACCATTGCTATGGTGAGACTATCATTGACACTAGAATAGAATATCCATATGATTCTCATAGTAGGTCAATCCAATGTACTTACTACCCTTAGTAAGCATCCACATGTTAACTCTAAACAACTCATATCTACAGCTTATGAGATCTACTATTTGATATAATCAAGGAGTATACCATGCGTTAGTCTATCCGAATTAATGATATCTCATCTCATTAATCCTATGACTAGGAAAAGTTTAGATACTAACATAATTACACATGATAGGAATCTCTTTATCATGATCTCATCACGATTTCCTCCATGTTATGTTTGTATCAAGGACTTCATTAAATTAATTTAAGATCAACATCAAATCCATAAATGTATGAACATCGAAATAATGAAAATGACTTTATTAATCATAAAATAATTTAAACAATAAGTGTTAAAGGTGATTGCCTTTAGAGCACTTCTCTAACATTCTCCTATATTTTTTAGCGCTTGTCTATTGTAGTTAGCCTATGTGGTAAGTGCGTATTATTATTATTATTGCCAAAAAATGCTTGAACTTACATTAATTTTTCAATTATAGTCTGAACTTTAAAAAGTAGCAATAAAATACTCAAACTTTCAATTTTTTCCAATTCTAGCCTAAACTTTCAAAAGTGACAATAAAATGCTCAAACTTCCATTTTTCTTCAATTCTAGCCCGACATTATCTGTTGTTCTTCCGATGGCTTCAGCCTTTTGTTTTCTGTTTGTTCTTCTAACGCCCCAAACTACTCTCGCATTACAGCGTATTACACCATAAGCTCTTTGTTTTTAATTCAATATCCTAATGTCCTTAATATGAGGGTGTTAGGGTTGCGTAATTTGAAAATTGAAGGGTAAGGACGTCGAGAAAATAAACTAAAAATGAAGGAAAAAACTGAAATCAAAGCATAAGGTTGTCAGGGCTACGTAATATGATTTAGGTCATTTTTAAACAACGATATCATTTCATTAATCTTTATTTATTGTGTTAATTTTGGCTGACGTATATTAATAGTTGAGATTTCTGAAACACGTGGCAAGTTACGTTAGCAAACTTAACGGAAACACTAATGTTATGCTAAAATTGAAAAAAATTGAAAGTTTGAGCATTTTATTACTACTTTTTAAAGCTTAGGCTAGAATTGAAAAAATTGAAAGTTTAAATATTTTATTGCTACTTTTTAAAGTTCAGGCTATAATTAAAAAATTGAAGAAAGTTTGAGCTTTTTTTGGTAATTAAGCCTTATTATTATTATTATTATTTATTAGTAGTGTTATTATAATTATTATTACTAAGATCTTTAGTATTATCATTAATATTGTTATAATTATTTTGTTTATAATTATTAATGTTATTATGATTCTTATTCTTATTCTTATTTTCTATTCTTATTAGTTTTTTGTATTTTTTACAATTATTTGCATTTATCAAATTTTTTGCCTATTAGTAATAATATTTTATTTATTTATTTTAATTTTTAATCTTGAAATTTTTTATTTTTTTTCTTTTTCTTCATTCATGTGGGTCATTTGGAAACAACTTATCTACTAATTAGAGATAAAGTTATGTACTACTAGACTTCCTTAGATCTCGCGTTTTAGCAAGATTTTTACTGGGTGTCGTTGTTGTTGTATTCTAATAAATAAATATATAAAAAGAAAAACATACCTTAAATTATGTCTTAATTCTTATACTTACCTTTGGAAGCTCATTGAAGAAGGAATAAGCTCTATTACCTGGAAAATGTAATGTAGCTTTGTTCCCTCCAAAGCAAGATATATAGTGGTAAAAATGCCAAGTTGGTCAGTATCCAAAACTTAATGTCCAATCAAAAGAGTTTCATGCTGACTAATAAATGGTTAAGAACCGTTTGTTATGTTCTTTATTTCTATTAAATCCAGAGCATTGTGCAATATGAATGTAAAATCATTGCTCCATATCATCCTATTTTGTTGATTAATGTTATTTCTTACTCCTTATTATGTTTAAGATTTCATATTTTATTTTTAAGGTTTTGTAAATTTCAAGAATAAAATTAATAGTAAGTAAATAGTAACAAGTTACTTTGTTTACTCTACTGATATACGCATCAATTGAACATTTACATTAAGACATGCCCAACTGCTAAACTCAACAAGTTTGATAATTGATTTTGTTGTATTTTAGTTTAATCGATTAAATCCTTGATAATACAAATCGTCCAATAATTAGATTGGGATGGGGCCTGTCGGGTTAACTGAGAAATGGAAGATTGTGGTTATGGGTGAAATTACCCAGTCCGAACCAATCCAGTTACTTTTATATTTCAACCTAGTTATTTGATTTTGGCACGCTATACTTTAAACCACGAGAATTTGAGAATTGAGCTATGTTTTTTATTTTTGATTTGCAATTTGCACCTTTTTTTTCTCGTAGGCTTCTTTACTCACAAGATTAGGGATGGGAGTTGGGTCGTTAATTGGGTCTCGAGTTTAAAATTTCTATATATATCGGGCCCAAGGTTGAGCCCGACATATGTCAAAAGTGAAACAACATCATTTTGCTCCCATCTAGATGTATATTGTAATCTATCGTGGGAGCAAAACGACGTTGTTTTGCATTAGAAACAAGATGACATCGTTTTAGTCTTATTTTTTAAAGTTTAATTTGATAGTAAAATGATGTTGTTTTATTTTAGGTTTAAGTTAACAATTTTTTTCTTTTTTCCCTCCCTCCCTCTCTGTCTCTCCTTCCTTTTTGCCAGCTAGCCGACCTTGGTGTCTCTTTCTTCTCCAGTTCTGCATCAGTGTCGTCTTTGAATGAGTGCTTGTACGTCGCAACCAAACTGTAGTCCCGTCTCTCACAGTCCCATAACTATTAGTCAGTCACCTCCTATAGTTCCATTTTTAATGTATGGTTATTGCGGTAGCTTTTTGATAGGTGTAGTTTATACTATGTTTTGATAGATGTTTAAGTGTGTTTTTGAGTGCGTTTTAGATGATTATTATGTATATAGGCTTAGAATTATGTTATTATTAGTGTTTGTTTATATTCTAAGTATGATTTGGATCTTAATTTTATTTTTCAAGAGGTGTATAATGTGTGTTTGAGTCTATGGAAACAGGAAATTAAAGAAAATAGAAGAATTGGAAGCACGGAAGCAAGCCACGATCGTGACATGCTTGTAATGATCATTACAGAAAGCACAGATAACAATTCCAGTGAATTTCAACTTTTCTAGCTTGCGTGTCTTTTTTTAATTTTGACATTTTGAGGCTATTTTTAGAACCAAATTAAGTGTGGAAACCTTAGAAAGAATCTTGAAAGTCTTAAGAAATATAAAAGAACATAAAACACTCTAAAAAAGACAACCTCCATATTACCAAAATGGGTTCAAAGAAAGTTGATCAAGAAGAGCATTGGAGAGTTCCAGAATTTCTAAATTCATTCTAAATCAACTTTTCTTCCTTTTCTTATTTATTTTCATTAAACTTGATGTATAAACTGGATTTGAATATGCTATTCACATTTATGATGTTTTAATTTTCATATTAGGATTTGTTGTTGAGTTGTTTTGTGACTTAACCGTTATTACTTTTAATACAATATTTTGGTGTTGTGATATTGGAGTTTGTTAAATACTTCGACAACAAATTGAGAGACTGAGTCTAAAGTAATCCTATTAGGTTTGGTAACTAGAGTTGGCATCCTAATAAGTCACGTAAATATTAAATTGATAATCATACGAAGAGATATCTTGTGTGAAAATTTAATTGTTCAATAAATCACTTAAAAACTAGTTGAAAATGTTTGGTTGTTTTTGTGAATCGAGAGATTGCAAAATGTGAAATTTTGTAATCAATTAGGATTAATCAAATTGGGTTAAATAAGAGAGAGTAATCAAAACCTTCGAAAATCTAGGATCGATACCTAATTGAATCAATAATGGTTAAGGAGCAAAGTAATGATAGAATGCCATGAACTTACCTAGAATTGCTTTTGTAATCTACTCTCCTTTTAAATGCCATGATTTTTGAAAAATAAAGCATTTAGTCCATAAAGACTTAACGCTTTCCTAAGGTTCAAGCTAAAGAGATGGGATAATCTTAGTTTTTTTTCCTAGAGAAAGGAAACTACATTTTCTTGTTCACTAATTATTTCTTTGAAATTGATAATGATGCCTTTTTCATATCTTCTTGAGTGGAGATGGTAACCCCTAAGTAAATGAAATAAGTACCTGACATCCATTACCTTAGGCTATGTTTGGTTGGATGTAAGGTTTTTAATGAATGCAATTGAAGGAAATGTTTTATAATGAAATGGAATGTAAATGGATATAATATTAGAAAAATGTTGTTTGGAAGGAATGGAATGGTTCGTAATGTAATATAGTGAAATGTTGTTCAGAAGAAGGGTTCATAATGTAATATAGTGAAATATTGTTTATCATTTTACATTCGATCTTAAACCCTCCAAATTAGAGGTAACTTGTTTTTATTATTTAGGATGGAATGAGATATAATATGAAACCCTCCTTTTATATTTTATTCCATTCCATTCTATTATAACCCCTCATCTCAAATGATGGAATAAAATTACATTTCATTACATTCCATTAATAACCACTCAACCAAACATAAACCAAACATAACTTTAAGCATGCTAAAATTATAGGCTAATAATTGTTTTATTGACATGATATTAATGATATTTCAGTATGATCCAACAACTCAAAGAAAATCATAAGCTTTTTTAGTTTACTTTCCTTTATTTTTATCTTACAAGCGCACCAATGTTGTCCTTTTTTTTATAAATGCCTCTTAAAACTTGTTACTTCTTACATAAATTAATATCCCTAACATTCCAAGCTATTATCGATATAAAGTTAGCGTTTAGAGTCTCTCAAAGTTTAATATATATCTCAAAGCCTAAGAAAAGGTGTTTTCATTTTCATTTCTACCCTCCAAAAGATATGGGCTTTTAAAAATTAAGCATCAATACATTTTACCTAAAGGGATTCATTGTCAACAATTAACTTCCAAAGTCTATTAGCCATCAACATTTTGTTCATTGCTCTAACTGATAGGATACCAAGCCCTCGTTTGTCCTTTAGAGTGTAGATTTCAACCTATTTAATTTTGACCACATAATGGTTATTGGTTCCAGTATACTAGGGAAAGGCTTTTAAGATTATATCAAATGACTTACTCAGCAAGTAAATGTAAGCTCTAATAAATATAAGGATTAAAAATTACTAATCTAATGAGTTATGTCCTACCTACATAAGGTTGACAATAATTGTATGAGTGTTGGAACCCCACCCTGATGAGACTCGTGTCCGACGTCCTACGTGACATCTGGACGCGCATCTCACGAGGGAGGATTCCTACCACAAAAAATAACTCAATCGAACTTATTTTAATGTCATCCAAACAGATCTTGTAAGATCCATCCTAATAATCTTCAAATAAAATTAATCTTCTTAGGGCCCACAATTAAAACCGATTCCTAAGCTAAACTGAAATTTCATGACTCTAGATTAAATTGAATCGAAAATCTCCTCAGATAGGTCAAGAAATACACAATTAACTCTCTTTGATTTCAACCGTAATTCTTGACTCAAACCTAAAACTTGTAAAATTTGTATGAAAAGGTAGAAAATTTGTTTAGAAACCAACGTTTCAAAAACCGAGTCAAACGGAGGTCAAACGCATAAGTTATAAACTAAAGAGTAAACTTTATTGTTTTACAAACACAAAAATTCAAAATGTCATAACTTTTTGTCTAGAACTCGAAATTGTACACACCTGGTGTCCAAAGAAAACTAAACGAAAACTCTACAACTTTCAAGAAGGATTTAAAACCTAATTCGGCCATTAAGGGGGGTCCAAAGTGGCTGCAAAGTTCATGCCCAATTGGAAAATTTTCCTAAACACCTAAACAAGACTAAAAGTTTGAAAAATCATATCTTTTGATACAAAAGTCGAAAAATGTCATATTTTACCTCTATGGAAAGATAATAAGGTGCTTTACAACTTTCATGAAGGAAGAAAAAATCAATTCAATCATTAAAAAGGGTAAAAACTTGTGCAAAGTGGCTGCCTAGAATGACCAATGGAACAGTACCCATCAACAGTACCTGCATTGTTCCAAAATTCATAACTTTTTATTCCTAACTCCAAACATGACATATCATACCTCCATGGAAAGATAAAAAGATGATCTACATTTGCTATGAAGGATGCAAAAACCAAAACAGGCTCTAAAGGGGTGAAAAACCCTTCCAAAGGTTCAGCCCAAAATTGCCAAATGAATAGTAACTGATCTTGGTCTAACCCCCATAAGTTTTTACTCCTAAATCCAAATAAGGCATACTATACCTCTATGGAAAGGTATAAACATATGCTACAAACTTCCAGAAGACCTCCCAATCCAATTCAAGCTCTAAGAAAGTCTAAGACCTAAGCGAAGTTGCCGTCCACTTTTGCAAAAATTGACAGCATCTCCTTAGAAAGTTCAACTAGCCAATTTTTCACTTTTCTCAACCAAATTTCATACCTGCACAAAACTACTTCAATCTCCACTATGTTCACTCATCCAACAACCAAACCAATCCAAATATCCCAAACATCAACTCAAAATGGCAGCAACTTCCAATTTCGCTTTTTGTCAATTTTAAACATACAATGCTACATTTTTGTGAAACATACTCAAGATACATTTCAAATTCAAAATTCTCTTTCCATTACAAGAAAACATAGTTCATACAAAGCTTTAGTTACATATCAACATATTCATCATAATCTAGCACAAAGTACAAAATACATGAGATGCTCAATGTTTGATATGCTTGTAAAGCTATCCAAAAAGTTAGTCACTAACTTAATGCAAAAGTATCTAAGTCTTGGAGTTTTTCCTGATGCCTTGCAAGGTTCGACGCTTGTCTTGAATTGCACCTGAGGAGGGAAAGTGGGGTGAGCAACACGGCTTAGTGGCTAAAATATTTATAGCCATTGGCGACAAGCCACACAGTCAATCAAATATATATAGCATTTAACATTCATACAAGCACATACATCGCAATGGAAGTTCAATATTCCCAATTTTAACTCACAACTTATAATTCAAATATCATCCAATATACACGAAATTTTGCATCATAACTAAGCATGTCAAAATGCAAATGCACAATCAAATGGCTCGAGAGTTCCATGAAACAAAACGGCAAAACTGAAGTTTACACCGTGAATGATACGAGTCCATTTTCGGATCTTGTAGGCCACAAGCGGGCAGCCGGGAGAAGGCTTTTGTCAACGTGCACGTGACTACGATACGGTTCCTCTCTTGCCCAAACACAATCAAATTTCATGCTTCAGTTCAATCGTTCAAAATTTGCATTTTCTCATGCCTTTTCTCATACAAAATGCCATGATTCAATTCAATGGCATAACAATCATATCAAAATCTCATTTATGTGTCAATGCATAATATGACATAAACATAATTAAATTGTTTTATCACAATGGTATACATCATAACGAAATTTCAACCTCACAACAATTCAACCAAGTCATTTAGCACTCAATACACATACAAGATATTTTGCCTATATTACACAATAACTATAAATAAATTACCCACCTAAATGTCGAAATCCAAGTTTAAGATTGCCCTTCCTCCCTCTCTTGAGTGAGGTTTCCTTGGTTCCCTTCAATTAACCACATTTCTACTCAATTAATACATTCATAGGAAAGGTCAAACATTCAAGAATAAAAGCAAAGCTCAAATTAACTTTAAACCTAACCTTCTCATAGCCCATCTAGGCTAGAAAAACCAAAACCCTAACTTAGAAATCACAAAATCCATTTAATCCCATTCTTCTCTTCTTTCTTCCTTCATTCCCAACACAAACCCTAGCTTCCATTTACTCCCTTTCGTGAATCTAACATAAAAGAAGTTAAAACTTACCTTTAAATGCTTGATTTCTCTTCTTTTTCTTCTTCTTTCTTCTTCCCCTCAAACTTCCTACGACTCTTTCTTCTCTCTTCTCCTTTCTCACGTTTTTCCTCTCTTCTTTTGGTTCATACGACACTTCTCCTCTCCTCCTTTCTAAGTCATTTATTTTTAACCCACCATAAGCCTATTCCTTCCAAAAATACCCGTCACTTCCAAGGACTTTCCCCTTTTGCCCTCATTTTGTCTTATATGACTCTACACTTCCATTTACTAACACCTAACTTAATTCTAATATCTAATTTCTAATTTCTAACACTTTATTCTAAATCTAAAAAAAATATTAAAACAATTAAAGCAAAATAAGGAATAAATAAAAGTAAACGAATAAAAATAAAATAAAATAAAAATTCGGGGCCCAACAGTATTTGAGTAAACAAAGGCCATTTATCAAGGTAGTAACCTCCTAAATAAGAGCTCTAAAGGCTATATTAGTTTATAAAACTTCTAGAGGGGGAAGAGACAAAGTTTTAGATGATTATGAAGGAATATGATATCAACATAGGTTAGGGTTCAGTAACATGGCACCATGTCTATCCTATGTTATATCCTAAACCATTATACTCCTTTGGAGATTTTTTCATATAGCCAAACATGCCTAAAATGGGGACTCATATTCTTCAACATGGCTTATACACAAACTCATATTTATGCCTTTAAGAATTGTGTTCCTAAGAACCCTAATATGTGTGATAGAGAACTTACTAACCTAATAGGATCTAAACATGATACTATATTCCAAAGATGAGCTCACAGTGATTTCTTATAAAAACAATTCTAAAGAGAGGTGTTAAGCAAAATTGTGGGTCAAAAAAGGCCCATATTGGTTCTGTATTAGCACTAAATTTTACAAAAATTCTAGGATTTTATGATATAAAAGGTTAAAGAGGGCCATGTCAAAAGAGAACAAAAAAGAAGCTGCATTAAAGTGTCTTGTGACAATAAAGGGAGAAGTTTAGTGGAAAAAAATCAAGATTCCATTAAGAATCTAGGATTTTAGAATCCATGAGAATGATTTCATGTGTTTTATTTTATATTCTTTTATTGTTAGTGTTGGGCCCCGATTCGCATTAAGCATGTTTAAATTATTTTGAGGATTTTAGTTTGATGATTTTTAATTTGATTGGAATAAATTGAGGAATTTATTGCTTAAGTT
>JANKOE010000003.1:20232375-20242972 GCA_026284465.1 Erythroxylum citrifolium
ACATCAATTCCTCACATATTCAAGCTATTTCAAACTCCAATTTTGAAAATCCCCAATTTTCAAAATTGGCCTAAACCCTCAATTTACAATTTTTCAAATTAAACACAACCTAAGGCATAATCATCAAAATTGCTTCCATAAATCACATACCCATAACATTCTTAAGCTATCTAAACCAAGAATTTCTAAAATCCCCAAATCCCAAAAATTGACATAACCCTAACTCTCATTAATCCAAAATTAATCATTAATCATAGCACAATCACTTCAAATAATCTTAGGAAAACTCAATCCATAACCATATCAAGCTATCCAAACAAAGAACTCATAAAAAAAAATCCAAAATCACAAAATCTCTCTCTTACCTTCTCTCTCTAAGTTTCGGATTTCAAGCTCCAAAGAATCTTCTTCCATGCCTTCCCCTTGAAAATCACCGAAAACTCTTGCTTGAAGTCCCAAAAATTCGAAAACCTAGAAGTTTCTCCTTCCTCTCTGCCATCGGCCATGCTTCCTCTTCTTCTACTCTCACCGTCGCACTCTTCTCTCTTTCTCTCATTCTTTCTCTCTTCTTTAATTTCTCTTCTATTTTTCTGTCTAAGTCCCACGACTCTGCTTCCTTTTATAAGCCAAACACTTGCCACGTCATTTAATGAACGCGCGCTGACCTTACCGATCGGTCTGCTATCTGTCACTTCTCCAAACAGATCGGTCGGCCCATATGGCCGAGCGGGTACGCTTATCGATCGAAAGAACGAAAGGGCTGATCGATCGCGAAAGGCTGAGCGATCGCGGAGGGACGGGCCGAACGATAGCGGAAGGACGGATCGATCGGTCCGAACAGAAAGACAGAGCGATTGGTCATAACAGAAAGATGAACAATAAGTTGGATCGATCGGTCAGAATCAGTAAGATGGATCGATCGGTTACAACAATGACAAGAGGTCGGTCGGTCAATTAGACACAAATCGACCGATCGACGAAAACAATTGAGCAGAGTCGGTCTCAATCAAAGCAAAGAGCTCGGCAACAAAGAAAAGAGCTCGGCAACAAAGCAAAGAGCTCGGCAAACAAAGCAAAGGGCTCGGTAACAAAGCAAAGAGCTCGGCAATCAAAGCAAAGAGCTCGGTAACAAAGCAAAGAGCTCGGCAAACAAAGCAAAGAGCTCGGCAACAAAGCAAAGAGCTCGGTAATAAAGGCAAAGCTAAGAGGTCGGTCGACCCTGTATCGGTCGTTTCGTATAATACTTTCAGCATATCAGTTTACGTATTCATTTCCCATAGATCGGTCAGTCATATATTTTATCGATCGATCGCAGTTCTGTTTAATCACATTTCTATTTCCTCAGTCGGTCGGTCAGTCCTATTTCCGATTCACAATTCTGTTCTATCGATCGAGCATTCACAATACCGTTATATCGATCGGTCATTCACCATAACACTTCGATCGCTCGATCATTAACAAAGCCTATTCTATCGATCAGTCACTTAATCTCCCTGTTCTGTCGATCAGTCTGATTTCCAGTTTTAACACATTATCGTTCTATTGATTTACTCAGTCTCTTCTATCGATCGACATTATCCGATCCGACCGGCATCATGCGAGCACTCTCTGTACTGATCAGCAGTATAAACTGATCGGCATCGACAGTATATCAATGTCATTTTTTACTTTCCATTTAAATTTCTCAATTCCCAATCATTTCACTCTATCTTTTTTCTAGTTCACTACAGCATCTCTTCAGCGCAAACGCTAGGCAGTGCGATCGCTCGACCAATACGATCGCTAGGTAGCACGACCATTCAGTCGATGCGACCGCTCAGTAACGCGATCGCTCGGCCAGCACGTTGCTCAGAAGTGCGATCGCTCGACCTCACCATTCACATAGTCCCTCGATCCGACATATTCCCATCCATCCCCTTTTTCACACTATATCCTTTCAACCAATCGATCCCCATTTCATATTTCTTAACATAAGTAATTAAATATCCTCAATTTATTCCAACCAAATAAATAAATTATCAAACTAAAACCTCAAAATAATTTAAACATGCTTAAAAAGGAATCGGAGCCCAACAATAGCTCACATTCAAAGTTCATAAACTCATCATCCATACTCAAATCCTCCATACACAAATTCATTCAACACATTCCTATGACAAACATCCAACTCATATCATCCATAAGCCACAAAATACAAACTTTTGGAATAAATTTCAAAAACAACCACATATCACACAAAGTTCATTCACGAAGTTCATATACACAACTTATGACACATTTTCAAGTCAATACAAAGTCATACTTAAACAAGCATTGGCAAAACACAATAAAAGGTTCTTACAAAGCTTTAGTGGGCATTTCTAGCCCCAACACATCAAAGTCTCATATATTGAAATTTCAAAGAAGTTACATAAATAGTAACTATACAAACTCACTTTTTCAATTATAAGATGTTACCCATAATACATACATACACAAAAACCCATTTCACGCTTTAACCCCCAAATATCACTGTAAAACATTCAGCACAACTTACTACCGATTCCTCATTTAATCTCACTTAATAAATCGAATTTTCAAAGAAAAGTTCGGGGTCCAACACATAACGAGCGCGAATCCATCGCCGCCTTTATAAGAACTGCTTCTCGGGAGGCGGGTAAGGTCTTTTTACAATTTTTTTCAAAACGTAAGCTCTCTTAATGGGCGAAAGAATCCTTATGCTTACGATTGATATATCAACAACTACAGGAGACCTTAACCTTTATATATAACATCCATGTCGGGCTTCCCCATCACAAGATCGATATGGGTCTGATCTATACTGATTGGGATCTATTTTCTACACGGACTTCAACCCATTGCTTTAGATCATTTATTGGTTCACTTTATTATCTTTATCTGTATCAAATTACGTAACTTAGTCGATAAGTTATTAAAAACCAAAAAAATGCAATTAATAGTTGTTTAACTTTATGAGAAAGGACAAAATTGTCCAACATTCTCCCTCTTGGACAAGTATTAATTGCAGTTTTGACTCAAGTTTAAAAACAATTTAAAAACCCGGTCAAGCCACGCTATTGTATTAGTCGACTAGGTTTAAAAACAAAAATTTGATCCAAAGATAAGGAAAGTCTATCATTCCGTCCTGCAAGGCTTTCAATATCGAAAAGTATCAAATGCACGTGTCATAAGTGACACAGATCCAATACAATCACGTATACCCTATACCTCACTAACATGAATGGAAAAATTGAGTGTGGCAAACTAGGATGATATATACCTTTATGATCTAAAATATCATCTTTGTTTGTAGGTCTCGATTTCTCCAACTTTATGTTAAACCGTATATGAACTACATTAGAGAAATTATGTTTTCTCTCACCGAATGCTAAACAGCATAAGAGAAAACCCTTATGTTCTCTAACTGAATGATAAACTGCATTAGAGAACCTTTACGGGATTAAAAAAATCTTATATCCCTTATGTCATGTTAAATTTATAGATATTCGTTTAAAACTGTATAAGTCAAAATGACATAGGCTCAAGGTCAATTTGTATATATGCCCAATGACCTTTAAATGCTTAAGATCGACACAAATCTTAAGACTTTTATATGTATTATGGAAATATATGATAAAACGTATTACTGAGGATAAACGATGACCATCTTTATCGATGAACCATCATACTATCACAATACATCAAAATGTACATGGAGTAAACATAACGATCCATTAACTAACAGTGTCTAAGTACTTCAAAACTCCTTTACTGTATAATTGTATTTCAAACATAAGTGGGTGGAGTCTTTTGGTTAAAGGATCGACTAACTTTTTCTCAGTCTTTAAATGTTCCAAATCTTAATGTTACCTTTCTGTATCAACACTTTTAAGGTCAAATAATTGACCTCGAAATGCTAAGATCCAGTGATAGTTGTTATTATACAACACAACAGCAAGATTATCACAGTACAACCAAATGGGTCTAGCCACTAAATCAACCATAGACAACTCATAAATCAAGTTTCTGAGTTAAACCATTTATGAAGTAGCCCCATAACGTGCACTTTGCATGTATAGTTGAGGAAGTTACCCGTGTCTACTTGACACACTTCCACGACATTTTATCATCTGCAAACTTAAAACTGTAACCTTAAGTGGACTTTTGATCATCTGGACACATGGCTAAAATCTGAATCTGAATTCCCTATAAGGTTTAGACTGTTGACTTTTCTATATGTCAACATATAATCCTTAATTTCCTTTAGTATCACAACATTTGCTTGACTGCTTTCTAATGGTCTACATCTGGGTTAACCAGATATTAACCAAGTAGTCAAATGGTGAATGCAATGTCCTGCCTAGACCATAGTCGAGTATACATCAGGCTATCAACCATACTAGAATATGGAACATTCCTCATAACCTCTCTCTTTACTTTATTCTTTGGATACTGTGCCAAAGATTATCTCTCACTATGAGAGATAGGTGCTACGACAGGTTTACTGTTAACTATATTAAACATTTGTACCACATACTCAATGTATGCATTCTATGAGAAGTCTGATGAGTGTTGAGATCTGTCTCAGTGAATCTGAATACTTAGGATAGAAGATGCTATACTAAGGCCCTTCATGTCAAAGTTCTTGACCAAAAGTTGCTTAACCTTATACAGCATGGTCAAATAATTTACCACGAGCATCCATATGCAGTAGTAGGAAGATAACTTTGCTCCCCCTGACCTTATAGTACAAACATCTTTTTAACTTTATTTTCCATAAAGTTAAAAGAGGTCAAACCTTATCAAATGTAAGGTGTCACTTTTGAAAGGTTTGATGTAAACCATATATTGATCTGCATAATGTGCAAACCATGTCAGTTCCATTTGGATTCTGAAATCCTTCAGATGATGTAACTCTATATCATCATAAGCTACAGCTGCCTTAATTACTCAAAATGTATCCTACGAGGATACGAGAAAAAAGGTAACATAAAGTCAACCTTTCTCCCTAAGTGAACCATTAGGTAACTGAGCGTGCCCATAAATCACGGAACTTTATCCCCAAATCCTTTAGGTCTAATCTTCATTTACAACTGATGAGTTTGCAGTTTTACTATAAATCAACTGGCTCCTAAACCTTACTATGCTTTATGGATTGCATCTCGTCATTCATTACATCCCACCACACATCCGCATTGGGTCCGGAAACAACTTCTGTAAAACTAACTAGATTCAATGCAATTTATCTTTATGAGGATTATATTACCTCAATAGGGCAACCCCATACACAAATGTGTGCAAACCTGGGTTTCTACACTTTTAGATAATCAGGTAGAATAGCCCTGTTCTGCATTGACTTCTTCAAGTCCTTTAGGGTGCAGTTATGCCTTTTGGCAACACACCATTTTGCTCCAAACTACTAGGCATAGTGATTTAATTCACTATTCTAACTGATTCCAAATATCTGACAAACAGACATTTTAAAGTCCTGAAATACCATATTTGCCATGATATTCTCCTCCACGGTCAAATCTGACTATTTTGATGAATTTTTCAAATTGGTTCTCAACCTTCAGTTTTTAAGCAAGAACACATAACTGTAAAAGGAATAATCATCAACAAATGTCAGAATACATTTAGAATCACACAATGCAACTGTATAAGGTCTACCTATATCTTTATGTTTCAAGTAAATAATTTTTAACTTTTCAATATGAATTGTTCTATTCCAGAGAATGTGTTGCAAGCTAATTTTCTTAAGTCTTAATACTACACTTTCCTTGTCTGCAATTTATATTTCTCTTTTTTTCTGGTTTTGCTTGTGATTACTCGCAGAAGGTTGATTCACAGTTACAAATCTAGAGTCTCGTAGCTCGTACGAGGTTAGGTAGATCAATTTAGTTTATCTTCAAAGGGAAATATAAATATAGATATGTAAATTTTGCTTATTTGTGATCTTAATTATTTGGATCCTAAACTTGAAAACCTTTAGGAGGTTTTAGTTCTGGAAGAACATGTTGATTTAATGTGGTTTTATCTACAGTTCTGGAAGAACATGATGGTTGTATCTATAGTTATGGAAGAACAAGATGGTTTAAAGTGGATTTAGTGCTTATTTTGTCCACTATATGATTTGATCATATTTTAGTGAATGCTCATTTTTCAGATAGAAGAGATTAAGAAGCTAACTTTGGTTCTTGAACTATATCTTGAACAAAGGGGGGTTACTCTACCAGAAGGATATTTGTCTTATAAAGTTGCTCTTCCCCACTCAAGATTCTGGTACTTGTTTAAACTTATTAATCATTTTGGTGATTCTTAGCTTCCATGTGCACTTTCGATCTTTATACTTGTTCCTTTTAAGTGTTTCCTTATTGGCTTAACTTATTTTCAGTAATCTAGTCATCGTATTTGGTTTTACCAGGCTATCAGAGCACCATATGATCTTTTGCAAGAGGTGATGGAGAGCAATTTAGATTTATAATCATTCGGCCTAGGAGTTTGACTATTTGGGATTTTGGTTAGGAAATTCTAGGGAACATTGGGTATTAAAACTAAGAAAACTTGTCGATACTATTTAGACAATTTTAAACATGGCAATAAATGGTTTTCATTGGCCTAAAAATGTCATAGTACACAATTCAAAGTCATTTAAGGAATTTTTTATTTCTTATATCTATTTTAGTCTAAATGTATGTGATAACTAGTCATTGAAAGTATAATTAGTTTGGAATGCCTATTATACTATTTCATCATTGGAGTTAGGAATTCTGGCTTTGGATCTTTTTACATTAGATTTTTTTCTTCTGAATTTACTATTATAGTCTTAGAATTTTGCATTATCATTCCTGCATGTTTTCTATGAGAAGTCCTTACATACTTATATTAAATGAATTGAACATGTATTTTAAAGAGTTCTTCCATATGAAATAATGTGCAGGTTTGCACCATAATATCTCATTTTGAATAAAATCACCCTCATCATAACTAGGTATTTACTAATAAATTGCAGCTATTTGTCAAGAAGTTAGAATGCATGTAGTACACAATTCGAAAGGACTTTGAGAAAGGTTACAAAGCCAATATGAAGAATCCTGACACCAACTTTTACTATGGCAAAAAGAGCTTTAAGCAACGACATGTTTGTAACAGTTTAAAAATGAATTGCTAAAAATTAATATAATGCAACAATTTTTAAACTATTACCTTACTAATATTAAAAGGCAACGATAATAATAATTAATTTATTGCTACATATAAGAAAAGACAACAAAATTAAAAAATGTTGTAATAAAGTCTTATATATGCAACATTTAAAATTGTTTGCTATAGTTCTAGTCAGTGACGGAGCCAGGAATTTAAGATAGGGGGCCCAAAAATTAATTTTTTAAAATTTTTGGGGGCCTAATACACCATTGACCCTTAAATAACTCTATGTATATATGTATATATATATTAAAAATAATTTTTTAAAAAAACTTGGGGGGCCCAGTGACCCCCGAAGTTTACACATGCCTCCGTCACTGGTTCTAGTCACCTATTTACTAAATGATATTTACTAATATTTTATATATTTTATATAACTATTTACTAATGTACATTTAAAATATAATATTTTTATTTACTAATGAGAATTCAAAATATGTCTAGGAAAATTAAATTAAATTACCCACTAATTTTTATTAGTAAAATTAAAACACATGAGTCGTAATTTTATCCTTTTTTAGTGTATTTTTTTCAAATTCATATTGTGTAATTATAAAAAAGGAAATTTGAAAAAAATAGTTAAATGTTAAACATTAAAAATTTAATATAACATTTAAAATTAATAGGAGTATAAAACCAAACTTTTTTTGAAAATAAAATGGATTAATAGAATAAATAGAGGAGGACGACAAGTCGTTTAGGAGTGTAAATACTCTCCAACAACCAGAAAAACGGCGGACAAACTTTCTTTGGTACTTTATTTGCTTTGTTTTCTTTACTTTATTTATTACACTCTTAAATTAACTGATTAATTATTTTAGTTTTATTATTTAATTAAGATTAATAAGTTTAATAATTTATTTTTTATGAGATTGATACTTTATAATTACTACAATTTTAATAAACTATTTATGATTGATTTTGTACCCTTAAAAATAAAAAGTAGATCAATTATTCCTACTTGTGTGGAGAAAAAGTTTATCAGAGATGAGAAATAATTGCACTTAGTACTTGGATGGAAAGGAAGAATAAAAGGACTGACAGCAACAAAACCCTTCCACCTGTTACGACTTCATAACTTGCACCCGTATGTACTGGGCATATGCACAAGAATCAGACTTATAAGGTTTATACAGTGAAGCTCTCACTGTGAATAAGAGTCCACCAATGGCGATGGTGTCACTGACGGAGCTGGACGAACATATAGTGCGCAATATGTCCATTGAGGCCATTTTCTGGGACTTTGTAAGATTCAAAAATACTGTTCAGTTCCTTAATTATCGCAATACCATTTGGCTATTATATTTGTTCTTGTTCTTTGAAAGGTTGGGAAGGTGAACTCGTTTCATCCGAGAGAACATAATATTTTAGAGTGTTGTTTAAAAAGAAAAATAAAATGAGTAAAATGAACACAAAATATTTAACGTGATTTACTTTTAATTTTGAATTACGTCCACGAACAAAACTCATAATAATTTTTCCACTATTACAAATAGTAGGTATACAGAGATAAAATCAAAATAGTGGCTCACAAGGTATTTCCCGACCTAAAAATACTAACCTCACTATTTTGTCACTCACCAATCCTTTAGGAAAATATTTCTTAACGTCAGAGCTTGGTTTGCTCTGGTTTTCTTATGTGTTTTCTTGTACATTTTGTATGAAGCAGGGAATGCATTATATAGGCACTCCACTGCGTGAGATAGCTACAAATGCAGCTGTCTTCCTTCTATTTTCAACTAATGCGAAATATTGCACCGAAATTGTTGAACATGGTATACCTCCATGTGAGGGACCCACATCCAATAAATCTCCCCCTCCAGATTACATGGAAGGCTCTATCATGTCTGCTACTGATCGACAGTACTCGAACTTGCCTTTTGGTAGAATCTTGGTTAATATGTCTGATCCATTTTCATCAGTATAGATCTTTTTTAATTTTAATTGTTTCGACTCCATCACATATCTGGTCCAGTGATATCTCACATCAATGTGTTTTGATTGTGAGTGAAAAGAAGCATTCTTACCAAGGTGAATAGCGCTTTGACTGTCACAAAACAATTGATACTGTTGTTGCTTGAAACCAAGTTCATTAAAGAACTTCTTCATCCATAGCAACGGCTTCCGTTGCTGCAATAAACTCTGCTTTAGTTATAGAAAGTGCAACACACTTCTGTAACTTTAACTGCCATGCCACAACTCCCCCTACAAAAGTAATCAAGTAACCTGATATAGACTTTCTCGAGTCAACATCTCCAGCTATATCTACATCTGTGTAACTAGCTAACACAGGTTCAACTCTTCCAAAACATAATCATATTTTGGATGACCCTCGAAGATACATGAGAATCCACTTGACTACAACCCAATGTTCCTTTCCAAAATTTGAAAGGAAACGACTTACAACTCCAACTGCGTGAGCAATATCTGGCCGTGTACAAATCATGACTTATATCAAACTTCCAACTGTTGAAGCATACGAAATTCTAGACATTTCTTCCTTCTCTTTATTTGTAGAAGGGCATTCTCTGGAACTCAATTTAAAGTAATTAGCAAGAGGACAACTAACTGCTTTTGCTTTGTCCAGTTTGAATCTCTGAAGTATTTTATCATTATACTTCTCTTGTGACAGCTATAGTTTCTTGGCGCTTGTATCTCTGATAATCTGCATGCCAAGAATCTGCTTTGTTGATCCCAAATCTTTCATAGCAAAAGACTTATCCAGCTGTTTCTTCAGATTGTTAATTCTAGAAATATTCTTACCAACAACCAACATATCATCCACATAGAGCAATAAAATAATGAAATCATCATCAGAGAATTTTTTCACAAATACACAGTGATCTAAAGTAATCTTCTTGTAGCCTTGCTCCCCCATAAAAGACTCAAACTTCTTATACCACTATCTTGGTGCCTGTTTTATACCATATAGACTATTCTTTAGTCTACAAAAATAGTCTTCTTTCCCCTTTTTTACGAAACCCTCTGGCTGCTCCATGTATATCTCTTCTTTGAAATCCCCAAGTAGGAAGGAAATTTTGACGTCCATTTGTTCAACCTCTAGATTAAAACTTGCGGCTAACCCTAGCAATGTACGTATAGATGTCATTTTCACCACTGGTGAAAATATCTCGTCAAATTCAATACCCTTCTTTTGGCTGAATCCTTTGATCACTAATCTTGTTTTGAATTAAGGATGGTTGTTGTGTTCTTCATGCTTGATCCTGAACACCCATTTATCCTTCAATGCTCTTTTGCCTTCTGGCAACTTCACCAGCTTGAATATTTTATTCTCATGCAAGGATTTCATCTCATCTTGCATGGCTTCTTTCCATTTCTTCTTGTGTTCATCATTCATGGCTTCATCAAAGCTTTCTGGTTCTCCCCCGTC
>JANKOE010000003.1:20351110-20363955 GCA_026284465.1 Erythroxylum citrifolium
AATAAATTTTTTTGACCCAGAAATTTTAATTTAGAGAGGAGGCTTGGGGCCCCCTCTCGTTGAGGGCCCTGGGCGGGTGCCCTGTTCGCCCATGCCTAGGGCCGGCCCTGCTCAAGGATATCTCAGATACTGATCATGTGCTTTGACTCCATTCATCGGTGCCTTTTAAGGGTTACTCATAGGGTGGTGATTGGGTACAGCTTGAGGCATTCGGAGGTAATTAAGTAGCCAATAAAGGATTCACAACTCTTGATAGGAGGAGATGATACCACGACCTCTTGTTGGGGTTAGTACTCGAGAGTCTCTACCCAGAGTAGATATGTATCATAAAGAGAGTTTTCAATAATACATAGAGTAATGAGATCCTCATATCTAATATCACTTGGACTAGATGTGACGTAGTCAGTCTAGTGGGAGTTAACACTTTGACCATACTCTGAACCAAGTAGGGTATAGATGGTGAAAGGATGAATTGTATTACAACATTGCGTATGAAAGGGTTCGTAGTAAAACCACTAATTTTTTGGTTAATTGAGGGTCATTATATGTTGCTAGATACTGCTCTTGACTTACTTGAATTAAGTGTTAATTCAAGAGGCCAACATAACTGGGAACCTAATGGGTCACACACATAGGAGATCTAAAAGATGAGTAAAATGGTTTTGAATGGTGATTCAATATATGAGAGAGTATTTCAGGATTATACGTCGATGTGATTATGGTAGAAAATGTTGTATGGAATATATTAGAAACAAGTGTTGTTAGCTGCCAATTTGGTCATTAACTTCTCAAAAATTTCATTAATGCATGTTTTTTTACGGTCATTAACTTCCCATAACTTTCATTAATGCATGCTATTCATGACCATTAACTCCCTATAACTCTCCATTAGTGATGGGGGTTATGGAAGGCCAAATGGTGCAAAAAATAGAGATTATTTTCCTGCATCTTGTGTAAGACACAAGTGAAAGAAAGATTCTTTTTTACACACACACTCTTTTTCTCTCTAACTCTCACAAGAGATCTTGTCTTTGCTAGCATAAAGAAAGAATTTTAGTCATCTCCTAGTGATGTTTCATCTTTCTATCTTTGTGTGGACTTTCATTAGAGACGGTCTACATTAATCATTATGGTTTAAGACAACCCAATGTAAAGAAGATTAAAGAACAAAGGAGATTGACGAAAGGTATGTAAATATCTTACATTCCATGTTTTTGTTTTCTATATCTATATGCATGAGTAGATCTGATTTTTGAGGTTCTATTTTATTTTTTACTGCATATATTTGATATATATTATATATGAGATGCATGATCTGAAACTTACAGTGGTATTAGAGCCATCTTGTGCCTTGCTAGATGTAGAATACATGACATATTAAAACTATTTTCATAGCTGTGACAGATTAGAGTCATGTAATGTTTTGTTCGAAATTAATGATAGAAAAATGATTTTCATGATTTTCTTTCACCAATATGTTCATAAGATGTATTTGAATGATTCAGTGTGATTGAAAATATTTTTAATGTGATTAAAATATTTAATTTCGAATTTACGAGAACATGCATGAAATTTGTCTTTCTGTTGGGTACGTGATGTCTATTGGCTAAACTGATGAGGTTGCACATGATTTTTATGGAATTTTATCAACTGCCTGGACCTGAGACTATTGTTCATGAAGATAAAACAATACTTCAACCTTTTGACTCACAAGAAGTTCGTAGGTCAAGTAGGATACGTCATGTTTCCAAGAGATACAGATTTCTCATAAGTGAACTTAACAACGTATTGCTCATAGAAGATGATGAGCCTACTACCTATGAAGAGGTTTTGAAGAGTTCAGAATCTGAAAAATCAAGCTATGAAATCTGAAATGGATTATATGTATGAAAACTAAGTATGAAATTTTGTTGACCTATCCGAAGGGATAAAACCCATAGGGTGCAAATAGGTTTTCAAGAAGAAAATTGACATGGAAGGTGATGTAGTTACCCATAAAGTTAGGCTTGTAGCTAAAGTTTATCGTCAAAGGCAAGGTGTTGACTATGACATAATGTTTAGCCTAATATGTAACATCTTGTTTCCCTACCAAGGGTTAGAACCCTAGATTTTTGTAATTGAGAAAATAGTAATGAGAAATTAGAAAATGCATTTCATGCTCATGCATAATGTTAGCATATACACATGTGAATTTGATTATTGTACACATTGCAATGAATTGTTCATGCACTCATTTGACATTTTTCGAGTATAAATGATTGTTTTGATGTGATTATAATGTGAATTATGAATTATGTGTCTTAAAAGTGGAGTTGAAGTGTATAGGTAGTGAATTAGAATTTTTTGTAAAGTATGAGAATTTTTTAAAAATTAAAGGTAATTTTAGACTAGGAAAAATGTAGGTGGCAGAACAATTGATGAATAGTAGTAGAAATAAGAGTTAAATGGCAATGGAAATTTTTATAAATGATATTAGGATTTAATGACAAATGTTATTGAAAATTGGGAAAAAAATTGGGTTGAAAATTGGAGACCAAGGGACTATCTTTTTAAAAGAACCAATTAGAGACCACAATAAGATGATAAGTGGCAAGTGACAAGTGTCACAACACTTGCCACTCACCACTCACAAATTGTTACCCAACTTAAAGACCATCTTATGGTCTTTCACTTATTCATTTATGAAACATGCTTCATTTCTTCATCTTCTTCATTTTTTTCATCTTTCTCTTCTTCACTCATGACCATCTTACCTCACCCTCATCATGTTGATTTTGTCCAACTCTTTCACTTTGTTTTCTCAAGATTCATTGTCTTCTCCATTTTGTTACTAAAAGACCCAACCTATTCCACCTTAAAAGTTGGTGATCGTATGATGCATGGGAGAAGCTAGGGTTAAGTGTGTCTTGAGGACATTGAAACTAAACAAGTAAGTGTAAGCATTTCTCTTCTTTATTTGTTGAATGAAACAAGTTTTGATGATAGTTAAGAGTTAAATGATTATAAAATGAGGATGGGTACATGTTAAAACGTGAATGAGAAATGTGGGTAGATTGATGTCTTGCTTTTGTGTTTTGATGGGTAATATATTATGGAATGATATAATGTTGGATTAATAGAGTAAATGGTGTTTAAAGTATGCGGGAATATGTTAGCTGTAACATTTCCACTAGATATGAATCGGTGTTTTAGCCATTAATTGATCTGTAGATATCCAAATGGGTTGATTTTTAATTTGGACTAAACTAGTGATATATGGCTACATTTTTCATGAAGATATCGAATTCAAATTCTGTCTTTAAAGTTGTCATGTTCACAATAATGTTATATAATGGGGAAACTTTCCCCATCAGCTAAGTCCCTTCATTTGAGACTATAACCCAAACTTAGATATAGAAGACATATACTACTGGATCATACATAGTTCAAAGAAATTCATCAATGTTAACTACTGGGAAGCCTTAAATGAAAATACAGGAAAACTATAGTGAAGTAAAATAGTGAGGAATAACATTCTCCCCTCCAAAAATCTCTGTTCACCTTTGGCTATTATGTTGTGAGAAGAATCTAATTTAAATAAAATAAATTTCTTGAATGTGAAAAATATATACAACTATAGAAGCAAGACAACAAAACACATATTCTTTGAATGTGAATTCTCAAAGGAAACATAACGAGGTATCTCAGAAGCTTGCCAGGTAACTCCAAAAATTATAAACTAGAAAACCTGGATGGATTGGTTTAATAACCTGCGAACAAAGGATAGAGGAGACAAGAATATTTTGTTGTTGATATTTGTAAGATGCACGTATATGCTATATGGAGAGAAAGGTGGAACAAGCTCTTCAGAAGTGAATCAAGAATAAGACAACTGATAATGAAGACATTATCGTAGTTGAAAGAGTAAGTTTTGTTGAAGATAAATGATGAGGAATGTAGCGTACAAGTAATAACTCAATGGAGACTAAATTAGGTAGTACATTGAGGAGATCCTAAGCATAAAAAGGTAAAGAAAAGAACACATGAACAGGAGAAACACTAAAGGTAACAATCCATAGCAATCAGAACACAAAGCTATAAGACTAAAAAATTCTACAGGCAAAAAGATGAACAACCAAACATATAAGTACCAAAACTAGTCTAGTTGTGGAATACAGAGACAACTTACAAGAATTCCAAGTGACAAGGAAGTCTCCTTGATGAAACCACCATGAAAGGAACATGGAGAAAGCGATAGAAGCACTTGTACAACATAAAACATAATCTAAAGGAAATTTGTACGTAAGTCATATGTCAATTTAGTAAGAGCTAAAGTAAATCCTAGTTTAACCTTATATTTGTATCGATATTTGGTTGGGTCGATCTTGCTAGGTTCAGATCTAGACTCGGAATGGCATGTGGGCCGGTCGGCCCATTTATTAATGGTGACCTAATGGTGACCTAAACATAGCAGGAATTTTTTATATAAGGTATTACCTCACCTTGAAATAGGTACGACTTTCGAGAACCCTAGTATTCTTTATTCCTAGCTACCAAAACCTTCACAAAGAGACTAACTTGAGCATCGGAGGGGCCTACCGACGGTCAACCCCCGGTGTGCCTTATTGTTTTGCAGGTATCTCTAAGTCAAAGTCAACCAAACTCATAGATCCAAGCAGCAGCGTCCTGCCCCACTAGAATCAGACAGAACCAGTATTTAAAGGGAATCTTTCACTATGTTTACTCTAGTTTTTAGCAAGGATATAGGTACCATTTTGTAACAATTAGTACTGGCCTGTATGATACTTAAATCCTTAGTACTATATCAGTACCAGCTGATACTCGAAATAACAAAATTTTCAAGACCAAATTAGAATTTTAGATGTTAGGGACCAAATTAAAAAAAAACCCTAAAATAAAATCAAACCATTTTAATTATCTCCTTCAGTTAGTCTTCACTCTTTGACTTTAGCAGTTGTCGTCGCCACCACCCTCCCATGTTCATCTTTGTTAGTTATTGCCCCTCCTCGCTAGTTGTCTCTGCTTCGTCCACCCTTGATGTCGCTGCTTCCTCCTTTGCCACTTCTTTGCTAGCTTGCTCCACATCATTCGCTACTCTCCATGTACTGCTGCTATCCGCTACTCTCCACACATCATTTGTGCTCCCAATCAGCTGGTGCCCGAAGCAAAAATAGGTCTAAAGTAGAGTACTCCATAATCTAGATAAAAGCCAAATCTGCACCCGCTTGACATGTGATCCGATCCAACCTGACCCAACTCAAGCTGTGATCTAATCTAACCTAACCTGCATTACTCATTAACATGGTTGTAATTTTTTATCTTGTATTTGTTTTAAGTTGTTTGTTTTTGCTATGGATTGCAATTGTATTATGTTTTTATTGTGTCATATGTAAATTGTGAATGGTTCATAAAATATACATTGGGCTTGGAAGTTGGAATTGATTATGTGAATTATACATGATTCAATAACATTTAGGCATTTTGAAATCATGAAAAATGAAATAAATATAATATTGTGTATAAACTATAGAAGAACATTTAGGCGTTATGAGTTGTGTATGGCTCAAGAACATATCATATTATTTATTATTTTAATAATCATAAAAATTTGATCAAAATTAATTAATTAAATTGTTAAATTATTAATTAATTTATATGAAAAGTATTTAACATATGATTAATAATTTAAATATAATATTTAATATATAATTAAATCATTTAATATATGTAATTAAAATAAAAAATTAAATCTTTGCATTTTTATATTATTCGTTATTGTCATCAAGAAATAATATTACAAATATTAATCATATCTTATAGATAGTAAATACACATTCATCATTTTATCTTATGGATAGTTAAATTAGTAGTAAGAAATAATATCTGAATTTATGAAAGAATACTCATTACTCAACATAATATAAGATTGTAAATGTTTGAATCATTTTTGCAATTTGTGTTATCATAAAAAAAAAGTCATTTTTTGCAATATGTGTTATCATAAAGAAGGTTGTAAGATAGATTTTATTTGAAATTTGGATACGCTTATAGTTGAATATTGAATTTTTATAGTTATGTAATGATATTATATACAAAAATTATATTTTTAATATGAATTTATTAATTTAATTTTGACACACGTCTTCATTTATTTTTTAGATAAATGGAGGGTAGTTCAAGTATTTATGATAATTCAACCGTTTCAAGAAGATTTGATGATAATTATACCATTTGTCTGTATTGGACAAGCATTTAAAAGGTGGGGGAATCACCAAATTAAAGAAGCATATAGATGTGATCAAAGGTGATGTAGAGCCTTGTCAAAAAGTGAGTCATGATGTAAAATAACAAATGAAGACTTTACTTAAAGAATATTAGTATGAAAAAGATATAAGATAAAGGCCAAACTACATAATTGGTTGTGGAATTTCTTTTTTCAGTAGTCAGAATGAAAGTGAGGATGTTGAAGGTAGTGGTATTCTTGCCCAATAAGAAGGAGATGCTGCACCTGATGTGAGAAAAAGAAGAAGATATGTGTCTAACTTTTTTCACCAGCGAACAATTCCTGGAGCTTAGCCTTCAACCTATAATGCCTTACAATCTGAAAAGGCAACTCAAAATATGGACATGGCAATAGCTAGATAGTGGTATGAATCATATGTATTATTTAATGCCCCCAATGTTATTTTCACCAGGCTATGGTGGATTCAATTACCTCATACGGTCTAGAATATAAGACTCTTTCAATTGATGACTATAGAGGTAAACTTTTGAACAACTCTGTTTATGAAATAAAGAGTTATTTGGATGAATGAAGAATGACTCGGGCAACTTATGAATGTTCAATCATATGTGATGATTGGACAAATAGAAGATATGAACTCATTATCAATTTTTTTAGTTCATTCTACTAAGGGGTTATGTTTTTGAAGTTTATTAATATATCTGGCCTTGTTAGGAATGTTGATACTTTGTTTCAGATATTTAATGAAGTTATAAATGAAGTTGAGTCAGAAAATATTGTTTAATTCATTATTGATAATGATTCTGCTTACAAAGTTAATGAAAAAATATTAGAAAGCAAATGCAATTCTTTTGATTGGACTCATTGTGCTACACATTGCATTAACCTGATGTTAGAAAACATAGAAGATGTTATATATTTTCCTATCATTAATGAGATTGTGTAAAAATCAAAGAAAGTGACCAAGTTTATTTATAATCATTTTATGGGTCCTAAATTTAAAAACAAAGGATTTTACCAATAATAGGAATTTATGTCCTAAGCACACAAATGTTACCCATAAAATGATGTAAGATCTCCTAAGCTCACAAATGAATATTTATAAGGATGTTTATGATGATTATGGGATGCCCATTGTTATTCATCAAAGAGACTATATATTTTACCTTTGTTACTTGTTAGAAATTAATCATGATTTTATTTTGTTTATAATATTACTTTTGTTATCTTACAGTTGATTGGTGGAACAAATTTGGGAGTGATGTTCCTTAATTTTAAATTGTTGCAATTTAAAATTCTGATTTAATGTGTAAGTACAATAAGGTGTGACAAGAATTGAAACACATTTAAATTTATCCATGTTTAAAAAAGGAATATCTTGGAACATAAAAGATTGAACAACTTGGTCATTATTCGATATCACTTTAAGATTTGGGAAAGGTATGTTATTATTATTGTTAAGTTGAATATAATTTCCTATAATTTCTTAATTATTTTATTTTATTTGTTTATTGTAACTCTTAATATAACAAGTAGTTTTATAGATTCAATTTACTTTGACCATATCAATCTTTCAGCGAATTGTGATTTTGAGGAACCGAGTTTGATAGATGAGAGTGACTTGGAAGATAATCTTAGATAAGAAAGTATCAACGTGTCATTTGGTGCAATGAATTTTTTTTTTTAATGGATTTGGTGCAATGAATTTGAATGATGGTGATGATGTGTTTTCTCTTAATGATGTTGAGGCTTCTCTTAATAATGATGATTTTGTATCAAATGAGAATTGGAGTCAATTTAGTTTAAGCATATATTCGATTGAATGAAGTTCTAAGTTTTCATTTATCCTCTAATTTGACTTATATTTAATGTATATGTTAAATTCTACGTATATAATATAAATATAATTATAAATATTTTTGTTTCTGATTTTACTTCTAGTTGTTTATTTCCTCCGTACAAATTTTTGTCGTAAATTATAACGCTTTGAGAGTAATGTATATTTATTATTCTTTTTATTTTATGTTTTGATGTAACATTATTTATTATATAATGAAATTGCAATGTTTAAGTACTTTTATTTTTCTTAATTTTATATTTATATGAAATTAAATGATCTTTTTTCATATTAATTATGTTTATTATTTATATGTTAAATTACTATAATTCGTACTCCTCTACGTATCAGTTAACATATTTCACAAATTTAAATACATGATAAGTAATATTAATAAAAATAAATAGATTGTTATTATTTCAAATTTCTATTATTATAATTTTTAAAAAACACGATTGATATAAAAATATAAATTATATAATATAATATATTGAAGAACTATATTGTAATTAAAAAATCAAAGATTATTTTATAAAATTTAAAAATTACCTAAACGATAATAAATATTAATCGGTACTGATTTAGTACCATATAATAAGTAAATTCAGTATCAATATTTGTATAGTATTCGTAACATTGGCTTTGAAATTATATATTATTTAATTTAAAAAATAATGCTGAACAAAAGATGTACGTATATATTATCACAGTACGGGGCCCCATACCATCGGCTCTTCAGTGTTCTCCCTGGTTTAGATATCATCACACGTTTTTCTTTTTGTGAAAATGAACTCCGGCATTGAACAGTCAAAATATACTTGCTATTTATTAGCCATAATCAGCCGACAAAATAAGAAAATCCCAAACGAATCGGGCCTCCTTGTTCTAAAACCTTGACAGCCCAACAACAAATCCCCAGCTATACCAACTAACTGGACCGTTAAACCCTTTTGCTGTGGCGACTGATAAGTTGTGTGGCGTCTGGCGCTGACTGAGGACAACGTAATGGAGATGGGTTGTATGTGGATGAGGCGCTTTCAGGCTAGAGCCAGTTCTGTCCTTCACAACCATCCTTCAATGCCCATCAGTCCTCTACTTACTAACCGTTACTCAGCTCATGTCTCCTTCTCTTCTCTAGAACCATCGGTCCTACCACGCCCGATGAAACTGAGCCTCACTTCTCTTTCCTTTCCCTCCCCCAACACTCGCTTCCTTTCTATTTCATCATCGCCTTCTCATACTTTCTCCGCTTCTGGTAAGGAGCTCTTTGTCGTGTTATCTTTTTCGAGGCCAAACATACAGAATTCAATTTGGGCTATTTCTTCTTATTCTGAATTCGTTGTGTACCAGATGGGGTCGTCAATGCTGTTCCAGAGATGGCCTCGAAGATACTTCTTAAGGGAATGAGATACCCACAACTTGAAGTATTTTTTTACACTCTTTTTGTTTATTTGATCCGCCTTCTGTTTGTGAGAAGTTTAAATTTCTAACTTTTATATGTATGAAGATTTGTTGTTCATTCTCTAATTTATCTAGTTTTTTTTAGAAAGTGACTTAATTCCTCGTATCTGTTTTGCAGCAGTGGGTTCGGTCTCATGGATTCAGGCCAGGACAGGCATTGATGTTGTGGAAGCGCTTGTACGGGAACAACATTTGGGCACATAACATCGATGAATTAGAAGGTGCTTTTCTAACTATTCTTTTGCTCTTCTTCTTCTTCTTCACTTTATGCTTGTTTCTTTGTTCAAAACGCTGAGTGTAACAAATTTGTATATTGGTCTTCTACAGGTTTGAACAAAGATTTCAAGAAAGTGTTGGGTGAACGTGCTGAATTCAGGGCATTATCTGTGGAAGATATTCTCATAGCATCGGATAGAACTAGAAAGGTAGCTTATTTGCTATCTTGGTTACTGCTTTTTTTCTCATATTTATAGTTCTAAAACCCAGCTTAGAGCATGCATAATCTTTTTTGCAATTGTATTGGTATGGATATCTTCTCATTGGTTTTGAAACTCACAGGAACTTGCAGATTTTATTTAGGTTGGATGATGGAATGGTAATTGAAACAGTTGTTATACCATGTGATAGGGGAAGGACAACAGTTTGTGTTTCAAGTCAAGTGGGCTGCGCCATGAATTGCCAGTTCTGCTACACTGGCAGGCAAGCTTTTATCATCCATATGCAATGAAATCTCCCATGTCTTTTATGGTTTACATAACTACGAGTTTGATTTTGATGCTTCCATCCATGTTGCAGGATGGGTTTGAAAAGACATCTGACCACAGCTGAGATAGTGGAGCAGGTTGTGTTTGCACAGCGTCTCCTTACAAGTGAAGTTGGTCCTATCACAAACGTTGTGTTTATGGTTAGTTGATGTTTACAGTTACTTCAGTTCAAATTACTTGGTTAGGTAATATTGGGATGGGGTTCAAAGTTCAATCTTGAATTGGGGATTGTTGCCATCTTCCAGTCTATGCTGATATAATGAACCTAGGTTTTATAATCGGACGTCACCAAAAAGAAGCAAAGATAGTCTTCCTATTGTGTTTGGACTCACTAGCTCACATCATCTGGCTGAAGAGAACCTTATGTGTTATTTCTTCATGAATGAAGTGTAGTTGATAATTACTCATACTTTATTACTATATTTAGTCGTAGGCTTTTGCTAATCCTCCATAACGAATATGAAATTATAGCCAATTAATTCTTGCTTCCTTTTCTTTTTTGCTTTACTTTTCTTAGCAAAGTTTAGATGGTTCTCTCAAACTTATTGGCCACATTAAGCAGTGTTTTCCTGTTTTTGTTTGATCAAAGCAACAATAATACTCTTCGGTCATATCCATATCATTTTAGGAGGAAGAAAATAGATTATAGCATACTAGTTAAACTCCAGTTAACAACATGAAATTATGTTTTTCAGGGAATGGGAGAGCCACTTCAGAACATTGATAGTGTTATTCAAGCTGCAGAGATTATGGTGGATGATCAGGGACTCCACTTAAGTCCTCGAAAGGTCACGGTTTCTACTAGCGGGCTGGTTCCTCAACTGAGACGTTTCCTCCATGAATCAAATTGTGCTTTAGCTGTTAGTTTAAATGCTACAACTGATGAGGTAGTTACTTATTAGTTTAACTTCGTATACTAGTGAATTGCCCCACTTGATATGACATTCTATTCATCATATCCATGCAGGTCAGAAATTGGATAATGCCAATCAACCGGAAGTATAATCTGCACTTGCTTCTTGATACACTTCGAGAGGGTCTTCGCTCCAAGCATAACTACAAAGTTCTTTTCGAGTACGTAATGCTTGCAGGAGTAAATGACAGGTGAGAAAAGCATTTGCCTTTACATACCTGTCTTGACATGGATAAAAGGGGTTTGATTGATCTGGGCAACAAAACTGACAATGTTTTACGTGGTTTTGCTTGATTGAATAAAGAAATTAAGTTTATTTGTGAGTTACAGCATTGGTAATTGTACGTGTTTTCAGTTTTGACGATGCAAAGAGGCTCATTGATCTCGTGCAAGGCATTCCGTGCAAGATAAATCTTATCGAATTTAATCCTCACTGTGGCTCCCTATTTAGACCATCCAGCATAGAAAACATGATCAAGTTTCGGAATATTTTGGCAGAAGCCAGGTGCACAGTTTTCTTGCGGAAGAGTAGAGGTGATGATCAAATGGCTGCTTGCGGTCAGCTTGGCAAGCCAGGGGCAATCGAAGCTCCACTACTCCGCATCCCAGAGCAGTTCCAAAGGGCTGTAAATTCTTAATGGGATTGGTCAAACTAGTCCTGCAAACTGGTCTTAAGAGTGTAATTTTTTTTTTTTAATATATAAGGGCGATGTCTCAGGAAGTTATGGTGATTGGTATATCGAAGTACTTTGCCAAGTTATTACTCAATTGTTCTTTGACAGAATTGTCAAAATCAGATGGGAGCCCTCAGGCAGTCTGGTTATGAGGAAGCCTTTACAGATATAAGAAAACTAACAGATAAAGGCAACACCCACAAGAATACAACGAACAGAGAAAGATGAAGAGAGTGAGTGAAGAAAAGGTTCTTGATTGTCAAAAATTAGTTGTGGCACCTGTACAGCCACTATCAACGTTTGATTTATTTTACGAAATTAATATCATTTATTTTCTTCGAATCACTTCGAGTTATTCAATTTAATTTCTTCGGTGATAATCGCCACTCACTTATCAAAAGAGCACTGTTTGTGACAATGATATGAATATAGTATCGGGCTCGGTATCAGGTTGAGTTTTGGAACGGAATTGTACCGATACTGATTGATACTAAGTACCATTTTAGGGAATTTTTTAAATTTATAAAATAGTCCTTAAAATTTTTAAAAATTACAGAATAGTTCATATTGATATATTATACAGTTATACTATATACTTTACTGGTTTACTGTTTACATCAATCATGCTTTCAAAAATCTTAATAATAAATAATAATGACAATTAATATGAAATAATAATAATTTTTAAATATATTACATATAAATAATAACCACAATTAATATAAATAAAGATAGTTATTATCATACAATTATAAAATTAAGAACAATACAAAGTATTTAAAATATTATGACAATACAAAAATATTTTTTAAAATTTACAAAATTGTTCCTGATTTTTTTAAAAAATTACAAAATAGTCTATTGTCATATTGTACAGTTGTAGATTATTTAATTTAGTTTTTTTGTTTATATCTTATTCATTTTAGTTTATATATATCTTTATTATATTTTA
>JANKOE010000003.1:20377706-20388577 GCA_026284465.1 Erythroxylum citrifolium
CCGGTCAGGGTCATAAACATGATATTTGGGGGTAATGCAGCAGGAGGGTCGACCGCCAAAGGAAGAAAAAGGTACGCTAGATAGGTCGGAGCAAACTCGCCAGCAAAAATAAAGAAGTCGAACGATGGGGTGCTTTCGTTCGATGAGTCCGGTTTGGAGGGTGTTAGCTGTCCTCACGATGACGCATTAGTAGCCACCTTGAATATGGACGATAGCGAGGTGAAACGGGTAATGATCGATACAGGCAGCTCGGTCGACCTGCTATACTATGACGCCTTTAAGCAAATGGGGATCCCTGAGGAGCGATTACTACCAATTGAGGGGCCCATCAAAGGGGTAACTGGAGAGTCGGCTTACCCATTCGCTCGGGTATTATTGAATGTAAAATTTGGCCAAAAATCATGCCAGGTGGAGAAGAGTGTAGAATTTTTTATTGTCAAGTTCGCGGGGGCATATAACGCCATAATTGGACGAGCTACCCAAAACGCACTTAGAGCAGTCGTCTCCACCTATTACCAGGCAATGAAGTTTCCAACCCCGCATGGAGTCAGCATCGTCAGGAGCCAGCAGAAGATCGCCAGGGAGTGCTACTTAGCAGAAACAAGAGCGCTAGACGGCGTGGTCGCTTTAACAAACTCTCGTAGTGGAAAGACAAAGGAGGAAGCTGAGACAACGACTACTGCAGAATAAATGCACGAGATCAAAGCCGAACAGCCTTTTTACCCATAGATAAGCTCGTTTGTTATTTTTATTTCCTTGTTCAGCATTTTATTATTTATAGAACGAAGGTACTCTATGGGAACCTTTTTCCTGACTTATACTAGTCAGGTTTTTTAACGACCCACATTTTTGTCGTCTTCAATAAAAGAATTTCAGATTCCTTGGTATCAGCGGCTTCGCTAAAATCGAATTAGAGCAGGATAATCGACACCGGTCGGCTACGGCCTAGGCTAGTTATTTGATGACAACAAAATTCGACAGGACTGCCAACGTAGGATGTTGGAGTCGATCGACGACAACAACATTCGACAGATTTGCCAACACAAGATGTTAGAACCGCTTGGCCTCGACATAATTAGGCTACGGCCTTCGACTTAGGCTACGGCCTCGACATACTTAGGCTACGGCCTTCGACTTAGGCTACGGCCTCGACATACTTAGGCTACGGCCTTCGACTTAGGCTACGACCTTTACATACTTAGGCTACGGCCTTCGACTTAGGCTACGGCCTTCGACTTAGGCTACGGCCTCGACATAATTAGGCTACGACCTTCGAATTAGGCTACGGCCTTCGACATAGCTCGGCCTTCGAGTAACGCTCAGGCCTCAACAAACGAATAACCGATCGACAAATGAATAAACAACTAATCGTCTGACGACCGACCTATCGGTCGGCAGATATCGCTCGGCAATAGCTTTCGATACAGCTCTGGCCCTTTAACGACATTTGGGCCTCAATAACGACTTGCCAGTTTTCAAACAAAATTTTGGAACCAAGCGACACCGAGAACAGAATCTCAGGTCGCTCGGCCTCAAGGACGATCGACTAGGCTCGGAAAGCTATTGGCCTCGCCGTCGAGTCTTTTCGGGCCACGATTTCTCTCAAACGGTACGACCACCCGATCGCAAAGATATAATTTTCCGCATGATGTTAACAAAAACTTAAGTTGTGGGATAACAAGAAATAAGGTGAAGTTTTTGTCTCATTGACGATTGCACCGGCCACAAGCCCAGCTGGATGGGCCCCAAAATCCTACAAACCCTGCAAGTAAAAATTAAAAGTCGAGGGAAGGAGAAGGACTAGCAGTCAGGTCGCCAGAAGACGAGGCTAACATAGCGACCGGCGCAGGGTCAGGACCCGCGGGAGGAACTGAAGAGGCATCATCTTGAACTAGCTCCTCTTCCTCTTCCGAGCTATGATCCAGCATCTCATCTGGCAACTCCTCCTTTTCTCTCTCTATTATCTCCATCATCCCATCCAGCAACAGTCCGAGCTTTGGAGGCAGCAATGGCTCGGCATAATCCTCGAACAAAGGGCCATCCGTCCCATCAGGAAAGCTGGCGCGGTGGCAGTTCCTTAAAAGGGTGAGAGACATGTCAGAGGCAAACTCTATGCATTCGTCAACCAAATACCGGTCCTTCCACCGCTTGATAGCCGCAACTCTTTCCTTTTTAATAGAACTCCGGAGCTCCCGCTTCCTATTCTCAACCCTTATTTGGGCATCCATTGCGTCACGGCAATCCTCAAGAAACTTTTTCCGCAGCTCTCCCTCTGTTTCTATCCGAGAATTAGCCTTACGGATTTCTTCCCTTTGGCCCTGGATGATGAGCTGCATTGCACGGAGCTCTCCCTCCAGCTTATCTCTCGTTCTAGTTTTCTCCTCCTCGGACGATTAAAGTTGAGCCCTCAAGATGTCCCTCTCCACCTCCAAAACTCGCCTCTTTTCCTCCTCCGCTGAAGCAAGCTGAGCGACCGCAAAATTCTTCTCCTCCTTCGCGGAGGAAAGATTAGCCTTCAATGCTAGAACCTATTCATGAAGATCTTTAATCTCTCGATCCACCGCCCCAGAAATTTCTTCGGGCAGACCGAGACGTTGGTACACTTCGTAGGAAAGCACCAGATTCTAGAAAAGATGTGATCGTTTAAAAAAAAGAGGTTGAAGGAAAAGAAGAAGAAGTGGGTAGAGATTACCTTCACGCAGTCGCGTACGAGTCTGGCCGATAGCTCTTTATTATTCGAAGAGCTCAGAATCCCCTTATCCAGGGGCAGAGAACACTTCTCGACGAATTGAAGGGCCACGTCAATATCCTCGGGCGAGGCAGTTTCACCGAGACAGGCTAAGGACGTACTTTTCCCTTCGGCCTCTTTCTTTTTCTTCTTCTTCTGCCTTTCCTTCTCCCTCCCCTGATTCTCATCCAAGTGGCAAGGAGATCGGTCAAGAGCCTGAACGGCTCTCTTCCTTTTCAGAGGTCGGCTCTCTCCTCCTTCCTCTTCCTCTTCACTGCCCGATCGGATTTGAACTATGGCAGTCTGTGCGGGTGTAGTGAACCGATCGCATAAGGCGGGCTGCTCAGTAGTGGTCAGTATGATGAGTGCAATGGATTGCTCGGGGATGACGGATTGGGCGGTTCCCTCGCCGACCTCCTCTCCTCGCGCCTTCGCCTTCGACCTCGTGGCCTTGCCCGAGCTTTTGGGCTGACGGGGGTGGGAAGACGAACTGATTTCCTTGATCTTCACCATGACTGCACAATGATAGAAGAAAGTTAGAAATCAACACCAATACTAATGAAGGCAGCAAGTAATTAAATTATGGGAAGTTAACCAGGAGGGGGATTTTCTTCTCCTAGTCCACTAAGTTGTGGCGGAGGGTCGATCGCCAAGGAACTAGCCGAGGCCCCTCCACCATATCCTCGAAGGAGGCAGTCAAAATTGTATTGGCCGAGCGCCTTAATGCGGTCGACTACTCCCCATTCCTCCCGGGAAAGGAACAAGTTCGAGACGTCGTTCCACCGCTCGGCAAAGGGATACCTCCAGGGTCAAAATTCGAAGGTGGATCCCAACGGCCTGACGAAGAAATACTTGACCTTCTAGGACTGAACCTTGGAAGTCGTCCCGGCAGGACGATACTTGGCATCTCTATACTGAAAATGTGGGATCCCGGCCCCAGTAACCGAACTCTGGTTCATCCTCAGGAAATGACGCATGATGCCGACCGACGGCTGATGCCCAAAATGATGGCACAACAGAGCCAGCCCATTGAGGAACCTCCAACCATTCGGAGGGATCTGGTTCGGCCTCAAGGCGTAGGCGTTGCATACGTCGTCAATGATCGGGGCAAATGGCAGCCTCATACCCCCAACTGAGAAAAACCCTTCTGAGATGGCGAGGTAACCGTGGCTATCGCTATGGATCCTCTCGTCCTTTCCGGCCAGTCTAGCTCTCCAGGACACAGGAATGTTATGTTTGGTAACCAATCGGGACAACTCCTTCTCAGTCATCGTTGATGGGTCGGCTAGTAGCCTCTCAACGACTTGCCCGTCTTTTCGGGCACTCGCGCCACCTTCCTCAGTTATTACTGCCTCAGACGCCGCATTCCCGCCAGCTTCTGGCGTCCTCACCATTTCTGCCATTATTTCCGGCTACCCAACAATCTCTAAAGTCTTTTCGAGCACCGGAGAAGGAGAACTAGATTCTTCCTTAAATCTAAACTCGTCTCTAGAACTAGTCGACGACATGGCTACAACAGCAAAAGTTTATAGAATGAAAGAATAGGAGGAAGGACGTACCTAGTTTGGTAAAGGAAGTAATTTGAAGACGGCAGAAAGAAAAACTCCAGAAACTGAAGGCGAGAAGGTGCAAAGGAAAACGGTGGAAACTAGAGTAAACGTAAAGAAACATTAATGAAATACGAAGGTCCATATTCATAGAAGATCAACAGATTGGACGTTCCAATTGATGCTCGACGCGTGGTAAACATTTGAACCATCGCGAACACGTGGCATAATCTTAGCCGGAATGAATTAGGGTTACTCGAAAGCCACAACGGCGCGCTAAGTGAAAGGACGCACCTGACAGCTGTACAGTACCCAGAGGGACGTGCGTGACAACTTGTCAGGTAACACGAGTCACCAGTAATAATCACGCCTATAGCCTCCCTTAAGCCTGGTCATCCGATCGATCGGTCTCGCCATTATACATACCCGACCGACCCTGCCGCCATAACCGATCGACTTGCCATCCTGTTACGGTCGATCGGTCGTTTTCCTTCCACCGACCGGTTAAGCCGATGCGCCTGCCCGGTTAATCACATCACGTAATAATCAATTGGTTGGGCCTGACATGAGCTGTTCACAAAGCATGCTGTTTCCTACTTATATACTCCTTCGACCCTTCTCTCAGCTCAGACTCGAGGAGTTCGGGGGGCTTATAGTTGGGTCGGCTGGACCGGCTTTGACCGGCCCAACCCCGTGCTTGGAGGTTGACGGCCCAACGACCACAGCCCATTCGGTCCATTGGATGTCAGACTCCCATGCAAATACAATAACCTACGTAAACCTAGCATCCACGGCGTATATAAGGTATAATTCTGCCATAATTCAGGTATGACACTACAACCCCATTGTTCTCGGATTACAACGGCAAAAACCTACCAGAATACTAACTTGAGCGTCGGAGGGGCCTCCCGGGAAACAACCCCCGGTGTGCCTTCATCTGTTTTGCAGGTATCACGTAATCAGAATTGAGCAGAGTATGGATCGAGACGACGACAATCCGATTCAGCAGAATCCGGCTGAACCAAAAGTTATACTTAATGGGAATTAATCTTATTTTATGTCAAGGTTTATTTTGGAACAAAATAGAAAGAACTACGATAATTTTGGGACAAGAAGAGCTAAAATAGACGTTGACCCTAATTAGACATGACCTCGTGCATAGCAAGTTGGAAGTCTAAAGTAAATCCACGTTAGAAAATGGGAGTAGTCTAGCCAAAATGCAACACCAAATGGGAAGCATGTGTCGTTTTGTCAAAACACACAATAGGGGACAAAATCAAAAGAAGGCAACAAAGGCTAAAGGAGCAAATTAAATTGGAGAGGAACAAATCAACGAGGAACATCAGTGGCGCAACATGGAAGCACAAGATGATTTAAGGGAGGAATAAAACGCAGCGTGGTGCAAGTGGGACACATCATCAACGCTACAGTGGACAAAAACAAGAGTGGGACGTTACATTAAAAGGGAGGTGGAGCTTTTTAATTGGAGAATAAAAATCAAGAGGGGGCTGAAGGCTGCGAGAAAAAAGAAAACAAGGAGGGCTTGCGTTTAACGTTTTAAGAGGGGAGAGGCGTTTGCGTTTTGAGGGGGCCTGTATACAAATAAATGAGGACTGCACAGTAGACACGCAATACAAGCACAGAGGCACAAGGTTTTAACACGGAAAAGACGCAAATAGGCAGCAGACAAAAATAAATTAAATGGGCAGAGGATCAAAACGGTAGCGTACAACGAGGGAAGGAATAATCAGCAGGTTTTTAATTGGGGAAAAATCACGCACAAGGGACACGCATAGGGTAGATAGAAATAACGCAACAGTACAGGAGGCAGCGAGAGTGAGGGACGGCGGCGTTGAATGAGAGAACAGTGAGCTGGGACAATTAAAAAGCCCTCAGCGCATCAGATCATTTCTCTGGCTAGTGGCTAAAGGGAAATTGTTAACCAACAATCAACGTGTGACCCGTCATCTGACCATGGACAATAGTTGTCACTTTTGTGGCCGAGCGGAATCTATCATTCACGCTTTACGAGATTGCCCTCGGGCTCATTCTTTTTGGCACAAATTCCCTCCCGACATAGTCGATGGGGATTTTTTCAGCCACGCGGCGAGCAGCTGGCTCCGGACTAACCTTAGACATAATGCCACTATCCAGCGGGCCGCGTGGCCTATTCTTTTTGCTGTCGCCTGTTGGTTTCTTTGGAAATGGCGCAACAGTAGCATTTTTGAACCGGGCTTTGTTTGGCCTATCGACGGTATTAAAGTTGTCATGGATTATACTCTTTGGATCACCAGAGCCGGTGAGATGGAACACCGGGTTTTTCCTTTTCAAGGGCTTCCGTTGGGTTCTTTAGTAGGGTGGGAAAAACCCCTGTTGGGTTGGGTAAAACTTAATACCGATGGTACAGTGAACCCAGAGTCTAATATTGCTTCAGCTGGCGGCGTTATCAGGAACGACCAGGGGCTTTGGTGTGTGGGCTTCTTACACAAGATTGGTCTCGGTGACCCCCTAGCCGCCGAGCTCTGGGGGGTGTCTTCTGGTTTGACTGTGGCTTGGGCCTGGGGCTATCGGCGAGTTATGGTGGAGGTGGATTCGTTAGAGGTAATAAATATTCTCTCTTCTTCTTCTAATATTTTGACTGGGATATGGCCTTTGGTGGCAGGTATACGAGACTTGCTTCTTCGCGACTGGGAGGTGCACCTTCAGCATACCCACCGGGAAGGCAATCATTGCGCGGACCATTTGGCGTACTTAGCTTCCTTCTCAGCACAAGGCCTTCATACCCTTCTAGAGCCACCACTAAGCCTTTTGGCGGCTCTTTCTCGAGATCGAGTTGGCGTTCTCTTTCCTCGGACCCTTCACCGGGGTCCAAGTATTCAGCATTAGTCTTTTCTTTTGTTTGCTTTCCTTGTAATCAAAAAAAAAAAAAGAGAAATAAAGCTGCGTTATAGAAGAAAAGAGAAGACGGCGGTAGATAGCAAACAAGGAAGGATGATAGTGACAGTCTCAATGTTAGTGATAGTCGGAATAGATAGGAAAATCATGATGTTATATAACTAAATTTTTATTTCTTGGTTTACAGAATCCTAGTTATTGAACTTTGCATATTGTGAAATTTTGTTCTTTATTTCAATCGATTTATTAATCAAGTATCAATTATTTCTGGGTCATTATTTAATTGTTTAAATTGACAGCTAGGTGCGCAACTAGTGTGTATTTTTATTCAATCAATCGCTATATTAAAAAGGTTGACGTTCAGTTCTTTTAATCAAAAGTAGCGACTAGGATTTTTATCTACTATGTTAGGGACATGATTCTAGGAAAAATAATTGTCTAAGCTAAATATACATCGTATATATGTTGTCTAGTTCGTCGATTTTCTTGATTAGTAAAGCTATTAATTAACTAAATCTGAGATCGTATCCATGTTATTAATTAATAAAGGTTAATTCAAATACATGTTTTGATTAACTAAACATAAGAGAAAATAGGTAAAGAAATTTACCACGACGAATGCTGAACTAATAAATCGGTTATTTTTAGTGTCGATGATCAACGCAAGTTCAATAACGAAGGAGACCGAAAACAAAGATTTATTTTCGTTCTAATTATTTTGATTCTAGTTACTTTTTTTAATTTCAATTTCGATTTATTTTCTGTTTACTTCACAATCACAAAACCCCCCATAAGTGTAAACACCGGTTAATTTCATTTCTCAAACTTTACACGCACTCTCTGTGGGATCGACTTAGACTCACCGCTCTACAGTAGTAGTATAGTAATTTTAATTTTGATTAGCGTTACGACGCGCGGTCACTAATTCAAATTCATGAAAAGGAAGGAATGGAGTTTCAGCACAAGTTTGATGATGGAGCTACTATATTCTTCTAGTGTGACAATTTGTGCCAAAGTGCCCCTTACAAAGAATTGCAAAACTTCATTCCTAACACTGATTTTCCAGAAATTCCTAACTTTGGTTACTTGTTCAACAGTAAATAAGCTTGTTTAGTTAGAATGTTGCTCAATCCTTAAAAATACGTAAGTTTGACACATTTTCAAACTCTCTGAATTTTAATTCAATTACTTATTTTATTAAAAAGAAAATTTTATGTAACTATCAAGTTCCCATTTTTCTTGAATAAATAAACTTAGGTTAAATTATTTTGAATATTTTTAATTATAAATAAATATTAAATATTATTTTTTTTGGCAAACATTACTTACTATGTCCTACACGCATGCACACACACTTGTAACATCTCAATGTCAATATTGTTAACAACAGAATCTACTTGTATCAAATTGTTATATAATAGAAAGAATGTACCTTTTAGCATATTATAATTACATAATAACTTATTATAGTAAAAGTTTGTCACTGATAATATTCACAATCAAACAAAGAGGCATGCAGTTCAATAGGTGTAAAATAAAAATTGTGATATATCAAATATTTTATTTATAGATTAAAATTTCAAAAAAATTTTGTTTTAAATTCATCAGTATCCATATTCATTCAAACTATCATCTTTGAATGGCAACCCAGCATCTCTTTGTCAGGCTGGGGATTTCTAAATTAATATGATTATGCCAAAATTGTTAAAAACGTGCACATTTTAAAAGTTTAAATGCTAACGAGATTTAAGGAGTCATTTGGTTCCATCTTTGTTTTTCTGTTTAGATTTTAACTTTTGTTCTTTGGCTTTAGTTTATATCTTTTTTTCAATTAAAAACGAAAACTTATTTGGTTGTTGATGCCAATATAATTATATTTTAGTGCTGATAATAATTACATATTAGATAAAACTTAAAGGTTATTTTTATTTAAATAAATTTATTTTAATCTCTTTTATAACATTTATTAATAAATTATCAAAAAAATTATTTTATTTTATTAAAATAAATAATTTTAAAATTAATTTTATTTGTAAATTAACATTTATTTGAAATATATTTTAATTAATTAATAAATATTTTATTTAAAATCTATATATTTTGAAGATATTTTAAATTTAATTATTTATTAATAATTATATATTTATATATATAATTAGAAGCTAAATTGTATTAATATAAAGAGTTAGAAAAAGTTAAGTATCAATATAGAGGGAGGGATGATTTTCTTCATTCTCTCACATTGTAGTTTGATTAATCCCATGTCATTATGGACTATTGTGTATTTTGCTTCCTTAAGACTCCTAGTTTCTTACTCTTTTGCTTGTTTTGGTAGTTGGGCCCCCTTTTCTCATATTAGCTTTTATCTTTTTCTTCCTCTCAATCTTCTTCTTTTTCTTCTGCTTTCTCTCATCTTTTGCCTAGCCTCTTTTGCCTTTTTATTCTCCCAGTTCTTCGTCCACCTTCTCTATTTTGAGTTTCTCAGGTTTTGCTTGTCTTTTACTTCTAGTATTGGTTAAACTGGTTCCTTTCCTACCTTTTTCTCACTACAACAAAAGGAAAAACGACGCAGAAGCCAATAAAACGTCGGCGAAAACCTTCTATGACGTCTATTAAAATGTCACAAAAAACGTTGTAGATGGTGAGCTAGTCACCATTGGATCAAAATCAGATTCTGAAGTCCAAGCTAAACAAACATTTAAGTTGAACCTCGATTCAATCGAAGAGACCAAGTCAACTACAATTCCCAACCATTCAAAGGAACACTAACAACAAACATGAACTCCAAAAAAAAAAAAGAAGAAAAGGTGAATTACCACTAGATATTGCTCCACTGTAAATGACACCAAAGCTGATTAAACTTTTGAACCCGTAGGAATAACAACCTAAAATGTAACAGTAATTTTCACTGTTAAAGTTATCAATTGAGACGGATAAAAGGCTATAGGTCCGAAATTCATAAACATATAATGCAGTTATATAAAGTGAAGAGAGTGAAATAAATATTGCTGGCATCAAACACTACATATAAGTTCATTGAGAAGTTGAAGAAGAAGGGTTATGAAGTTCTCTACATGGTTGATGCTATTGATGAGTATTTTCACCTACTCTTATTAGCCTACCTAATCAGCTTGTTATATGATTAAGTTCGTATAAGTAGTGGACACCACATACAAAGTTAACTGATTTCAAAACAAGACTCGAAAATATGGTTCACAATATATTTACTTACTACTTACCTTAAGAATGTGATTAAGCAATGAAGATAAAACAACAAAGGTGCAGAATAAGAATTTATTCATCATCGTCATCGGTGGACTCCTCGAATACAATGTCACATTCATTTTCACTACTGTTTGTCTCTAAGTCATCCAAATCGTCATTCAAACGTTGCTCGGAATTCAATTCAACATTATTTATTACATCAATAGCAATATCATTGCGATCTAAAAACTCTAAGGTACATTCCTCGACTTCCACTGGAGCTTCAAAAGACTCTTTCTCGTCATTTGCATCTTCTTCATTACCATGCAATGGGATATCATCACATTCTTGCACAATCCGCCAATTTGAACCCAGTAATAAATCTTCCACTAAGAAAACTTGTTTTGCTTGGTTTGCCAAAATAAATGGGTCATCCTTGAACCAAAACTTAGTAACGTTGACGCTTTTTAGACCGCCGTTGACCCTCATATTGCTCT
>JANKOE010000003.1:20590240-20604456 GCA_026284465.1 Erythroxylum citrifolium
TCTCATATATCAATTTACATTCTTAAACTGTCTTTTTCTTAGCACATGACTAATTTACCACAAATTCTCATTTAATTATCATTTAATAAATCAAATCTCCAAGAAAATGTTCGGGGTCCAACAGGCTAAATTTTAAAGGCTCTTCTACCACAAAGAATGATAAGCTTCAGTATCAATAACATTAGTCATAAAGACCTTACACTTTAAAACACAATATTCCTCAAAGATTTCTTGAAGAAAATTGTCATTAATTGTACTAGCCTTAAATGGGACTCCTACTGGGTAATCCAAAAAATGTACAATAGGGAGAATTCCTAAAGAAAGGTTGAGTTGTAGACTTTAGAGATAAGGAAGCTATATCTTAAAACCTAAAGTTGTAATAGAAAGGCCAAGCTTTAAAGCTTTATCACTAGCCACTACAAAGACTCTCAGGTTAGTATAAGTAAGGAAATTCTTTTGGTAAACAGTTAGATAGGAAGATCCAAAAGTTTTTTAGATTTTTAGTTAATAAAGCCTTTTAGAGAAGTTCTCAAAACGATTGAGTTGGTCTATTAACCTAGACTTCAAAGACATTAAAAAATTAAAGGCATCAATGGAAGATTTACTACATAAATTAGCATACAGACGAAAGACAAGGAAGCATAGAAATCTAAGAATAGTAAAAGGAAGGCCTTACCAATCCTCGAGCTTTGGGAAATAAGTAACGGTCCAAAGTTGAATAAATCATTCACATAAATTAAGCCTCTACAGAGGAAGGTTGAATAGACATCTCCCTGAATTCCTATAAAGGAATCCTAGGAAAGCAGAACCAATAGTGAACAATTTACCAGAGGCTACCGTTCTAAATAAAAGAAGGAGTTCTAGATTGGGTTCTTTAGAGATGGGATTCCTATAATAAGCATAACTATTAATTAGTCTAGAATAAGAAGAGCACTTAAAAGTGATGGGGTTCATAATAAAAGTTTCCTCAACAAAACAAACAAAGTCATCCCTAATCACAGACAGCCTGGTCAGAAAGAAAACATTTTCAAATGAAATTGAGGTGTGTCTAAAAGGGAAGATGAAAGAATTATTGGAAGGACTCTAGAATTTCAGGATAACAAATAAAAAGTTGGGTTGATATTCTAGTAGGTTTCTAAAAATGGCTATTAATTGAAGAATTCCTTGTCCTTTCCAAGAAAAATAATAAGAAGGATATACCTTATTTATCCATTTGACTTACTAATTTATACTCTTTGGACATGATTTTAGAGATTATGTGGGATGGAACGAAGGTAATTCTAGAGGAAAGTTTGATTTACTCACCTCTCTTAAATAGGGAAGAGATGGATGAGAAGATTCAGTGAATAGAGGGATTTTAGTAGTTAAAACTAAACCTTGCTCATAGTCAAAATGGGAAACCCTCCTACCATATTGAAATAAGAAAATTCCAATTAGAAAGAAGAACCCAAAAAGAGATTTAGGATTAAAAAGTTAAATAGCTTATTCTGACAAAGGATGGTAAAGGTTCAACTTAAACAGAGAACACCCCAAGTTTTATAATCTGCATTAAAAAATAAAGTCAACATCATTGACTGAATTTGCATATAAGACTGCAAAAAAAGAAAATCTAAGATATACGTCTATAGCATTTAATTCGACAGAGTCTATAGAGGAAGAGGAAAATGCACAATAAGTAGAAGCCATAGTCTAAAAAGAGTTTGTTGAATTTTGAGAGAATTTGTAAGTAGGAGAAGGAGAAAATACTGGAAAAGACAATGAATGTTTAAAGTTTGAAGTAGATAATAGAGTGAAATGACCCGAATTTATAGCAAAATAGGTGAAACCTAGGGAATTAGTAAAAGTTTTAAATTTAAATGAAATAGATCTTTTAGCTTCCATAATAGACAAAGAGTGGGAAATTTTAAACATAGGAGAATCTTGATAAAATATTTGCGCCTAATATTCCTTCTCAATTAATGATTTTTTTTCTTATTTAGGGCTAGGCAAAGATCCTCCTAATGGCATTTCCATGTTTCCTCTTTTAATAGGATTCTCTTTGGCTTTTAAACTTCCCAAAACCATTGATCCGTATTTGAGAATTTGACTAATGGTCTTGTATCCATTTTACATAAGTTAAGAGGATTTCAACACTATATATGTAGACAATAATTGTTGATAGGCTAAAAGGAATTTAGCCTAGTAGGCTTATAAGTGAAAGGAGCCTAAAATATGGAAGCGCAATGGATGTTTAGTTAGAGAATTTGTGGGTATATGGGTGGGTAGAAGTCCAGAATGTGGAGGTTAAATGTGCTAAGAATAAGCAACAGAAATGATGGAGAAATATGACAAAGTGGGCTAGAAATTAGGTAGTTACAAGAGAGATGCTTGAGGTTGAATAGTGGTAAGAATTTATCTAGAATGTGGGAAATGGGGAAAATTTTTTTGCCATGATATCAAGGCACAACATAGAACCTCCAAACAATCTCTAGAGATACAAAAAAAACAATCAGACTACTTCATTATTATTTTCTAGTTTTCATTATGTTGTGTATTCATCCTTATTATTTCAAATCCCCATTGTAGTTTGTACTTTTCTTTAAATAAAACAAATTGTTTCCTTAGTTCAAACCTTATTTCAATACTTTTAGCATTTTAATAGGTTAGAATTTCACTTTCTATTTTTTAAGCCCTCCTACATTATTTATAAGAAGTCAAGAACAAATTCTGGAAAAATTCATCCAAAGCACGCTCGAATTTCAAATTGACACCAATAGGTAAAAATGTAGTAGTCTAGTTTTATTTTATTAAATCCCCTATGTGTATGATATGTACAAAATCTCACACTATTGTTACTCTATGAAAATTCCTCAAAATGGTGATTTGAATAATGTAGAAAATCTTGTCAAGTAAATGCATAAGGTAAACTCACTTCTTATCCTTGTCTTGATATCAAGCCTATTTCTCTTTTTTTCATCTCAGTTTATATGTTTAACTCATGAAAATTGACATACCGTCTCTAGTATACTTATGTTGTATGAGAATAACGTTTACTTGTGCATTTAATTTTTTATTTAAAAGTTTGCTTGGTGATGTTGATATTGATAATTGATGTGTTTAATTGGCATATATTGTCATGATATGTTTGTATATATGTTTGTCTTTTGTCTTGCAGGAATTCCTCATTATTCTTGCTTATAACCAACAAGTAGAAATTTTAGTTTTGATCTTCTATTTTAGTTATGTCTAATAAACATAACTTTGAAATTTTTTAGATCACTTAAAATGAGTGACCTTTTGTTTTCACTGTTGGCATCATTAGAAGCACTGGCAGTCAACCAACTCTTTCTTAAAAATCGGTCATCAAAAGCCTTGTATGTGAGCCTCATGCATCGCCTAAAACTTCTACCTCCTCGCCTATACACAGTAATGTGCCAATATATACAATGGAGTTACTCTTCCAACCAATCCTTCTGAGGTCACCTCTTCCTTGTTCCACTCTTTTAGGTTTATTGTCCTCAACGCTTCGATAAGCATACCTGTTAACTTTTTTTACCAATAGTCTAGCCAGTTGTTATGGCTTTTATTTTTTCCACAATCTCTTAGTGTACCATTGCTCATTCTGCCCAAGCGTGGCTAATCTAGTTGATGGGAATTATTGCATTAACTAATTATTAAGAGGGTTCATTTAGAGTGTTCTTATAAAGAGCTAGTTTTAGCGTAACTTATGGTTAGGAATCTAATCTATTTGGGTTATTTTTATGCTTATTCTTGATCTTTTAAACTATTTTATATCTATACTTGTCGGACACAATGGTTTAATTGTGATGGATATCATTCCAATGATGTCTAAGACCACATCATAAATTGACTAGTCTCAATTTTTAAGATTGGTGTAAGATAATTTTAAATTATTTAAGGAGCATTTTTAAAGACCTTCACCTTGCTAATAAGCCATTATCAAAGCATTTATAAAGACCTTCACCTTACTAATGAGCCATTATCAAACCATACTCGCAAGGAGTGGCTATAATATGATGCTTAATTATTCTTGCATATTATGCCAATAGTCGACCAAGAAAGATTGAATGGTGAATCTATTGAGCATGAGTTTGTTAGTTTGATTAATCACTGTGAATTTATCAAATAATTGATGAAATATTTATAATTTTTTATTCTAGAAAAGGAAATGTTTCCTTTATTTTTAAATCATATAAAATTTTTATCCTACTAAAAAACAAAATCAGTCTCTTTAAGAATATTTTATGAATTTTAAAAAAAACTTATAAAGGATTAGATGTCTTATTACCTTTTAGTCACTATGTTAAAGGTTAGTAGAGCTCAATAGGAGTAGATAATAGTGATAAGTTTTTTAGGAGATTTTTAAGTCTTAAAATATCCCCAGTGTTGAGATTTTCTCCTTAGACGAGGCCTTTGCTCTAATTCTTTGCATAAATAGTACATTTATGATAACCTAATATTCAGAATTCTAATACTCTTATCGATCGGAATAGAGGGTTTGATAGTAAAAAGGCATCTTATAGGAATATTAGGAGGAGGAATAGGCAATTAGGACAATAGGAATCAAGATGTATGAGGAATCATTTATCAATATTTTTACAAGCTGAGCCATACCAAATTCACTAGCTTCAAAGTAAATCTCAAAAATACTGTTTCACTCATTTGACACCTAGCTCATTTGTTAAGATGATTAGTATAGTTTGTACAGATGAATTTACTAAATTTATCAAGTACTAAGAACCACTAAAAATTTCATCCTATATATGATATTATTGATTTAAGTAACACACCGACGTTTTCTTCTTTCCTCTTCCTCCCAATAAGTCATTGATTCCAATACCTCACATTACATGAAAGGTAATTCTGGTGTTTTCTCTACTTTCTAATATCACAGGTTTCCTTCCCATTTTACTTTAGCTTATGGATCTACTTCTTTTGTTCTTAGTTATGACACTGTTAATCTTACTCTGTTACTTTCTCTATCCTTTATCTTAAATATAAAAGGATTTTCTTTTAATTAATATTTATGAGTAAACTCACTCGTTCCCTTGATCGTTGTGTCTTGTTTTTTCTTTTTGAAAATGTGTCTTGTTTTTCTAATCATTATCTTCTTCAAGATTTTACAACAAAGAATATTACTGAAAAAGTATTTGAATTAGAAGGTCTCTACATTCTGGAAACTCATATGCCAAGACCCATTGCTTGTTCAAATTTCTTAACTCCTCTTAAAGTGTATTATCAGTTAGGACATCCCTCCTTATCTATATTACAGAAATATTGTCCTCAATTTCATAATGAATTTTGCTTATATTGTGAGTCCTATCAATTTCCTAAACATCATTATCTATCTTCATTCTCCTAGGTCAATAAATGAGTTAGTTTTTCTTTTAAATTATTTTATTCCAATGTTCAATGTCTTTGTCTTGATATGTCTAAAATTGGATTGTGATATTGTGTTACTTTTATTGATGATTTCTCTTATATGACTTGGCTTTATCTAATGAATAGTTTTTTGTATTAGTTTCCCATTTTACTATTTTTTTTATACTGAAATAAAAATATATTTTGATGTCTATATTCATATTTTAAGAAGTGATAATACCATAGATTTTTTTTATTTGAAACCTATATGGTTCAAAATGACATTCTTTATTAATTCTGATATGTTAACATATCATCTCAAAATGATATGGATGAAAGAAAAAAATTAACTTCTCTTTGAAATAATTAGTGAAATCTTATTTCACATGTATGTTTCTAAGCAATTTTAGGTTGATGCAGTTTTCACAACCTGATTTTTGATTAACCGTATGCCTTCTTTTGTTATTTACGTTGAGGTTCCTTATATTGTTCTTTTTTTTCCCTTAAATCTTTGTTCTCCATTATACTCTAAATATTTTTTAGTATTTGTCATGTAACTAAGTTAGATCCAAATCTTCATAATGTGTTTCCCTAGGCAACTCTCGTATCCAAAAAGGGTATCGATACTACTATTCTAATCTTAACAAGTATCTTGGCTCAACTAATATTACCTTTTTAGAATATATTCATTGCTTTCTTACTTGTTCAGTTTCTAAGGATGATGGTGATTTGTTAGTTTATAAGATCACATATTAGACCATTACTATTACTTTTAGGCTTGATACTTCTACATAACCACCACCACCACTTATTTTCCTAGTCTTCTCTAAATTACAAGATCATCATGATACAAGTTCAGTACTTGTCTCTTCTTTGACATTGGATGTAACCAATAAATGACCTTAAACTTCTAATTGCTCTTTGCCAAAGAATAATGTACTTATCCTATTTCATTTCTTGTATCCTATATTCACTTGTGTTTCTCTTCTTATTCTTATGATGCCTCCTTTGATTCTATGACTCTTTTAAAAATTGTTCGTAAATCCTTATTCCATCCTCATTAACATGATGTTATGATTGAGGAGATGAATAGTTAATATGATATTGGTACATGGGATTTAGTGAACTTGCCAATGGGAAAGAATGATATTGGATGTAAATGGTTCTTTGTTGTCAAAGTCAATTTTAATGGATTAGTGATTCAACTTAAATTATGAATTATAGCTAAAAGCTATGCTCAAACTTATGGTGTAGATTATTCTGATACTTTTTGTCATGTACTAAATTAACATCTATTCATTTATTCATTTATATTACAGTTATTTATGATTGACCCTTGTACTAGGTAGAAATGAAAATTACTTTCTTATATGGTGACCTTTAGGAGGAAGTATATATAAAGCAACCACCCAAGTTTGTTGTTTAGAGAGATTATGAGAAAATGTATTATATTTAGAAGCCCTTGTTTAGTTTAAAACGGAGTTCCCATACTTGGTTTTAAATTTTTAGTGAGACTATGAAAATGATTGAAATGAGTATAAGTAAGTTTGACTATTCATTTTTTTTAATAAATATTTTACATAATGCATCATTCTCCTTATTGCACATATAAATGATATTGTCATTACTGAAAGTGATAGTACGGGAATTTCATTTCTTAAGTCCTTTTTTCACAGTCAGCTCCACACAAAAGATTTAAGTGCTTTGAATTTTTTTTTAGAGTAGAGGTGACAAAAGATAAGAAAGGCATTTTCTTTATCTCAAAGGAAATATGCACTTAACTTATTAACTGAGATATAAAAAAATTGGGGCTAAATCATTCAGTGTTGCAATGCTTCCGAATTTACAACTTACTATAGATGGAGATTTATCTAAAAATCCTATGAAATATAAAAAATTGGTTAAAAATTGAACAATTTTACAATAACTCGTTCTCAAATTGCATATTCTCTTAGTATGATAAGTCAATTCATGTTTGCCTCGATTGTTCATCATTTGGACTACTCTAAAACAAATCTTTAAGTTACTTAAAGGGAACTCATGGATAAGGGATATTATATGAAAATCATTGACATACTCACATATTGTATCTTATATGCAAATTGAGCAAGTTTTAATATTAACTAAAAATCCACAACTGCATAATGTATCTTTGTTGGAGAAATTTTGGTTTCGTAGAAAAATAAAAGGCAGAATGTTGCATCTAAGTCCAATGCAAAGTGTGAATATAAAGCTATGTCACAATCAATATGTGAGATAATATGAATATATTGACTCTTAATTGAAATTGATATTCAATACTAACAAAGTTATGGTGTGATAACCAAACTACTCTACTTATTATTTCTAATCTTGTGTTTTATGAACAAACTAAACATGATGAGATTGACTATTATTTTATTCGTAAAAATATACAACAAAACTTATTCAATATAAAATATGTGAAATTAAGAAAATTTTAGAGATATTTACATATAAGCTCTAAACAAAAATGGAGCAAATATATTTGTAATAGTCTAAGCATAATTAATCCTCATGCTCCATTTCAGGAAAAGTGTTATAGATTAATTTTATAACTATAGATTGACTGTTACTAGATCCTAAACAGATTTGTAGACTTGATTGTAAGGATCTCATTTAATAATTACCTAATTATCTATTGTTTAATTAGTTAAAAAATGTTGTTATACTTTCGAATAGATCATCAAAAATAAAGAAAATACCCTTTCTCTGAAAATCACAGTGTTGAATGTTATATGTCATTAAGCAACATAAATAGACAATTGGGCATGATGATAAGAACAAAGCATTGGGAAAACTGCAAGAATGCCAAAGGAAGATCATGATAAATCCTGAAGACCGGACACTAAGAAAGGAGGAAGCAGAATTAATAAAAGATACAACTCAGCCCTGGAAAATAACCATAATCAGCTCAAAAAAAATCCAAAATGTTATAATTAAAGGATGGAGACAGATGTTCCAAGTATTATTTGAATTCTATAATATCAAGAAGGAACAAAAGCAACATCAAGTACTTGGAAGATGATAGAGGCTAGGAAATGTAAGATTAAGAGCAAATGCAAGAACACACATTTGAATTCTTTCGCAAGCAATATGGGAGAGAAATAGAAGTACAAGAAATTCCAGAAGCAATCCTAAAGGGAATAAAGAAAATATAAGATCAAGATAAAATTGAAATCATCAAAGAAGTAGGTGATGAGGAAATCAAAAGTCCAATATTCTTAATAAACTCAAAGAAATCTCGTGGACAACATGGATATAATGGAAGGTTCTATCAATAAAATTGGGACATCCTAGGGAAAGAAGTAACAGAGGCAGTGATGGAATTTTTTCAAAATGGAAAAATATTAAAAAAAATAGAGTAAGAATTATATGAGCCTTATCCCAACGCAGATAAATGCAAGCAAATTGGAGGAATTCAGACCAATCCCCCATTGTAATGCCCTTTACAAGATCATTACTAAGTTACTAAACAACAAGTCAAAGAACACCATGGGAAGCATCATCAACTCTACACAAAAATGCATTCATTAAGGGAAGATCCATAGGCAATAATATACTATTGTGTCAAGAACTTCTGAAAGGATACAACACAAATGCAAATAGGAAGAACAACATAATTAAAATTGATCTGACAAAGGCTTTTGACTCGGTGAATTGGAGTTTCATTACAAGAATAGTCAAAGTAGTTGGATACTGTAGAGTGCTAATATTGTTAAATCAAGAAGATTTCACTTATATTAATTTTGATGAAAATCAAATAATAATAATCTTAGAAGTGTGTGTGTTGTTTTTGATAAGTTTGTTAAGTGTGCATAAAATCGATAGAAGATACATGGCATGGATAGAAGATACACGTCATCAATAGAAGATACACATCATCGATAGAAGCTACATGTCATCGCTAGAAAATACAAGCGATACCAGATGAAGCGTAACAACAGACGAAGACAAACTAAAAGATACATGGTCAAACCAGAAGATACAAAAAGTCAAACCAAAAGGAAGCGCGACACTAGAAGAAAGTGCGACACCAGAAGAAAGCGCGATACTAGAAGAAGCATAATACCAGATGATGCAAATAAAAAGATTCTAGAGGGTCAGGCAATTAGTTAGTTGGAGTTAGTTACAGGACTCAACTAATAACAGTTTCTGAAAGATTCAAGAAGTAGTTTCTCAATCAGACAGTTGAAGACTTAGGCTATAAATATTAGTTTGAGTCGTAAACTAAATAACAAGTTTTACAAAAGAGAAAATCTGATTGTACAATACTTAGAGAAACTCTGTATTCAAGTGCGAAAGAAAGAGAGCGAATACATCTGTAACAAGAAGCTCAAACATTGTCTTTCCGAGAGAAAGAAAGGCTAGAGCCTAGAGAGACTAAGAAAGCAAATAAAGAATACTTTGTGAGAGAGATTTGAAGAGGCTCTGTAAGCGTAGAAAGAATACTTGTAAAGTTGAAGAGAATAGTGAAATCTCAGACAAACTCTGAAGACTGGACATAGCCCAAGGTTAAGGGTGAACCAATATAAAATCGCGGCATCTATTCTCTAACCCTTATCTTTTAATTTTATTGTTATTAAAAGAGTAGAAAATAATTTTACAATTACATTACTAGTCGACTTAAGTAAATTGTTTTTGTGATCATTTGAAATTATAAAGAAATCCAAGAAATTTCTAAAGATTAATATTTGTGAAGATTTTACACAATTCAACCCCCCTTTTTATATATTCTATATACTTTACATGATTTCTATATTAACAAGTTATTTACTTTAGTTGGTATCAGAGCTTGGTTTCTAAGAAACACCTTTACAATATGAGAACAAAGATCCATGGCTGAATCACATGTTTTTATAGCTGAAGGTGCCTCGGTCACAAGACCTCCTGCATTCAGTGGTGAAGATTATCATTATTGGAAGGACAAGATGCGGCTCTTCATAGAATCCACACATATTGATCTTTGCGATATTATTGAGAATGGTCCATATATACCAATGGACAACGAAGGGAATAGTATCTCTCGTGACCAATGGACCGTTGATCAGAAAGCTCGCTTTCAATTAAACTCAAAGGCCAAGTTCTTTTTAAGTTATGCCCTAAGCATAAGTGAATATGATAAGGTTCATGGATGAAAATTAGCAAAGAAAATGTGGGACACATTAGCCATTGCACATGAAGGCACAAATCAAGTGAAAGAGTCCAGGATTAGCATTCTTATTCATCAGTATGAGCTGTTTAAGATGAAAGAAGATGAGTCTATTGATCAGATATTTGGACGATTCCAAACAATTGTTAACGAACTTAAAGCATTGGGGAGAATCTACGATAATCAAGATCATGTCAGAAAAATTCTCAGAAGTCTTCCAAAAAGATAGAGACCCAAAGTAACGGCAATACAGGATGCCAAGGATTTAAGTAAGCTAAAGCTAGACAAATTGCTTGGTTCACTAAAAATAGATGAAGTGGAGCTTGATGCAGAAGATAAACCTAGAAAAGATAAATCTATTGCATTAAAGGTTAGTCAGAAGAATCAGAAAAATAGAAGCACATCTTCAAAAGCATTAAAGATTGAAGAAATCAAGAATGTTGATGCTAGTGAATCTGATCAAGATTCAAGTGAAGATGATGATGAACTATCATTCATTTCAAGAAAGATTAGGAGGATGTGGAAAAAGAAATCAAGGGGAAATAAAGACTTTTCTTTTAAGAAAAATAGTAAAAACGATTCAAAGAATGAGAAAAGTTATATCATCTACTATGAATGCAATAAACCAGGACATTACAAGTCTGAATGCCCATTGGTCAAAAGGAAACAGAAAAAAAAGTAAAGAAAAACAAAAGAGCATGATGGCAACTTGGGAAGATCTGGATTTATCTTAATCTGACTTCAACTCAGAGACATCAGAACAAGCTAATATATGCTTGGTAGTTAAGACGGAATGTGATGATGAGGTAATTTCTAACTTTAATGATCTTCAGGATGCTTATTTATAATTGTTAGAAGATTCACATGCTATATTAAAACAATATAGGATATTGAAAAAGAAATTTCCTGAAAGTTTAAAGAACACGGATCTTTTAGAAAAAGAAAACGTCTGCTTTAAGAAACAAGTAGATGATATGAAAAAGAAAGTAACTGTAGGTAGTTCTGAGGAAATTAATCAAATGAAACAATGGATTAACACTCTCTTAGCAGATTTATCAACATTTACTGAAAGTACAAAAAAGATTAATGATATGATTGGAAAGTATAGACATTCAAATGATAAGAGGATTTAGGTTTTAATAATAGTAATGTTCGTCCTAATAATGGTCCTGTTCCTAACAGAAAGAAAAAGAAACAATATTCTTATTATTTGATGCATAATTGTGAGGCTAACCTCAAAGGACCCAAGAAAATATGGGTACCTAAGAAAGATATAATATATACTGCAGATCTCTTTTCTTGAAAAAAGCAACCAGCACTAATGGTACTTGGACAGTGGATGCTCGCGACATATGACGGGAAAAAGGTCTATGTTTCTAGACCTCCAATATAAGCAAGAAGGATCAGTAACTTTCGAAGACAACCAGCATGGCAAAATAGTTGGAATCGGCAAAATTAATAAAGATTCTTTTACATCTATTAATAATGTTATGTTAGTTGAAGGTTTAAAGCATAACCTATTTAGTGTAAGTCAATTATGTGATTCTGGTTTTGAAGTATCCTTTAATCAAAACTCTTGTGTAGTTAAAAATAAGGACGATTCCATATTTCTTTCTGCCAAGAGACGAAATATTCTCTATAAAATTAACTTAGATGATTTAAAAAGTCAAAATATTTCATGTTTTATATCAACAGATGAGGAAAAATGATTTGGCATAAAAAGCTAGGTCATATTAGTTTTAAACATATGTCTAAGTTGGTTAGACATGATTTGGTGAGAGGATTACCAAAGATAAGTTTTAACAAAGATTTCTTTTGTGAGAGTTGTCAAAAAGGAAAATAAGTTAAAACATCTTTTTCCTCTAAAAATGTTGTAACTTCGTCTAGACCTCTTGAGCTGTTACATATAGATTTGTTTGGCCCCAGAACATTAAGTCTTGGTGGAAAGAAGTATGGTCTCGTAATTGTTGATGACTTCACTAGATTTTGATGGATATTGTTTCTATCACATAAAGATAAAACTCTTAAGTGTTTTAAAGTTTTATTCAAAAAGTTACAAAATGAAAAAGGAATTTCTATTGCTGGAATTAGGAGTGATCATGGTGGAGAATTTGAAAATGAAAAATTCAGAATGTTTTGTGAAGAGAATGGAATTTTTCATAAGTTCTCTGCTCCTAGAACTCCACAACAGAATGGAGTTGTAGAAAGAAAGAACAGGACGATTCAGGAAATGGCAAGTACCATGCTATGTGAAATGAACCTTCCTAAGTATTTCTGGGCAGAAGCTATAAATACATCTTGTTATATTCAAAACAGAATACTTTTGCGACCTCTTTTAAATAAAACTCCATATGAGTTATGGAAAGGAAGGAAGCCAAATATCTCTTACTTCCATCCGTTTGGTTACATATTGGATAAATTTGATTCTAAGATCAATTCAGCAATTTTTCTAGGATATTCAATGTCTTCTAAAGCTTATAGAGTTTATAATCTTGTTTCTAAATCTGTTGAAGAATATATGCATGTCAAGTTTGATGATGATTCACAACCAAATAGAAGAAACGATTTTGATGATGAAACTCTATCTGCTCCCTTAGTTGATAACATAGACATGTCACTATCAAATGTTCCACTTGATAAGGTAGAAGATATTCCTAAAAATCTTAGGCTTAGAAAAGACTGGAAGTATAAATCTTCTCACCCAGAAAACCTGATTGTAGGCAAAACTTCAGAAGGTGTGAGAACTATATCTAAATTTAGAAGAGAGGCAAATATAGCTTTTATTTCTGAATTAGAACCTAAGAAAATTGATGAAGCTCTTCAGAATGAAGCTTGGATTTTAGCTATGAAAGAGGAGTTAAATCAATTTACAAGGAGCAAAGTTTGGTCTTTAGTTCCTAGACCATCCAATAAGTCAATCATAGGAACCAGATGGGCTTTTAAAAATAAACTAGATGAATCAGGTAGAGTAAATCGTAACAAAGCTAGATTAGTAGCTCAAGGCTATACATCCCACCCCCAATGGGAAGGGTAAAATGGTAATCTGGAAAAGTCCGAGAGTATTTAGAATTGTTCTGAAATATTCATGCATACCATTACACATGAATAGTAAAATTGCACATGAAACTGACTGTACATACATTCATGACATTTCCCGGTATATGTACGTAAATGGGATTTTTGTGAACAATATATGGTTGTCGTGCTTGAAAATTTATTCAGAGTAGATGGGTATGTGTTTCATATTTTTGGGAAAAATTTAGAAATTGATTGGCAATTTTCGGGAAAATTTTCGGACAAAAAAAATCGCCATGTTGCGAACTGATTGGTTTCCGGTACCGAAAATTTCTGCCCAATGGCACTGGAATATTGGGTAAATGACGTTGGGATTATAATTGGGACCATTGGTATTGGTTGATTTAGAAATTACATGTATTTGGGTTCTTTTATTGAATAAAGTTTTGTCTTTTTCTCTTAATTCATGCCAAGTGGCATGGTGACTCATTGTAACACATTTAATGCAAGCTTAAGCCTTTACATTCACGATACTTCTAGGTTGGAAAGGGAGAAAAGTGTTTTTGTGAGATTGTCTTCTTCTCCTTCGTGGGTTCTCCTTCCTTGAATTCTCCATTTATTCTAGCTAAAATTGTTGCTCTTCATCTTGCTTCTAAGAGCCTAACCTAGC
>JANKOE010000003.1:20617877-20637808 GCA_026284465.1 Erythroxylum citrifolium
AAAAATAGATGCAAATTTTGGGTGAGTTTTGCGAACTCAGCGAGTGACCATCATCGATGGTTCACCCAATCACACAATACAAAATGTCATTCGCATTTAGTCACAATTCACAATCAATACCATTTTACAATCATTTGCAAGATAATTGAATCAATCCCATTCAACACACTTAATTCAATCCCAATCAATACAATGAAGTCATTTCCATTATATACAATGAAGTCAATCCCATTCAATGCAAGTTCATATTCCCATTTAGTAAAGTAGGTTGTTAGGAGGGAGATAATGATACCCTCCCTCCCATGCTTTCATCTTATGGATGGGGATTATTAGGAGGCTCATAGCCAAGGACATAATCAGAATCCCTATAGAATTCACAGGCTGTGAGCTATGCAACACTCATCCTAAAACACTAGATCACACTATGGTTAACTGCAGGTATACGTGAAGTATCTAGAAAAAAATGGAGGGAATGCTAAACATCAGAAAATCGGTCCTAAACTGGGAAGAGCTAATTGAGTGGATAGCCACTATAAGAATGAGAAACAAGAAATATCATAAAGTAGTGAAAATTATCCTTTCAACCATGGTGTACACAATCTGGCAAAAAAGAAGCAAGAGAATCTTCAAATAGGAGAAAAGAGATGAGGAACAACTATCCCTAAAAATTACGCTGCAATGATAGCAAGGAAAATAAATGCAAACCTCTCAACTGACATATAAAGATGGCTATTAGATTGAAAGAAAAGTAGCTTGTATCAGAACATATTGCTTCTTTTTTTATCTTTGTTCCTTTGATACTTTTGACCCTCATAAGGTTGTACTGACTTATTAATCAATAAATTTCATTACTTTTCGGAAAAAATAAATAAATAGACAACATCATTTGGAATGCTAGGCCTAGCTTGGCAATAGCATTTAAGAGTCTCATTTGTTCTTATTAATGGTGCAACCTTACTAAAAGAGACGAGATCAGGAATGTAATGGTAAGAAACAAATTAAAGGTAACTAAGATTAATGAAAAATTAAGAGAGAAAAGACCTAGGTGGTTCAAACATATTAAAAAGAGACAATTCAACGCTCAAGTAAGAAAATGCGTGAAGATTTTACTTCGAAACTGTAAAAGGAAAAAAGAAAAGCCTAAGAAGAACTAAAGGGAGGTAATAAAAAATGATAATAGAAACTTTTGACATGCTAAAATACAAATAAAGGAGCTCATACAGAGAAGTTTTCTCTTTCTCATAAATCTTTTAAATATTTTATTTCGAGTCTTATATCTTATATTTAACTTAAATATTTAGTAAGTAGTACTTACCTTTTCCTTAGCCTAAATATTTTGTTGTAATAAAATATTTTATTTATTTATTTACTTGTTTTTTTCTTATTTGTCTATTTATTTATTTATTTAATCTTTTATTTGTTCTTTACCTTGTTTTATATATACATTGTCTTATTTATTTTATTACTTATTTTTATTTTTATAAGACTTTGTACTACTAGATATATGCAAGCCTCACATTTGAATGGAACTCTTACTGGATTGTTATTGTATTTGCTCCTATGGATGTTTATAATTAGTTCTAAGGGCACTATATGCTCTAATTTTAGGAAGGTTGGCTATTTAATTTTTGTTGAAGCACTCGTCTTATATAGGCACTTGGTTGGTCAAGGTAAGTAAGCTTACCACTGGGGCCTCTTGAAGTCAGAGGCCAGGCGGTTTTTGAGTCAGATGCAGCACAGGGTGACACTGCTCCTGCAAGAAAGATTTGTCTTTGGCTTAACGTGTCACTGTACCATCCTTCTTCGATGAAGAAGATGATCAAGCACAAAGGATTAAAAGATGAGGCCTCTTGTACCAATTGGTTATTCAACTGAGGAGTTGCAGGCCATTCAACCTGCTTCTGGAGGACAACCATCAAACCTGCTGCTGCAACAGAATTTGCAAGGTGAACATCAAATGTTATTCCTAAAGAAGAGAAGCAGACGATCACATGACACGTCAGGCTATTGGGATAAGAACCGAAATGATGAAGTGAGCATTTACTTTTCGTTGTAGAATATACTGTTGGGATTATGATTTGTGTTAGATTTACCGCATTATAGTTTTGATGTGGTTGGTCTTTTAAGAAATGATGAAATTGAGCACAGTCACACCAGTTATGGCCACGATTTGGGATAAAGAAGGTTAGGGAACTCCGCGAAAGGAAGAGCAGCTACTGCGCATGAAACGAATGAAACTATGGTACAACCAAAGTTGATGGATAACCAATGAATGAAACTATTATAATACTTCCATAATATCCACTTAGTTTTTGGGTTTTTACATCAACTGACACTCCAGTCCATTTTTTGAGTGGAAGGGAATTTCATTCTGCAGATTACTATCATTCCAAATTTCAGTCTGAGAAACCTATCTTAGAGTTCAACTGTACATCTTAACCAAAATGCCTCTATTTTCTGGATGCAGCATCCAGGGTTAGTTGCAATCCTAACTTAGTATATACGTACAACGAGGTCCAAGGCATCACTTTATACCCAGACCATTGATACAGAGCCTGTGACCGCCTACAACACAGGCAAGTTAGAGGTCAAATCTGAACCAGAACCAAGATTCTGATCTGTAACTTAAAAAACAATGATACAACTGTGCTTTACATTACCCCCCCTGAATCTTTCCTTCTCTTGCATGATTTGCTTGGAGGTTTGTTAGATTCACTGTGATCCAAACTAGGAGCTCTGGAAATTGGCTTTCCGTTTTGGGTACTTTGATTACCTGTGGCATCTGCATAGACCGAAGTGTGGTTATCTGACCCGATAGCAGCCTCTAAACTTTCTCCAGTGGAACAGGATTGAGAAGGTTTCTCATATAGAATGGCAGCATCCAAGGTGTATATCCTAAGTGCAAGAGAGGAGATGGTAGCAATCCCTGCTGCTGCAGAAAGTGAGGACCAATACCACCACTCATTCCTCAAGTACTCAGTTTTGATCATGTCCTCAAAAACAATTGTTGCCTGAACCATCTGAATCAGGAGAATTAGGAATTGGACCATCAGTTGCATGAAAAAGAAATAAGAATAACATTGGAGATAATCTTCAAGAGATCTACTGCTGCTTTGTCATCTCTATGTAAAATCGCCATCAACACATATTTTTCCTTTATTCCTGAATATTTCCAACGATTTGTAGGTTTCTTCTTCAAGTAGCTGATTAAACAAAAGGAGTTCTAAAGAACCTTTCATTCTGTCTTCTTTCTTTTCGATGACGAGCTATAAGATTAATTGAGCTCAAATTGCAACTACTGTCCTTTTAGTCTAATCTTAGGGAAAACATTGACCCATATTCTATCATAGAAACGAAGTATTAAAGAACCTAGATGCATTGGAGCTGTTAAGGATTTGAAATAGAACAATGCATGTGATCTTCTTTTTGGTACTTCAGAAATTTAGCATAATATCATATATACAATTACTTGAGCCAATATAAAAGAAGACAGTGTATAGGTTGAAAGAACTATATAAAATTGTAACTGTTCTTGAGGTTAACATATATACATATACAAATCATGCTATATTAGTTGAAGTTTTGAGATGGTATATTAGTCGAAGTTGAAGTTACTAAGAAAGTGCTTATGGCACATGAAATTGTGCTAGCTACACTTCAAATTAAGATGTATTATAACTCATGCTAGAATAAAGAACCTGAGAAACATGACTCTAACAAGAGCATTTTTCCCGTCTTCACAAAAATTCTGGACTCAAACAAGTAATTGGAAAGAACAAAAAAGAGAGGACATATGAATCAATATTCTAACCTCAAATACTGATTTGGCACGTTTAACAAACGTTCGCCAGGCACACGCTTTCTCCGAGCCAGATTTTGATGGTTTTCGAGCTTCTTTTGGTAGGGCAGCATCCATATCAAGTAAGTTGATTTTGAGCTGTCTAAGAATTTGAGCCCCTCTCCCTAAAAGTGGTCTCGTTGAAGAATAACGAATGACAGAATTTCCTGATTTTGTACAGATAAAATTGAAAGAAGAGTGTTCTCTTCTTCCTCTTATAAAAGTTGATGTTTCAAATGTTTGCCCCTCCCTGCAAAGATCAATTTCAGTACAACTACGTGATAAATTTTTGGAAACATTAATCTGTTTCTTGTTTGTCATCAAAATTTCCTGCACTGATAATTTGACTTTGCGATCTGCACTTATGGACCTCTCAATTTCAGCAACTCCATGGTGCCAGGAAGGGCCTAACTTCAAAGTTGGGTCACTGAGATAAAGTGATGCGCATGTTATAAAAGAAGGGATGCCATTTGAACCAAGAAGTCCTATTTCCTCGACGAGCTCCCTATTAGAGCTCTGCATAACAAACTTGGCATTTATCTCTTCAATGTTGTAAGGTGATGCTAAGTCCTTTGGTGACCTACACAACCCAGAACCATTCTCATGAGCAGCTTTAATGAAGTTATTTACTAGTTTTGTTTTGTCAGAGCACACTCCCTCCTCTGTCCTCATCATTGATATCCCCTTCACCATACCATCACTGACCTTGCTCTTTTGAGTGACATGCACATCAGAATTGCATTTCCCATCATTATGCTCGTTTAGCTCAGAGATAGTGATGAATGAACAATGGCATAAGTTGCAATGATGCCTAGATGGCCATAAAGCTTCTAGACATTCACACCTGAATGAGGTTTCTATGGAAGCAATTTGGCGAGCAGTGGTCCCAGGTTTGAAGGGGCCATATTTCTTCTCCAGTGCACTTAATGCTTTAGTTGGTACAGCATTGGAACTTGCACTCACTTCAATCCTAATGGGATTTGAAGATGGCAAGCTTGAATCCTGAAAAGAATTTTCATCTTTACTTGAATCCTTGCATGGAGATATTAACCGCAGCATTATTGAATTCAACAACTCTCTCCCCATTGGGTCATTATTCTCCAACCAACTAACAAGTTCCATTATCTCAGCATCCGATTGATATGAGAACCAAACAGAAGATGTTGGAATTCCCTCTATGTCTCCATTTTCACATGAATCACATATACTAGATGCACTGAACCATGAGGAATCCTCTGCTTCAATTCGTGAAGACTTGAAAGTTAAATAGTTTGTCAACAATTTTCTATGCTCCTTCATGATCCTCCTTTGGGACAGCATCACAGACCCATCAACAACCACCCATGGAGATGAACCAGTCCTCAAAAAGGCCCAATAAGATCGTCCAGCAGAATCCCTCCCTAAGAAATCTTTCCTCAGTGATATCTTCTGAAGTTGTGATTCTAGAAGAGCAGCTGAATCCTGCAGTAGGGAAATCTTGTTCCTGACAGTACTTGCTTCAATACTGTAGGCTTGTGATTCACTCACATCAGGTTGAATGAAGCTGTGTTCACTAGGCAGCAGCATTTCTGAGCTCATATGCTTAGCATGATCGGGCTTACTCATATGAAATTCATTAATGCATGTTGATAAGTGACCTTGAGAAACACTTGCTGGCTGTACAACCTTACTCAAACTTCTCCGCATAGCATGTTCTCCGTCAGAATCATATTTCTCTTGTGAACAGGAAGGTGGCATCTGGGAATTTGAATTTTCAAGAAGAAAAGCATCCTTACCATAATGTTGATATCCATGATAACCAGTATCAGGAATCCATGAAAATTGGCCTTCTCTATTTGCACAATCGCTATCTGAAGCACTGTCTTGAAGAATCCAGTAAGGTTGCTTGCAAGATGCACTTTTCACTCGCTGTTGCACACCATCCTCAAAATATAGCTTAGCATTGCGGGAAGACAAATGTATACTATATCCAGCAAGTGGTCTATCTGACAGTCTATCATAGTTTAGAAAAGAGGTAGCTGTCCCCACTCTTTCAGATTTTCCAGGACCTTTATGCACGTTTGCATTCATTTTTGCTAATTTCTCAGCAAGTAATTCTTCTTTAAACTTCAGGTTCTTCCATTCAGTAGATAACAATCGCAGTTTCTGTTGCAATTCAGCAGACACTGAGGCACACTGATCTAGGTGTTCACGAATATTTGGAGAGTTCAACAACTCATCACCCAAAATTTTGAGAAGAAGTATCCTCTGCATTAAGTTGAATGAGCATAAATTAGCAACAAAAGGTGAGCTATCCCACCAATAACTTCTAACATAAAAATAAGTATGCACATAATATATCTGTAAGAACCATTCCAGACGTTAGTCCATGTAAAAAATTAATTATGCAACTCTCTGTATATTAACCGCAAATGGATTTCTGTCATTAAAGGTATCCATGTGTCATAATCCACAATCAACAATAGTACCATCATTATTACACAGGGAAATGTTATTGAAAAGGAACAGTATACCCATGATCAAAGAGTATGGAAAATCACCATCATATTTATACTGTGCAATTGCATTGATTTTGCTAGAAATTATTCTTAAATAGGGACATCAGAAAAACCTTAACAACATGCAACAAATATGATAATATGTGGCTAAACTTATGAACGTTGTCAGAATCATCAACGCTCCACAAAGATTGATGAAGTAGATGATAACCACAAAAAGGGTCAACAATCAAACCTCCTCCACGCTGCACTCCCAATAATCTTTCAACCCCATAGCTGTACCTAAATGGGCAAGAGCCTCAAAGAAATTGTGAGTGAGCTCTCCTCTGTATCTCTTTTTCTGAGAATGGCCACTGAATTGAGTAACTTGTGTAACACCTTCAGTGAAGCAGTTACCAGTGACACATGACGGACAATACCAATTTCCTTCAGGTATCCTTCCTAGAGGAGGATTTAAGCAATATGTATGATACCCTGAATCACATTTATCACACAACAAGACACTCTCGTCATCTTTGTCTACTCCACATACTTTACAAACACCTTCGTCCCAAGGAGCTTTTGGAATCTCAATTGAATGCTCAAGGATGTCTTCAATTTCTTTCTTAGCTTCAGAACTTAAGCTTTCAACAGTAGTATAGTCCTTAAATTTCTGGATAAGGGTAAGAACCTGTAAAGAGCATGAACTATTTTAATGATCAAATCGAAGTATAGGACAAAAGAGCATAATTAAGCGGCCATTTGGTTCCACTTTTGTTTTTCTATTGTGACTTTTAATTTTTGTTTTAGTTTTTGTTTTGTGTTTTTTGTTTTTGTTTTTCTTTCAAATAAAAACAAAAATATGTTTGATTATTAATATCAATGTAGTTATTTTTATTACCGATAATAATTAGTAATAATAATTAAATATTAGATAAAAGTTAAAGCTAAATATTTTTAATTAATTAAATTATGTTAATCTCTTATATAATATTTATTAATAAATTATCAATAAAATTATTTTACTTTATTAAAATAAATAATTAAATTTTATTTATAAATGAATATTTATTTCAAATATATTTTAATTATCAAATCAAAATTTATTTGAAATTTATATATTTTGAAGATAATTTTAATTTAATTACATTTATTAATAATTATTTTATTTTATTACAATTATTAAATAAATTATTAAATTAAATTAAATTATTCATAATTTTTATTAATAATTAATATATTAAATAATTAAATAACATATATTTAGTTAATAGTAAATTGAAATATTAAAAAATAGAAACAAAAAACAAAAATCATTTTTTTACATGACGGCCATGGAAAATGCTTGACGCAGTTAGGATGCAGACTGACCTCTTTTTCATACAGTGCTTCAAAGTTCTTTGACAAGGTTTCAGCCAAACAGACCAAATCATCCTGATCAGCATATGCAGAACGAATATGATGCCAAACCTGACAAACAATATGCAGGATGGGTCATATTTTAGATAAGTTGCAAAACCACCAAAACTGCTAAGTTGTATTGCATTAAAGCTTCATGATAAATTTCAAGTGCATAATTTCTCCTGCAAGGCAAGGGGGAAAAAAGTAGTAAAAGGATCCAGTTTATAAGGCTTTACCTCCCTAACATCCTCTAGGAAAGCTTCATGTGAACCATTATAAGCACCAAAAGTAAGCCTCAGGTCAATAGTTCTGAAGTCCAAAGGATGAGATACAATTGTAGCAAATCCAAGAAAGCCCTCATCATCGTTGTCAGAAGATTTAAGAAATGTTCTTGCCAGTAAGTTACAGAACACCTTTTCTTCATCTGCTGCTGCAGCACATCGAAGCACTCTCTGGCATTGTTTCATGATCACTTCAGATAAAGTGCCACTATTCTTACTTTTTCTCTTTCGAATAGGTTTCTGCTGCTGGTTTTCACCACACACATCTGCCAGTAATGATATAACAGCTTTCTGTAATCAATCAGCAAGAAAAACTTCAGTCCAGCATCAACTACATGGTCACTATAATAAGAATAATCAAAAGAAAAGCTAATGACTTGATGAGCTTCAAACATCATGAAAACTTTGATCTGGAAGGCCATATATTCTTTATTGTAATGGTGTAGTGATACTTTGGGGTAGTTGTTGACGAAAAGGGAAGTTAGAAAAGAACATTAGTAAAAAAGACAATGCAACATTTTATCTTTTAATAAAATAGTAGCAAATATTGTGATGCAGAAGCGTATTCTATTTTGATGTCTATGTAATGCTTATTGGATAATGGTGAATTAACTGTTCTGAATCTCAGTTGCTTGCAGTGACTACAACGTAATCCCTACATCACATTGTAGGCTAGTATGATTTTGTCATGCTTTCAATGGTCATAAATATGTAGATAAAAGCAATAAAAAGTGAATCATTTGATTTTTGGTGCCCCAACCCTCAACCTGACCAATCCAAAAAGAAGAAAAGGGAAAAGATAAGAGACAAACCCATTCTTAGAAACCAGAATGGCAGTTATCCATGGCTCACCTTTCTATTAAAGAAGCAGGATAGTGAAGGAAAGAAAATTGAAACGACTGTAGTTAGATGAAACTAAGGCATTGATAAGTAAGTTGTGTGGTACATTTTGTAGTAAAAGATCATTGAATGCCTTTTTACAAGCATTTTATTCTGCAGTTCAATTTGTAGTTACGGGTCTTATCATGTGCCTGTGAACACATTTAGATCCACTTGGACAAACATCTGGATTTCCCCTGACCCAGCCTGGGCTTCAACTATAGGTAATGTAGCATAAGGATTCTCTCACCTTATCAGAATTAATTTTTATTTAATTTATGGGTCCCAGGGAGGGCGTGGGACAGCATTATCTGATCAAAACTTGATAACATTTTGAACAATCAGATTAAAAGATATGAATTATTTTAGCCTGTGGTACACAAAGTATATGAGGAAGCAATCAAAAACTATAAACCTAATGTAATCCACGTACACAAACAATAAAATTTCAATAGCGACCAGTACTGCCCATATCATACCTTGGTAGGTCCTGAAGCATTTCCTTTGTAGACTTCCTTGCTAATCGAATGCTCTAAAATCTTCTTTGCCCAATCAGGTGGATTTCTTTCTAATGCCTCATAAACACACTTTCGGATCCTCGCTCCCACATTTGTCGGTAGCTTTCTTACAGGTTCCAGCACTTGTGCCCAATCAGGTATTTCCAGATCATTGGTCGAAACATTTTTATTACCACCCAACGCATCTGGTTCATTGGTATCCATACACAGATTGTCATTTATGCATTTTGATGATCCAAAGATCTGCTTTGTAGCCTCTGCAAGCAGCTGAGGATCAGAACAATTAATGCACCATTATCCAATAAGCATTACGTAGACATCAAAATAAGAAGGCAAACCAAGAAAAGCAAAAGAATGACGAAAGGAGCCTCACTCTGTGAAGAAACCAACACTAAAGTATGAATTCTTTTGCCAAAAAGGGGCTTTAAATATATATATGCAATGGCATATTCTGTGGTGTCCAAATTCAGAATTATGACACAAGTATACAAATGCATCAACCCTGGCATATTCAATTCATTGACAGAGCTAGTTACTTTTCAACCATACAATTGCTCTTTGGTAGTTGACTTAGATGCTCTTAGGACTTTCCATTTGAGGGTTAAACATGCATGCAAATGATAATCATACCTTCGGGGGTCCAACACAGAAATTCCAAGACAAGTTCTAGCTTGGATGCTTATTGATGTACTTGCTGTTTGTATAAATCCGTAAGTCCAAAGCTAGTACTGTTTTCTATCTATAACCACCCATTAGTCCAATTATCCTGCATGTCTTAAATTAATCATGTCCCTATGAGCCCAGAAATTAATCCACCTACCCCATATTGTAAAGCATCACAGAAAGGTGCTAGTCCACATGACCAACCCAAGGTACGCTACAGTTAGAGCAATTTGGGTTCAAAGTTGAATTTAATATCTTTACAATTATAGAAATAAAAATATAGATACGATGGAATAATCATAGCATAGCAAATTTGAAACTAAACCAAATTTAAGAATAGCATTTTGCACTTATAAATTAAGTATAGCATGAACAGCTTGACCCTAGCTCAATAACTTGTTGCCACTTTATTGCCAGCCAAATCAAGCCAAAGCTAGGGTTACCATCACAATTTAAATTTGGCTGTCGGGGCATGAAAAATTGCATGATGAAATTCGAAATCAATTGCAACTAGAATAAGTAGTTTGACATGTCTTTTCTTTACCAATGTTAAGATTGAACAATGTTACCTATAGTGTTAGGGCTAAGTCAGGATTTGGCTATTTGGCATGAAACCCAATGGAATCAAGACGGTGAATTACATGAGAATCCATTGTATTTGAAATTGTACATATCATAAAACCTACAAGTTATATTCCAATACAATATTACCTACAAATGGCAACTAGAATAGGCAATCAAATCTGTACATTTTTATTTAAGCATAAGTTTTTCCACACAACCATCCATTAGGATAATACAAAGTCATGAAAAGAGAAAGAGATCACAAAGTTTCACCATTCACCTAATGCCATGAAACTGCAACCTAATTAAACAGCAAACATCATCATCCTCAGCCGGGTAATTCATTTTGTAGGTTAACTTGGAAATCTATGTTAAGACCAGGAAAATAGTTAAGGCAACTACCATGAATACCTATATCGCGATCAACATGCAACATTTATATTTTAGATATATGAAGAAAGATAAAAACAAAACGGAGAATTATTGTTACAAACGCTAGGAAATGAAAGCCAATCTACCAGTGCATCTGCTTCCATTTCAGCAACTCCAAGACGTGAACCACCTAGTGCCCGAGTATCACCATGTAAACAACGCAACACTTTACAACCCTCACGGTTCAAAATTTCCACAGAATCAAGGTTGCCCTCCATGGATGCAAGGGTTAATATGTATCTTCTAGCTAATTCTGGCCACGTAAGTTCATTCATTGGAAGTAAATCAAGCATCATTTTCTTTGGAAAGATTAAATTGTCTGAATCTTTTTTCCTCCTCTTCCTTGACTTAGATTCCCCAGTTTCAAGAGAAGGATCTATAAGAGCTGACAGCTTGGATTGTAGCTCAGAAAGTAGAACTCTCAACAGTGAGCAGTGGGCTGTAGTCAAAATCTGACCAGCAGATAAGCTGTTCAATGATCCTTCTTCTTCTACCAATGCATGTTGACTTCTTGTTGAAGGACAAGAACTTTTTAGAGGGGAAGAGTAACAGCAGACAAGTTCCTCTTCAAGCTCCTCGAATGACCACTGTTTTTCCAGCCCCAAAACTTCAGAAAAGCGACAAAGTAACTCCCACGACTAAACATTTAAAAAAAGAAATAATCATGCCATCAAAGATCAAAAACAGTTCTGGAATATGATCACAAATTAAAGTCAATAGCCCATACCTGCAGAACATCACCAATCAAATATGTCGGAATCCTTGAGCTCAACGGCTTTCCAGGAGGAGAAGAAACCTTCCTAAATAGGTTGTCAGCCACCTGATTAATTTGGTTTCTACATCCACTGAACATATTATCTCTTTCTTTACCACCTTGTGCATCACTTTTCCTCTTAACTACTAGAAACCCATCCTCAACAGTTTGCAATTTTGACTTCTGAGTTCTATTGTTCAGTAACGTATAATCTGAACAGGTAACAATATCTGGGAGATGCTCTATTAGTTCTTGGACAAATTCTACATCCAGTCCAAACCTATCCTGGTTCAACCACTCCATCAATGTTTCACAACTAGCAATATGCTGATTATTGCATTGGATGTTTTGAGGAATATTCACAGGCCCAGATCTGTGACAAAACTTGGCCAATGAAATAGTATATTCAATTGCTTCACTGTTCTCAACTCCACAGGGTGACTGCCACCAATATGCATCATGTGTGCAACAAAACTTGCATATACCATTTTGCAGGAACGACTGATGGCAAGCACTCACAAGATTTTCAGATACCTTTCTCCACACTGAAGACGATGATCTGCCTTCCACCGTGAATTCACCAATATCATCAACTAGGATTTTATTATTGGGAACTAGTTTCCCTAGATTTTGAGAAGTAGAGTTGTTATTTGTTTGACAACTATCTGCAGACTGAAAGTTAGAGATTTCATTTGAATTAGTTCCAACATCAGAGAAAATATTAGAATCCAGAAGTGGAGGACTATTGTCTAAGAACATTGTGTGAACATTCATATCCTCTTCATCATCTGCAGCCAATGTGGCGTCAAGTTTGTTGTCAACAATGGTAGAATCCGGCCTGTATAATAGAGTTGACCCAATTGGAATAGACTGAGCAGAACATGGATATCGTTGGACCCTAAAAAATGGACCTGAATTTCCTCCATCTAAGATGTCACATACAAAAAGAGATCCAGTAATCTTATCATGCCAACAGGACTTGTAACCCACAGGCCAGACCTGGGTGGTGTTATGATAGAAGGGTCGTGGATCAATCTTCCCAAGTGAAAGAATGAAAAAATCTTCGAACTGGACTGGAAATCCATTCTGGAATAAATAATATCTTAGTCTCTACAGCATGGTCATACATCAAATTCAAAATATACAAAGATAGTCTGGTGTTTCTAACAACATGAGAATATATGGGATAAAAGAAAATGTTCACACTGCTCTCAAATTAATAAATGCATGCATGCTGACCTTCGATGGAGAGGAGTCAGAGATACCAGTTTCCTTTGAGCTAACTGCCATGACTCGTGAATCACTTCTAGGCACAAAGGTATCAGCATCACTGCTTTCTATTCCAAAATATAAACTTCCAGCCAAACTGCTCTTCAGATTTTCTTGACATTCTTGAAGGTCCTTGGTTTTTGAAAAGATTAAGGACTCCTTTCTTCTCTGAACATGCCACCTGTTCTGTATCAAAGCAAATCTATCACTCCTGTCCTGAGGTACAAAATTATGGCTATTCCACAGCAACTCAAGATCGTAAGCAACATCAGACACTGACTCAAACTTATTTCCGTCAGGTGAACAGTAAACTGCAGTGGTTTCGCTTCTCCTCTGAATTCCACACCCCAGCTATCTTCCAGTATGTCATGACTATGTAAAACTAATTCTTTCAAAGAGAGCAAAACCTTTATAAAGTCTAATCATCTTCCCAAAAACTACAAATCATAACATGTCATGGGGGCACTAAATGATAAGCCAATGGTAGACTATCAAACACAGCGTGGTTTCTACAAATCAAAAAAGATAAAAGAAGTAATCAACTCAGGACCACATTTTGAGCAGTGACATTATACATATTTAAACCCCATCCACCCACTTCGACAACACCCTAAGATACTTGAAAACCCTTAGAAGCATGAGATGATATGATAGACTAATTGAATTTACTAAGCACAGCTACCAAAGAAACAACTCAACTAGAAATTGAATTAACTGCCAGATCCAATTACTCTCAGTCTCATTTTTATATAAGCATTAAAAATAAATGTGCATTAACTTCTCATTAAGGGTTTCTACATAGATATGCGATTAAACTCTTCACAATAATTTTGTTCAATAAACAATGCTGGATTGTGAAGGCCCTAAAACAAAACAACCACAGCTGGTTCCAACTGAATATTTGCAAGTTATATGCATACATGATTGTTCACATTAGTTACAAAGAACATCAAGAAAAAGTTTTTTTTATCTCATATAATCCTATCTTTTTGAACTGACAGGCCCTGATTTCATCAAGGCAAAATTTGGCTACACTAAATATAGTTACATAAGTACAATGTGAAACGGGGTTGTAAAATTAATTCCTGCATAAAGTCTCAATTAATTTATTCCCTAAATCCAAGTAATATGCAAACCCTCTAGTTCAAGCAACCGAATTGCCCCATAAAAACTACGAAACAACGATCCAAATTGATCTATAAATTTGGTTAATTAGTTGTTTTCAGCCAGTGATTTGTGCAGACAACCTGAAGTTGAGTTCAATTATAACTATTGCTTACTCCAAAAACAACAAGAAAGTTTTGTGTTTCATTTTTCTGGCAAGTTTTAAGTGTAGTAATAATAAACAACTAACATGCATCTCAAAACTAAACTCGAGCAAAATAACAACTTTTCGAGGCAAAAAAAAAGAAAAAGAAAAAGCGGAATCATAACAACATAATATCAAAATTAAACACGTTAAAAAGAGTATATTAGTGAGTTACTATAATTAAACCAATTTTTCAAATGAAATTAAAGATTATTTAACAAGAAAAACAAATAAAAAAGAAAAGAATAACCAACCCGTTATTATTCACCCATTCACTAGCATCTTCTCCCTCTGCGTCGCTGGGCAACGCATTCATATCCAAAAGCACACCTTTACCTTTACCTTTACAGCCTCCGTCTCCGGGAACCCCCGAAGTTGCATCATCTCCGGCCACCGCAACCTCTCGAGGAGAGCAAATAGGCGGCTCATTAAGATCGATGTCGAAAACCGTCGAACGGCCTCCCTCAGAACTGCCGTTGAGGTCCATCTACCCTCTGTCAAACAACAGATTCCAGCGCCGAGTTGAAATTCCGATTGCGAAACCTCACGAGCATTATAGTATAGTGACTTGCAGGCCCGAGTTCGAGAACCGCGGGATCGAAGTTCTCAAAACGACACAACCGCCGCGGACCACAGAATGAGCGAGAGAGGAAAAGGTTTAGAAGAGAAGTGAGAATAGTTTTGAAAGATTTGGATAGTGTTTGTGTAGAATCGAAGCTGAAAGGCAACGGGGGTGGTGGGTCTCTCTCTCGGGACTCGCGAAAGAAGTCGAAGACGTTGTGCGAAAAGACAGAAGTGGACACCCAGATATTAGATATACGGCGGCGTTTGGGTGGTGTTTGTTAGTAAACAGTTTGCTGCTACAACGACAAATGGTCAATGGCCATTGAGGGCTAAAACGGGTGTTTCTCAAATTGAGGGGTAATGTAAGCAAACAACAGAAGTGGGTGGGTTTGTTCTGTCTCTCTCCTCGTGACTGGTACTTGTCGTGGACCATGTTTCTCTGCCAAACGTTTAGATTTAGTACGTGACTTAACGTACAGGTACAGTCTCCCAAAACAACCTAAATTCTGAAACACTATTGTAGTTGTAAGCATAACCCTATTTTGTTTTTGGTCAGGAGAAAAAGGAAAACTAAGCCGAGACTGCGAGAATCTATTCCTATTCCGAGGCTTGAGCTCTGCATACATTAAAAGCGTGCAAGAAACGGTAGCACTTATACCGTCCCTAACAACAGGTGGGGCTTGGGAAGACATACGTTACTAGGTAGTGGCTCAAGGAATCTGTAACCGTCCCGGAAGATAAGATATTGCGTGTCTTTCACGGTTTAATCCAGTTTGCTCGTGACTGCCTTTTATCTTGGCCACCGACAGGTAGTGAATGTTTTTGCAAGAGCAGACGTGGCAGTCAAGAATGGAACTGAACAAGTATTTAACATATCTATGTTGACTGACTAGTAACCACAGTAGACCCAGTGAGCGTCAAGTATGAGAGTTGAGTTTTATGTATTGCCAATCTGATTGTCAGTTCTCACGTACAATACGTTATTATTGACCGCTGATTGAGATTCCCCTGTGCTCAGGTTAGGAATTATTGGGCTATATGGTTAAGAAGTCGAATACGTTATTATTGACCGTTGATCGAAATTCCACTGTGCTCAGGTTAGGAATGATTGGGCTATATGCTTAAGAAGTCCAAGCCCATAACCAGAACATTTTCCACGAAATTCAGAACATTTAATGCACACCACAGACAGCATATAATCAACCAGCCCAGCAGAAGAAAAAGTTCCAAGAACCTGGGAGTGTAATCACAATTAATATACACTAGGACACAAAAGATTTACATTCCAATCCCAATCAGACATGTGGGTCTCTGCAGTGCTTGCACTCAATGGTTAGTTGGTGCTAAGGGATTCTTCAACTCTTGAGCAGGTTGGTGGGATCTCAAATAACCCAAAACCAAGCTACAACCGATCCAAGTGCCAAACCAACAACTAGGAATAGTACAATGACAATCCCAGCAGTCTCTGCATGTTGTAGCTGGACAGATTTGGGAGCCAAGATCATCAAAACACTAGTCAAGTAACCATTAGTGAGGCCCAAAAGGCATGTTAGTATTGTCACTGGTATCTCCGTGCGGAAGAATTTTGGACCATGTAGACAACCTAAGAAAAGGGGATAAAAGAGCAATCTCGCGACACACCCACCAATGGCAACTTTATCATTCTCAAGTAGGTAAACTGCAGTCAAAGACTTGCCAACAAGGTCAAATACATTGTAGCAAGTTATGAGAAGGATCGAATACCAATCCTTCAGAATTGCAGAGTGCACATCCTCTGTCACATACCCTGGAAATATCGATAATGTCACCAGATATATGAGGACGACTCCAATCCCATACCATTTGACAGTCCCCACAACTTCCCACAATGTTGATCTCCAGTGAGCACCCGTCAGAGAGCCTTTCTCATCTTTTCCCTCATTAACAGCCAGAGTTTTCAAGTCTGCATAGTACCTAATGACTGGTAGTCTATGAGCCAGGTTGTAGAAAACAATGCATATAGCCATAACAACTATCCCAACAGCAAAATAAAGGTTTGCACTTTTTCTCAGGCCATGTGCATCTTGCGTATATACAGCTTTGGTTAAGATCCTAAGAAATGAAACCAGGACACCTGCATTCAGGAACTTTAAAAGTTACAATCACATTAAAAATTTCTCCACCCTATCGATTAAACATGAATAAACTAAATTTTATGTGATGAAACAGATGAAAAGCAAACCTTTCACACATCATGGACAACTGCTCAGCTCTACAAGCAGAACACAGAAGTCTCTTTAACAAGGTTACTTTGACGACCATCCAATTATTTTGAAACAAGCATCGGTTACACAATGGGATTACAGCCAGAGAATATCCTAAAGTAGTGGGAAGCATCAAATACCCTAGAACTTAAACTGTCTATGCAACCCAATTACACAAAAAGTTCCAAACACTAAGCCACATCCATTAAAGAAGACAATTCAATTCAAAGCAAAGAACTATCAAATTACCAGAACCAGCAGTGCCAGCAACAATAGCCTGCATATACCGCTTCGGCAACTCTCCGGCAGCCCCAACAAGCCCACCTTGAACAAGCGCATCCGCCACACCCGAAAGAGCCACGGCCGTGACGGTCACATAAAACCCATCATACAACCCAACCCGGCCCTTTATATAGACCGCATCCATAATCGGAACCACAAGCAAAGACACAACGAACAACGCAAGACCGGCATTGATTCTAACATAAGCATCAGATCTGTGAGCGTAGAATACGATAACGACCAAACATAGGAGACCCACAAGCATGTACGAAACGGCGAAGATGCGGTCGACGGAGACCCCAGGATATATGTAGGAGAAGTAATCAACGGCTGTGATAAACGCGTTCCAGGGTAAAAGGAAGCCGACGCCGAGAGTGAAGTAGATGATGTAGGCCAAGTGGAATGTGTCTTCTGGGATTTTCCGTCGAGGCTCAAGGGTGGGGTCGTCAGTGGAGGCCGGGAGGAGGAGAGAGGATTCGGTGTCGGGTCCCGATTGATCGGAGCTTTGGTCGGTGACACCCATTGGAAAAATTGTAGGTATGGATTGGTTGAGAGTTGAATCTTTAAGTAGCAACTACTTGAATATTTAATGTTTAATATGTAACGTTTTTGCCGTGCAAGATAATATTTAATGTTTAATATGACAAGCGTGTTTTTAAAAACTAAGGGTGTGCTTGTTTTTGGGGGTTTGAAAAAATAAGTATGGGTATAGTAGGGTATTTGGTTTGAGGGTTTGGGAATGAAGAAATGGAATCATAGTAAAAAATAATGTTTGTTTTGGGGTTTTCATTCCCAAGGGAATGGATTGATTCCAATATATTTGGGAATCCACTAAACCCTCCAATAGGGGTGGGTATCAACTTTTCATTCCCATCTAGTGGTTCTTAATTATATTATTAAACTTATTATTATTATTATTATTATTATTATTATTATTATTATTATTATTATTATTATTATTTAAACTACTTATTATTATTATTATTATTATAAATTTTGAACTTATTATTGTTATTTTATGTTATTTTATTTTTATACAAAATTAATTATCTTATTATTATTATTATTAATTATTGTTATTATTGTTATTGTTATAAATTTTCTACAATTATTATTATTCTTTTTATTATTAATTTTATTATACGAAATTAATTATGTTACTATTATTATTATTATAAATTTTGTACCTATTATTATGACTATTATTATTATTATTTACTTTTTATTTTTCTTATACGAAATTAATTATCTTATTATTATTATTATTATTAATTATTGTTATTATTATTATAAATTTTGTACTTATTATTATTGTTGTTGTTGTTGTTGTTATTATTATTATACAAAATTAATTTTCTTATTATTATTTTTATTATCATTGTTATTCATAATTAAATTATTATTGTGATTATTAAATTTCTTATTATTATTAATTTTTTTCCTCTTCTTCTTCTATCATTATTATTTATATTATTATTATTATTATACGAAATTAATTTCTTATTGTTATTGTTATTGTTATTATTATTGTTGTTGTTGTTGTTGTTGTTGTTGTTATTATTGTTACTAATACAAATCATTCGTTTTAAAATAATCAATGAATTATATATTTCCAATTATATTATACTGTAGGGGTATTTAGTCATTGCCACTGTTTTTATGTTTTATCAACTGTAACCAAACACATTTCTGCCCTCGAGGCGGAGACAGTTTTATCTGTTTTGTCCGTCACAACCAAACACCTCACTGTCTCTAATTTTTGTTTTGTTCTATCTTTAAATTTTTGTCTCGTTTCGTCTTTGCATATCAGAGACAGTAGCCAAATTTTTGTGTCGCAAATGCTACAAGGTCTTGGGCGTATCCCGTCAAGGCCTAGTTTCAATTCCTTTCAAAGTTATTGGGCTCCTCTTATATTGGTAATGAATAATCTTTAGGTTTTTTTACTTGTACTTGATCCAACAACACAACAACGGACGTGCAGCACAAACAAATTATATATGCCACGAAACAAAATTCTCAAGACAATATTTTAAAGTAACAACTAAAAATTCAATCGCTCTATATAGTAAAAATTTTTAATTTTTTAACACAAAAGTTGCGTGAATTACAAAATTTTGATCATGATCAATTTCTTTCAAATGTGTCGAAAACCAAAAAGATGTTGCAAGTAATAACAATTGAATTCATTTATGACAAATAATACTCTTAAATTCTCCTTTCTCATTTCTGTTTAAAAACTGTAACACCTTTTTTTTTTACAAATCAAATATGATCTCTATAGATGAAGAACTTTTCAAGACGATCACTAGAGAGCTTTGGACTCTCCCTTACTTTTCATTGTTTGGACAAAAATAAACAAAGAGAAAGGGAGAGAATAGAGAGGAATAGGAGAGAAATTTGGACTAAATGTATTTCCCACCAAATTGGTGGGAAAGGAGGGGAAATTCAAGACAAGAT
>JANKOE010000003.1:20693625-20710331 GCA_026284465.1 Erythroxylum citrifolium
ATATTTAAAAATTATTTTTATTTCATATGAATTGTCATTATTATTTATTATTAAGATTTTTGAAAACATGGTTGATGTAAACAGTAAACTAGTAAAATATACAGCAGTACAACTATATAATATACTAATGGACTATTTTGCATATTTTAAAAATTATAGGGACTTTTTTATAAATTTAAAAAGTTATCCGAAACGGTACCCGGTACTAACCGGTACCGATATAGTTCCGTTCCAGACCTCAATCCGGTACCGAGCCCGGTACGATATTCATAACTTTGGTTAAGAGTATTGTTGTCCCTAGTTGCAAACTTAGATTGACCTTTGCAACAATTTGATGTAAAGTTTACATGGGAACTTGACTGAAGAAATCTATATGGAGCTTTCACCAGGTTGTATATTAACAGAAAGGCAGAGTAAAAAGGTTTGTAGAATGAAGAAATCATTGTACGGGCTAAAGTAGTCTCCAAGAGCATGGTTTGAAAGGTTCACAAAAGCAATTCTAATCATACTTTATTCTTGAAAAGAAGGCAATGTAAAAATACTACTCTTATTGTATATATGGATGACATGGTGGTGACAAAAGATGATCCAGAAGAGAGGAAGGAACTACAAGAATACTTATCTAGAGAATTTGAAATGAGAGATCTTTGTTTCTTAGGATTGACGTTTCTAAATCGAAAAAGGGAATTTTTCTATCCCAGAGAAAATAATGATTAGTCTTATTACAGGAAAATGTTATATCATCATGTCAACCAGCTGATACACCAGTTGAAGAAGGCTTGAAATTATATGTAGAAGTAGACCAAATACCAGTTGATAAAGGAAGATACTAAAGGCTTGTAGGAAGGCTAATGTATTTGGCTCACACAAGACCTGACTTTGCTTATGCTTTGTGTATTGTTAGTCAATTTATTCACAATCCTGGAGAACATCATATGAGGAAAGTTATGAGAATTTTCAGGTATCTAAAATCTACTCTAAGTAAATGAATTTTGTTTACTAAAAATACAGATTGAAAGTATAGATGTATATGTAGATGTTGATTGGGCTGGATCAATAGAAGATAGACAATCAACTTTTGGCTACTTCACATTTGTAGGTAGTAACCTGGTCATATGTAGAAGTAAATAACAAAACATAGATGCTCACTCAAGTGTGAAAACTGAATTTAGATGTATAACATTTGGACTCTATGAAGCTTTATGGCTCATATTAAAAAAAAATCTTCTCTCTCTACCATTTTACTATCTCACTCTCTCTTACCCAACCCAAGCCTCATTTCCTCCCTCACCCATAAAGAAATCTAGAGACCTTGAATTCCTTATAACTAAGATCTTCAAACAAATTAAAATACATATATACTTGCACCAAAGGAACACAGCGATTGACGATTTAGGTCTGGGATGTCACTTGAAGTAGTGAGAGGGTTAGTGACGATTCCTTACTCATGGATGATCGATGTCGGGTTGAATGTAGTACCACCTCTTTTAAGTCTCACCTCTTTGAGACATGTGTAATCCCAAAATTCAATCTTCCTACTTTCTTTCTGCTAATGAGAATATCACTTTCAATGGGATCTGCTTTAAAAACTTTTAATGGGTGATGGGTATCACTTTCAATGGGTTTTGCTTGTAGAACTTTCAATGGGTGATGGATATCCAAAACTTTCAATAGGTGATGGCTTGACTAAACAAGGCCATTTGAAATTAATCCACATGCCTCCCTTACAACTCCATAGTTATTTTTGAGTGTTCAATACCATAACCTTCTAGATGTCATATAAGTTAGCAAATTACCATTTTTTATTGGTTAAAGAAAAAACAATTATGATAATATGTGAAATTATTTATATATGAAAATAATGTTAATAAAAATAAATAAATTGTTGTTATTTTAAATTTATATTGTTATAATTTTTGGAGACAGAGGTTCATGTAAAATTATAAATTATACATTATAATATATTTAAGGACTATTTTGTATTTTTAAAAAAAATTCAGGGACTATTTTATAAATTATAAAATTACCCAAAACGATACTTAGTATTGACTGATATTGATACAGTACTGTACCAAAATCAAATTTGGTACCAGTACCAATACGGTATTCATAATATTAAGATTTAGGCTATTCACTGAAGCAACCAATTAGTCTATATTATGACAAGAAAGTTGCTTCTGATATAGCTCACAATCTTATCCAACATGCATGATCGAACAAAACATACTAAGGTTGTCAAGTTCTTTATTAAAGAGAAGTTAGATGAACAAATTCTTGAGTTGCCTAAGATTTGGTACGAGGATCAGTTGGTTGACACTCTTACGAAATTAGTTTCAAATCATGTACTCTTAAAATTTTTTGACAATTTGGACGTACATGACCTCTATGCACCAATTTGAGGAGGAGTATTGAGATTTTTTCTTCACAATTGGTAGGATTGTATGACTGTAAATATATTCTTAGACTTTTAATTATAGTTGTCGGATTAATTGTTAGGATTTATTCTCTTCTTGTATATTATAACTAGTACGTGTAAGAGAAAGTAATATGAACATAGTATTTTCTTTCTTCTTCTTTTTCTCACCATTACAAGCAATTACAAACTTCTCTGTGCATTTTGTCAAACAAGTTGCGTACAGCCCAACTCAGCCTGTTATCACTGCCACTTTCACTAAACTTTACAAGGCTCTTGATTTAGCTCTCTAATTGATAATCCGGATTGGGTTTGGTGGATTTGATTAATTAGATATCGAAACCAAATGCTTTGTTGTCATGGTCATCGCGCGCTTGTTCTTACCAAAACCAAGCTTGTGGCTTTTGAAACAAAGCATGCGTTGGGAAAATGTTTGTGACAACCTCTATTTTAACGGTAGATTAATAGTGCCATTAAATTTCTCCGACCTTGGACTTTGTTTCTTTTCAATACGCCCCTTACTGCATGGACTACAATGGTGGTATATAAGACCCACTTTAAATTTTTTACTCTTGACAATGGGGAAAACAGGCACTACTACTTCTGTTCTTTCAAAATAATTGGTCCTTTATTTTGAAGTTCCCTTTCTTTATGATCATGTAAGAAAAATATTTCTTTCTACATGATTTCTCAGGAGGTCTCAAATTGCAGCACAATTGCCTGAGAACTTGTGGAACTCTTGCTTGAAGAAGGAACTTAGACAAAGAGGCATTTACCCTGTTACTCAAACCACTTTCAAAGGTTGAAAATGTAGAAGACAAGAAGCAACCTGCTAAAGACAAACTCTGTGCTTCAAGTGAACTGAACCTCCTCAAAGTCGATAGTTTTAGGCAAGGAGATAGCTAACAATCTTCAATTTCTCCATAGGTTTGTCGATTGCATGAGAAAGGTCCTCCCAACTCCAAAACCATAAATACTGGTAACAATAACACTATCAACAGAAGTAACAACAACAGTTTGATGAAATCAATAAGTAACAAGGTGGTTTTTTTTTTTTTGGACAGGTTAGGGACTTTCAACTATGAAACTACTACAATCAATTGTTAACCTTCCAATTTTATGGGACATTTCCCTCTTCAACCATTTTCCGTAAACTTTTAGACTCAGCAAAGCAGAGTTAAGTTTTAGCTTTACAAAACAAGAATTAAGTTCAAGCAATGGTAAAGTACAGGCTCCACGGAAGAGATAAAAGTTTGCTGTTCAAGCTCATATAGCCCCAAATTTCAAGGAAGTCGGAATACTTCGGATCGACAGCAGAGACTAAATAAAATAAAATAAAAAACAAAACAAAACGAGAAGAGATAAACGAGCACTTGAAAACCAAATAGATCATCACATAGCTTGTCTGACTAAACTCCAAGGAGCCTTATCTAGTAAACAGTTTCATTGTCATCACTGTCCCATAACCATTCTTCTTCCTTTCTTTCTTTCTTTCTTCCACCACCACCACACCACCCCACTATTGCAGGCATGGTACACTTTATTCTCAAGAATATAGAAACATGGGAAAAGAGTAAAAGCGAAACAAAGTCACCAAAAGGTTCATCTGCCTATTTAGAGCCATGCTGGATTTGTCAATGGTGTGATCACAGCCTTCACTTGCAAATAATTCTGGAGACTGTAGATTCCCTTTTCTCTTCCTTGTCCACTCATTTTGTATCCACCAAATGGAATGGCAGCGTCGAAAACATCAAAGCAATTAACCCACACAGTCCCTACTCTCAATGCACGAGTCAGAGTGTTGGCAACATCTATATCTTGTGTGAATACTCCGGCGGCCAACCCGTAGTGGGTGTTGTTTGCCCTCCTTATAACATCACCAAGGTCCCTGCAATCATTTGAAACAGCGAAGAATATTAGTAAATACACAACCTCAGTATTATCTATTTGTAAGGGTAATTGCTTACTTGAACTTCAAGATGGACTGAACAGGGCCAAAGATCTCGTCTTTGGCTATCAACATATCATCCTGATACAGAGAATAGAGCGATCTAGTTAGCTTCATGATCATGTTTCTAGCTTCTTGTGTCAACTGGTTACTAGATAGACATTTTACCTTAACATTTGAGAAGACGGTAGGCTGGACATAAAAGCCCTTGTGGCCAATCCTATCGCCTCCAGTTTCAAGTGTAGCACCACTTTCGATCCCGGATTTTATGTAACCAAGTATCTTCTCAAATTGTTCTGAATCAATCTGTTTCATTTATGCAGGTAACGGGTTACGTGCGTAATAATTACCACCAAATTTGAGTTCCTGAATGCTTCGATTCAGTCGGAATTTTCTTGGTATTACCTGAGGACCTTGCTCAATGCCACTCTTGAAAGGATCACCAACAGAACGTTTCAAAGCTCTTGCCTTTGCTTTCTCTACGAACTCATCATATACACGCTCATGCACATATGTACGAGAACCAGCACAGCAGCACTGCCCCTGCATCACCACAACTGTGATCAGTAAACTATATTTAAGTTAGCATGGAAGGCTCTTGGTTTTTAATTTAAGCGATGCTTATAGACATGCCTGATTAAAGAATAGAGCAAAGTGAGCCAGCTCAACAGCCTTATCCACATCGGCATCCTCGCAGACAATAAAAGGGGATTTCCCACCAAGCTCCAGAGTCACTGGCTTAAGATTGCTTTTCGCTGCCAACTCAAGCACAATTTTCCCTGTGCTTGTTGATCCAGTAAAAGCAAGCTGCAGAGAGAGTGACATCAATGTATTTGAGACAAATAATTTCTAGCTGAATGACTATTTCTAAATTACAAGAACTTGAAAAGTTCAGATTTTTTTCATGCGGAAACTATTAGTTGTACGTTACAAACTTATGCTGGATCTCAAGTGGCCATGCATGGAAGATAATCCTATCCTTGCCCATCTTTTGAGGCACTAAATATGCAAGTCCATGCAGAAATAAGGTCCAGGATCTTGATGACTTGCAATACCTTGTCCACGTTCATATGGCTTGCAAGAGCCGCACCTGCAGTTGGACCATATCCAGAAACCACATTGAGAACACCTTCTGGAAGTCCAGCCTGTCAAAAGCGTACATTAATTAACAAATATGTACCAACTACAAACTGTAATGGTGATCTAAAGAATTGCAATAGTAATGATTTCTGGAAAACTAGTCAACCAAAAGACATGCATAAACCATGAAATATGAATTGATAACAGATCATTTCTCATATCATTTATTAATATAATATAATCCAGGGGCCATCCATTACTCCGCTTTATTAGAACAAGTCATGAATTTGTGTGACAAATTTTCTTATGGCTTCTCCCGATCATCTATTTATATGTGCAAGTTTGACATATGCATCATAGGCATAAATGACAAAAGCTTAGGGGTTAAATAAATGGAAGCAGGAAATTCCCTTTCTGCTGAAAAATCTAAGAATGAAAAAGGATTTTCTAAAGATATTGTCCAAATTACCTCATGAAGTAGCTTTGACACGACTAGAGCTGATAATGGTGTCTGCTCCGCTGTCTTGAGGACAATTGTATTGCCACATGCTAATGCTGGGCCAACCTTCCAAGCAAACATGAGAAGGGGAAAATTCCATGGAATAATCTGACCAGCAACACCGATTGGTTCATGCAAGGTTTGCACATGATGTGGTCCATCGGCAGGAACGGTGAGTCCATGAATCTTATCCGCCCAACCTGAAAAATAGTATATAAATCGGCTCAATTGAAATTCATATTATGACTAGCATTTGCTGTTGCAGAATAAACCAATTTTAAAACGGAACACAAAATCTTCAGATGCTCAGAGAAATGGAAAGAACTATTGAAGTTTCGATATATTTCATGGTCCTTTTATTTTTCCTTACCAGCATAGTAGCGAATTAGACGTGTCATCATTGGTACTTCAATCTTAGCAGCTTGCTCGTATGGTTTCCCATTATTCCATGTTTCCAATGCTGCAATTTCATCATTGTGCTTCTCAAGCAAATCAGCAAATCTCAAAAGCACCATTTGTCTTTCCTGGAATACAAAGGTAAGAGTTTTCAGTCCAGAAATCACCAATACCAAAATACGCAAAAAAGAATTATCAGCGAAGAGGACAAAGAATGAGTACATAGGCAGTCATTCTTGGCCATGGTCCATCATCGAATGCTTTGCGAGCTACAGCCACCGCGCGATTAATATCTTCAGCATCACCTTCAGCGACATGGGCAATTATATCCCCACTCCTGGGGTCAAGAGTTGGGAACGTCTTCCCTGTAGGCAAAGAAAGTACCAAAAGGTTCACTAAATTTTGTTTCTCTCTTCATCGATGGCATATCAACATAGCAATAAACAGAAGGCACAGTAATGCACTATATTGCTACTTCACAGATTTATATCCATATAATTCCACGCTAAAAGACTTGATGCCCTGGTACTACCTGGTGCCACATTGGAGCTGGTAGCTCATTGAATGCAAACTGACACTAAGACGGTGTATTAAAACAATAACATTAGGAACATCCAAACCTTGACAGATAAAAGCTACTCATAAACGTTGAAGTAGTGGTTTCACCTGATGCCGCATCGACAAACTTCCCATTGATCAAAAGCTGATTATAATTTACTTTCACAGGTGCCTTAACTGGTTCCTCAAGAGCAGCAGCAGTGCTGTATCTAGAAATTATACTGGCAACCCCATAATTTCTTCCTGGAAAAATAAAATAACCCAAACTGGAAATCTGTTACTGAAGAATTCCAAATTAATTATTGCCGATATTATGGGAAACGGCCATACACTTAATTAATTTCGTCCTATTAGTTTCCTTATGAAAATCATTCGGGTTTCCTTATGAACAGAAATTAGAAACCCAAGGCTTAAACTTTACTGTTGGGGTCCAGCAACAAAAGAGAGGGAACCCATTTATAGACCCAAAATGCCAAGATGTTACTATCAAAAGGAAAATGTGATAACGTCGAATCAAAGTTAGCCAATAACAACATGGAACGTCACTATTTTGAGAACCCAGAAATGGAGTCACAGAATGAGTGAAGGTGACGTAGGTGATCCAAACAAAGTAAGTCAAGTAACAGAAAAATCAAAATTTTTGGTTCAATACAAGCTTTACTGTAAAAAAAGACTTTGCTTCCTAATATTTAATAACAACAATAATCAGAAAAAGAAGGCCAGTCCATCTCTTTCATAACCAAGATTTTTTATCCCTTCTTATCTCCAGTTTATCCTTTTCTGATATGTTCTGTTTGGTTATAAGAGAAGGGCAAAGAGAGTGATGGGCGTAGGCCTATGAAAACAAAAACAAGGAACGAAAAACATAATCTTCAAAGTTAAATCCTCCATCCACCCGTGTTGTTATTTGTTAATATCCAAACGTTAAACGAGACACCACTTACAGTGGAAAAGCAATCACAATCTTCGTTTTTCGATGTGATTAAAAACAGTGAGACAAAAAGGTGAATGCAGAGAAGCTCATTCATTGAGGTTGAGGACAAAACATCGTTAACATTACCTCTGAAACTACGAAAGGAGGCAGAGGCTCCAGAGAAGGAGCGAGAGAGCAGCCATGAAAGGTTCGAAGCAGAAGCGGCAACAGCAGCCATGTCAATGCAGAATATTTCTGTGTTTGGTGTCAACAGCTACCCCTGTGACCACGTTGTTATATATATCGAGACGTAGTTCTTGTGGGTGGGACCGACTTAATGATGAGGACTCGTATTTAATTAATTACTAGTAATAAATAATTACTTCAAACTCACTATATAATTAATTACTAGTAATAAATAATGACTTCAAGTGAAAAATTAATTAAAAAAATATGTTATTTTTATCGGGTGAAATTTAATTAAAGAAGTAGGTTCTTAAATAAAAATAAATTGATTTATTCTAATTAATAAGATTTTAAATTAATTAAGTTTTAACTATAGAGATTATTAAAATAAACTAAAGTGAGTAGTTTTAGAATAAATCGATTTTTTAATAATTGTTCCTATGTATTTGGAGTGGAAGAGAATAGTAAACGCATGAGCCGTCCACCACCCACCAACTGTTGCGCGACTTTTATATTTCTTTGACCAAAACTGAATGATAAAGATGATTGGATGTGTGGTGAATTATTTTGTGGGTATTTATATTTTAAAAATTAAATATTAAATAACTTTTTGAAGAATATCAATGAGTTTTGTCTTTTCTCTCAAACTACACTACACTGAATCAGCCTGTGATTCGGGTTTATCATGGGCATGTGGACATTGGATTTCGCTGTCTACTATAGCTAAGGGTATGCTTAAGTCGAGGTAAGAGTGGCCAAATCAATATAATAATGTCACACTTCTCCCACGCATATGGGGTATTATTACTTATTGTAGTGCCTGATTGATTCAGTTGTTTTTGGAAGATAAATAAGTGCTTTTTTTCATTGCAAAATTTATTTTTTTAAAAACTGTGCATTTTACTGTAAAATCTAAAAGTATTTTTTTTTCCACATAAATGATTTTTTTGGAAGTTAAAATATAGCTTTTTGAGAAGCTCAAATTTGAAGCTTGTCAAAAAAGCACTTTTTTCAGGTAAATTTTTTAGATCAATTAATGAGTCTATTTTTAGTCTTATTTACCTTTATGTTTTATATATAATTCTCATAATACCCACAAACACATCTTCACGTTTATTTTAAGATTTATATAAAATTATATGACTTTTTTATACGTTTTAATATTTATTTTTTATATTAGTTTTACTTATATTATAATATATATAAAGGATTTGATTAGATATATTTTTATTTATGTTTTATATGGCTTAAAACTATATAATAATTAATATATTTTGCTTTGCATATTGTTTAATATATTTTAAATAATATTTATATGCATAAATAATTTTTATTACAAAATAAAATATAGTTAAAATTAAAAGTATTTTTTATTTTTATATTGCCAAACAGCCTACTGTATGAAGCTCTTTTAAAAAAGCTCATTTTTAAATGACAATCAAACAATCAAACAATCAACTAATTTCTTAGAAAAGCTTGACTAAACAGGCACGTAATAGCCTAGGAGTGGAAATTAATGAACAATATTTTGCTGATGAAATTGATTTTAAAGTCGATCTTAGTGAGTTGTAAGAATCATTTTCTTGATTATAAAAAAATACTAACCGAGATCTTATAACTTGTAATTTGAGCAAATACTTGCTGATTTGAATTGTGAGATGGTACCATTTAATTATATTTTGTTGGAAGGGAAAGGGATACATTATAAAATTTAGCAATGGCGATGAACTGTTGAGAAGAAGATTTTTTTTAGGGATGACTCAGCAACCTGAAATTGGTGCCATGTGATGTTTAGGGTATGATGCGACTAAATATTAAATTGTTACATTCTTAGTGCAAGAAGAATCATTAAATATTTAGCTAGATCCCGCCTTTTTTGGAGTTCCTATGAGTTACAGTTGCGTATAATCAAGAGCAGGGCCATATTTTAGCACAGCATTTGATCTGATGGACCACCACAATCCACCTAGAGGCTAGAACTGTGCGTTATCTGCACATACCAATTTGTATTGTCTGATCTGGTACAGCGCGAGTGGGACTGTTCTCTTGTTCATGCTTACCGCGAGTCCAACCAATGTGCCGACTATTTAGCTCGGTTGGGCGCCACACATCGCCGCCGATGGGACACCCCTCCCCCTGGCATCCATCATCTTTTGCCTCATGATGCCTCTTCTAGAGTCGTCATTCCACGCTAGTTTCCTTTTGTATTTCCTTTGTCACCAAAAAAAAAACTAACTCATAGTCATTCACTCGCTGGCTGAACCCATAATGGCCATGTCCAAAGACATGTTCTCGAGTCTGAACAATCTCTGACTGACTGCGTGACATAAGACTTAAAAAGTGTGCGCTCCAAACCAAAGGTTCATCTCCCTGTATTTGTAACGCGAGATCAAATAAAGCCACTGAAAGGACGCTTTCAAGGTTTTTGTGGTCCTTCCCGTAAGCTTGCTTTGTCCTTACAATATTATTTCCACTACCTGGATAAAATGGACACAACAGTCGAAAGGGATATATCCTATCATTCATGACAGCTTAATCAACACCTAACGTTGGACTGTTAAAGCAAACCAGTAGTACTGTCGACATAAAAGTAATTACTAACTCCTTTTATGCCTCTGAGGACTTACTGCATACACAAATAGATAAAAGGGCCCAAATGCAAACTTTTTCTTCTAATCCTTTTACCTTGAAATACCAAAAATTCAAAGGATTTAATCAACACCTTCAAACTCAATTCTGACCTTTGCTTCAGCCCTGCTCCTTCTAGTGCGGACTGGGACATTTAGTTAGTACTACATGACTAGAAATAGAAACTAAAGAAGCTGATCGCACTGTGTTTTACTAATTTTGTACCATTCAGGTCCTCTTTATCCTTGAAAATGTTCCTGTCTCAGAAAAGTAGGTACTCTGGGTTCCACCACCAAGTTGGTGTGCATGTGCTTGTGGGTTCGAGAGTTCAATCCCCTGTCAAAATAGGATCCATGCTTACATTACAATAAACATATCAGACAAGAAATATCAAAGTAACATACAGAGAAGATCTTCCCAACTTCATAAATTACATTACAGAATACGGTCATGAAAAGGAGAGGAAGGTAGATTTGTCACATGTAACAATAAAATGGCCACAGAAAAAAGCAATATCTACTTGTAGGGTAACATGACCCGACCATCGTGCTGAGCCTAATCCAACTGCCATAAAAGATTCAAACCTATCGAGTTTTACACCTAACAAATTGTTAAAAGGTTCTAAACCAAAACTCTGAGTTGGGTTTTGTGTTGACCATCAACCCAACTAACCAACTCAAATATATAGAAAAGGTTTTTAATAACAATGCAATATTCGATGAAATTCGTTTCCTTTTTCACTTGATGTTATCTACCAAACAGGATAGAAAGCAAGTAATTCGTGTATTTATTTAATTAGATCTTAGTTTCATATATGTGTTTGAAAACAAAGAAGTATTTTGAAATAAAGAGCAAACATTAAGAGTTGCCGCATCTCTCTTTAGAAGTGAAATTTTAAAAACTTGAGTAGCTAAGTAGACCCATAAACCCACTTTACTACACTGCCAACTCACTCACTTTAAGTTAGATGCATTTGTGTGTCTTAAGAATCTAATAACTGAAATACATAGATTCAACCGAACCCAACATGTATTTTCCCTACATCAACAGTTTTAAAATGTTTAACAATGATAAATAAGTACAAACCTGCACTGGTGTAAAAGCCAAGCTTGAAGTCAAGCCTGAGGTCGCACCACTGCTTCCATACTGCTTCTCCTTGAATCTGAAAAACAAGGAATCCATCAATATCTGAGATTGGTTAAAACAATGAAAAGCATTCAGATAAAAACTAGGTATTCCACTGTTTCCAGAAACCAAAACAAAGAACTAAAAAGAGCCAAAAATATAAAAAAAACAAGAGAAAAAGAAAGAAAAGCATACTTCTTAGCAACTTTGGCAGCAAGTTTGCTCTGACCAATTGATACACGCAGCTTGCCACTCCCAGCCTGACCAAGCATTCCATAACCTTCACCCAGTCCATCACCTTTGAACAAGAATTATATGCACATAAGGATCTGGTAAGGATTGCTTGCCTACTTAGAAACTTCCTAACAAAATTTTTTCAATAAATCGGTAGATTCTTTTCTTCACAATGTTAAAAGTGCAATTAAATAGGCAAAGACCACTAATAAGTAGTCAATTCATAGCAGTGTCCAAAAGCAATTACTATACTAAAATTAAAGATAGCAGCTGATAGCATAGAGAATTTTTACCACTAAGCAATTAATCTAACTTAATGGTCATGAAAGTAAATTCATTGAAAAGGGAAATTTTATAACCAAATCAAAATAGATTTACCTAAGGAGCTCTCTTCAGGTACACCAAATTGCATCCTATTAGCAAGCTTCCTCATGTCCGTCAATGCATATCTGAGAAATTTTACATTAGTAGTCAAGAATACTATAATAACATATCAAGCATGTTGTACAAATAAGCATGGTATACAAATCTACCTTTCCTTCATCTTCCTTAGCCGTCGACCACCTCTCTTTTTCTTAGGCTCAGAATCAGGAACTGGAAGTGGTTTAGGTTGCTTTGCAGGAGGAGGCTCTTGCCACTTCTCTATTTTCTTTCGGATTTCTTCCCTAAAGGTTCTTCCAGTGTTTCCTGATGGATCTCCTCTTGTGCAATCTACTCGTGCTGCAAGAGTAGACTTTGAAGCCAATAGTCGACAAGCACGCATTCGCAGATTAGGTGGTGTTGACTGAAATATCTCAGTTTGCTCAATATAACCTACACGGAATTGACTAGTTGCAGTAGAAAACCCAGCAAGGTTCTTTTTCTTGGCACCAAGAAGTTGAACATTACAGGCAGGCATCTTGGCTAACGATGAGAGGCCACCAGCAGTTCCCATAAGTTTGGCCGCACAAGCACTTCCAACAATAGCAGAAAGATTTGGTGCAATGTACCCCATTCTGCTTTCCACAAAATCCAGGACTTTTTTCTTTGCTGAATCAAGGGCAAGAGCACGATCACAAGCATCAATAGTCTTCTGAAGTACTTCCTCAGGAATTGGCTTTCCACTTGTCGTTGATGCTGTCACTGAAACCACCATAATAATAGCTGAAGGTAAAAGGCCCTCCAAATCAACAAGGGTAAGATCCATCTCATTCCCAATCTTCTTCACCACACGAGCATAATCAATTGGATGGTGCACTAGTGACTCAAGTTCTGGAAATTTTAACCGGTACTTATCACGGATAAAATTGTGGATAATGATAATTTCATTCTCAATGTCAACTGATAGAGCATTACAGTCCACAATTAACTGGTATTCAGGATCATCTTCCAATACAATCCCCTGAATTGATATATCAGACCCCTTCTCAAGTCCATCTTCAACTTTCTAGCAATCAAAGCAGACTTAATTACAAGCATGCTATAATTAGCATGGCAATAGAACAAAGCATAAAATCAATCCAAACCAGCAACCCAGTTTATGCAATTATACATAGGCAATGTAGAATGTGAAAAATAACAGATAGCTACAAGCAGTTATTGTCTCAATGTCTTGTATAGAAATATGAGAAAATAAACATAAGAAAAAGAAAACTAATGTAGGCACAAGTCTAAATGTGCACAAACTGATGAATTAAATGAACAAACCTGCATTATATCATTGTATCTCTGTGTTTTCTGCAATTTTGAGACACTATCCAAGTCATCATAGTTTATTGCTTCAATGTCTGCCATGTCCCTATCAATATCTTCTTCCATATTTGTGGTGTCAACATCTTCTTCCTCCTGAACACGAAAACCATTAAAAAAGTTCATTTTGTTTCCAGAATTGGGAACCAACAAATGCTCAATTTGATGAAAAGGTCAGATTTACAACATCATCCTGTAAAAGGGTACGAGAGAAATGCAATGGACACTACTTACAATAACATCAGCATCATTGTCAGATAACTCGTCAAGGTCTGCAAGAAAGGAATCAGCAAGAGTAGCCTGAAAATATGATCCAAAAGTAGGACTGTTAGTAGAGAAACACAATAGATTTTCCCTGAGAATCACACAAGAATGATGAACCCATGAGAAACAAATGCAGAAGAAACAAGTATCTAAATCAAAATCAAAATCGTAATTCCCAACAGTAAGAACCATTATCAAGGAGTTTTTCACTTGAATGAGATTACAGTATAACAACAGACGAGTCACTGGTCGTTATAGCTTAAAACATATTAACATAACAGGATGCTGTATTAGCGTAAAATGAAATAACGAACAGAACATGTAAATTACACAAATAAGAAAACCCTCAGGTCTCAGGACACCCACGAAGTATGAGAAAGCACCAGAAGAGGCAAAGCTTTAATTTTTTGAACTAATCCATAAAACCCCATGAATATTAAACAATTCACTGCCTAAAGAACGTAAGAATAGAAAAGGGAACGAGAAAGAAGTAGAAGAAGTCACCATATTTGCCCGGAAATCGAAGCACCGACTCGATAAGTTTGTTCTACAAGCCACAGAAAAAGAGAAGAATAATAGAACAGATTAAAGGAAATAACAAAATACAAAGGCAAATTTACGAATTGGAAAACTTTCATTAATTGAATTCATGTATGAATTCAATTAAATTTTATTAATAAAATTAGAATTGAATTGAATTTATGGAACAAATTCAATAATATTATAATTGAATTCAATTACACTGTTTGGAACAAATCCAATAAAATTAGAATTGAATTCAATTATTTCATATGACACATTTACCCTGACTAAAAAATAATATTAACTAATAAACAATTACAATTACTTATTATTATTATTATTATAGTATTATTATTATTAACCTTATTATTATTATTATTATTATTATTTTGAGGGGAATTATTATTATTATTATTATTATTATTATTATTATTATTATTTGTTATATATATATATATTTATATTATTATTAGTGGTGATTATTATTATGATTTGTTGTTTATAATTTATTTATTTATTTATTTATTAAACGAAATTAATTGCTTTATTAATTAATTAATATTATTATTATTATTATTATTATTATTATTATTATTATTATTATTATTATTATTAACCTTATTATTATTATTATTCTTTAGGTGATGGATCTTTGCCTCTGTTTCTTGCTCCAATCGCTGGCCAGTAGCACCAGAATCTCCACTCCTCTCTGCAACCTTTTTCCGAAATTCAGCATCCATATGAGCACGAAAATCAGCAGCCTCCGTCTCAGCTTCTTCTTTGGCTTGCTTCAATCTAGCCATTTTTGCATTTCTGGTCGGCGATGGCGATGGCTGGTGCGTCGGAGAAGAGGCGATGGCGGTCGGCGATGGCGATGGCGATGGCTGGTGCGTCGGAGAAGAGGCGATGGCGGTGGATGGCGGTCGGCTGTTGCTGGAAGAAGACGAGAATAGGTTTGAGAAGAGGGTCAGCGTTGGTGTCGGCGTTGGTGTCGGCTGATGCATGGCGGTCGGCGTTGGTGATGCATGGCGCTGCTGTTGGGAGAAGAAGGTCGGCCGTTGGTGGGAGAAGAGGAGAAGAGGTCGGCTGTTGCTGGATTTCAATTCGCGTGCTTTTACACAAGATTTCAATTCCCGTGTTTTTACATAGACAGATGGAATTCAAATCACACATGGGTTGAATTCCATCTGTCTATGAGTGTTCCAAACAAGTGAATTGAATTCAATTCCACAATTGAATTCAATTCCTTGCTTTCCAAACAGGGTGTTAGTGTTTCTATCCCCCTCCAGAAGCCAATTAATGCTGGAAGCTTGTTTGTAGAAGGATTCTTGGTCAGTTAAGGCATTAAAAATGTTTGTCATGACCTCTTGCTCCTTAGAAGCAAGCTGAGTCGAATTAGGAAAAAGCCTCATTTGATCTTGGATGGAATTCAAAATGGCTTGACAAGTCTCAATTCTTTGAGTTAAATCTCCTACCTGGACTGAATTAAGGGATTTTAGGGCAGCCTTGATACGTTTGAGTTTTTTCACAACATAGAACATAAGAGTACTTCGAATATGAGAATTCCAAGCTTCTGGTATGATTTGAAGGAAGTTTGGTTGATTGACTAAGAAGTTGGAAAATCTAAAAGGAGAATGTCTCCTCTGAAGAACAGTGGAGGTCCTAATCACTATTGGAGAGTGATCAGAAATATTTGGATTGAGAATCTCACCATAAGATCTGGGAAATTGGGAGCTCCAGTGCGAGTTAATGAGGGCTCTATCTAGTTTCCTAGCTATATGGAGATCACCAGGTTGTTTGTTGAACCACAAGAGTTAAGATCAAACACTTCACAGTCCTCCACACAAACCCTAAACTCTCTCGTACCACTAATAGCAGTTAAACTGAGAGGATCTGCCTCGTGAGGGAAAAGAATAGTGTTAAAGTCACCTACCAATAACCAAGGGTGGTTTCCAACAGAGGGTTTAATGGCAGAAATGTTATCCCAAAGAAGCTTCCTATGATTGAGGTTGTTTGAGCCATAAACACAAGTAACAAAAAAACCAGAAGCACAGTTCACTGGAGACACTTTCAAATGAATCAATTGGTCAGTGGATTGAATAGGGCGGCTTATGCAAGGTTAGTTGTTCTCTGGAACCATTTCATAGATATTGCATCCTCTATGGAGATATAAAAGAAGTTTGACACTCATTACATGTCAAAATCTCTTATG
>JANKOE010000003.1:20710431-20722144 GCA_026284465.1 Erythroxylum citrifolium
AGAGGAGTAAGGGACAGAGATCGTACGTCGTCTTCGTGACCACGAAGCTCGTCTGCTGGTGCGTCGGCGATGGCGGTCTGCTCTGCTGGTGCGTCGGAGAAGAGGAGAAGAAGGTCGGCCGTTGGTGGAAGAAGAGGATAAGAGGTTGGTTGTTGCTGGAAGAAGACTAGGGTTGAGAACGAAACCCACTACTCTCACCTCTCATATTTCAATTCGCGAGGTTTTTCGCAAGAATTCAATTTACATAGACAGATGGAATTCAAATCACACATGGGTTGAATTCATGCTACAAAGAGTGTTCCAAACAAGTGAATTGAATTCAATTCCTTGCTTTCCAAACAGGGTGTAAAGGAAATAACAGAATACAAAGGCAAATTTACGAATTGGGAAACTTAAAAGTGGAAAGATTAGTGGATACCTCTGCGTCTACCTATAACAAACTGGAATCTGTTAAGCGGAGACGAAGCTTCAGAACAGAGGTTATGAATTTTACGATAATACAAGACATCGACATTCAGAGAGAAACGGGGACTAAGATTTTATTTTTGGGCCACAGAGCCCAAGTATCGTTAAGCCTTTTTGGACACTGGACTTGGACTGTACTTAATTTTGTGGCTTTCAAATCCACTGGTTTTGGTATAGGATGTGGTCAGTCAACCTTCCTAGTCATGTTTCAACAACGTGTTCAATTTGGGTGCTTGCTTGTCGGCAGACTCTCGTCACTTACAACGTCCTTTAATTATCAGTTTGTTTTTTTAAATAAAATCCAACCACCTTTTGTGCGACACACATTTTGATTCTTTTCATATCAAATCTTATTAATATTTATTTTAATAATAAATAAATAATATCAAAGAATATTAAATTTTTGTGAAAAACGAAAAAGTCAAAATTATATGCTTAGATCTTATTTGATAAATGGTGGATTTATGAGGAATAAAAGATAATTGGTTGTTTGACTATTTCAAATCGTTGATAATCTTGATTAGGTCGGTGAATTGAACTCAATCTATTTCTATTGAAAATGCTCTTATGAGGACATTTTACTCTAATAGTTGAGAAATTGATTGATGAAAAAATAATTGTACCCAAAAGTTATTACAAATTATTTAAGCTGTTATATTTTATTATTACTTTCCCTCCGTCAAACTTCAACTTGATTAATACGGATTAAAATGAAATATGAAATATTAAGATGTAATAGTCATGTATTTACAAAATCTTTTTTTAAGTCATGCTATCAAATCATTTTATATTAATATTAAACAATTAATTTTATTAAATATTTTTAAATAAATAACTGATTTAGCTAATTTTACCAAAAATTGTTAAATATGGCTTAATAAAAAATTTTAAAATTTTAATTTAATTGGTTGTAAGAAAATAGTTAAAAGTTAAAACAGAAACACCGGCATCTTTGGAAATGGTCGAGGAATTTGGATGAGATATTGTCCAACTACGTGTGTCTCTCTCCGTCATCTCTTCCCGATTCCCACTTTCCAAAATGAGCAGATAAGTGGTGACCTGAGCTCCAGAGCTTATGGCTACAACTGATTTGTCTTCTTCGTAGTCCTTTCGGCCCAAATTTGGAAAGCACAGAGCCTTGTGTGGTAATGCTTTTTTTATCCGTTTCTGTCACATCCAATTTCAATGCGGACCTCACACCGCTACTGGTCTCAGGTGAAATTACGACTTCCTCTTGCTAGGTGCTCCGACTCCGACACCGACCGATGAAGAAATGCCTCTCTAGATTAAGGGTTCCAATGCACGAATCAGATTCGCACTTGCTCCTTGTTCTTGGGAATTCGGATTAGTTGGAACTCCTCAGCCTATCATTATTCAGTTGCATCCATTATCTCATTTGATTTAAAACAGGTAACTAACAGATTATTACATGATCTTTTTAAGAATTTGAACTTTTAATGCAATCCATAACAATTTGAGAAAGATGTAAGATCTCTCCCATAAACTCAAAGCATTAATAGTAGGGTTTAGTTTATCTATTAAACATCATTTGATTTGATGATGTTTCATCTCTAAAAGTAAGATGAGAGCAACCCATACCCCAAGGGAGGGACTACTTGAGAGCCCTATCATTTAATGTATAATACAATCCCAATTTAACCCTAAACCCTAGTAAAATAATGAACTATGTCGGAGATATTTGTTCGAAGCCTCAAAAGACGCGTCTTTACAAAGCAGAGGCATAATATTCTCTAATATAATATTCCCATATTTCTTATTTTTTACACTTCATTACTGTTTGTTACTGTTTCATTTAACGCTGTTTACTGTTTAGTTTATCATATCACATAAAGATTTTAAATAATTAAAGGCTCAGTTTGACATGAATTGCCTGTCCTCAACATTATATAAAGCTTACAGGCCCAAAGATAAGTGTTTGCGGCATCTCTCGGCTTCGGTGCCCCATTTTGGTTGGAGTCTTTGAAGGTTCAAGCTTTTCCGGGTTTTGGGTGCGGGAGAGAGGTTTGAGGGTGAAAGGGTGTCCATGGCTGAACAGGGTATTGTGTCCGGTGATTTGTCTGTGAAAAGGGCGAGAGAAGACGGAGACAATGGAGTTTCAGCGACCACAGAAGCTATGGAGACAGAGAATAGCGTCAGCTCGCAGTATATATCAACTGTTATTCCCGGATGGTTCTCTGAGATTAGCCCAATGTGGCCTGGTATATTTTTGTCTCTGATTTTCTTTTCGATTGTTTCGAGATTGTAAATCCCAGAAACTGTTGAGTTTCCATTACAGAGCTCTGTCTACTTGAATTTGTTTCTGTTCCTTTTTTGAAGTCGTTTTTGCATTATATTGGAATAAAGATTGTGTTTTTTGTTTATAATTCCTCGCTGGCTTGTCTCATATCTTCTTTAACTTCCTTTTTGTGATATAACTTTCACCGGTGCAAGTTTCCTGCGTGGTATTTTGTTTCTTTTTTTTTTTCTTCTATATCTAGCATTCGAAACACTCGTAGCTTCTTCATTGTATTCAGAACCATATTCTGCCGTCTGCTAACAAAGAATATTAGGGACTTATGGAGAGAAGCTTCCTTCAACGGAGTTCGAAGGATAGTTGGTTACCTTATTGGAAACCAATGTAGGAAGTCGACGGAACACATATCGTGACGGCTTTAATTTTCATCCGTTGCTTGAGTGTTCCCTTTTTACCCTGTCCACCTTCTTCCCTTTCAAAATCTTCTTCGTTGCACTTATATCTGAGAAAGGGGCTGAATATATCCTTTAAACAGCCGCTAGTATTCTATTATTTATGTTGTATCCTATCTAGTTAAGGATTCACCATAATTAACTTTTCTTTTCTTCACGGCTTACTTGAGCTTTTCTTCAAGTTATAGCTGGTTATCTGAAGCCTGTTGCAAACCAATATTATATATTTTCACATTCGTCTGCACTTTCCAGAGTTTAGAGTTTACTCTTTTAGCTGAAACTTCATGTTTAAAACATGCAGGGGAGGCACATTCTCTCAAGGTAGAGAAGGTCTTGTTCGAAGGGAAGTCTGACTACCAGAAAGTTATGGTCTTTCAGGTAATGATTGTACTCGTTTCAGTCTGTAGTTTCCAGTTTCTACTTATAAGTTCATATGGATCGTAAACCGTGTTGTTGGTATCTTGTATGCAGTCAGCAACCTATGGGAAAGTGCTTATCCTGGATGGAGTTATTCAATTGACGGAGAGAGATGAATGTGCATATCAAGAAATGATTACTCACCTTCCACTGTGCTCAATTCCAAACCCAAAAAAGGTAGTTACCTTGTGCTTTAGAGCCAAGGAAAAGTATGCACGAAGTTCCAAATTTTTACCTGATTAATATAGGCAACAGCTTAGAAACTTGTATTCAAACTTGGTTCGACCCTGTTCAAATTTGTCTTAATTGTCATAGACTCCATAGTGGTTATGACAAATCATATTGTGGCATTGGTCTATTATCACAAATCTGCCTTTTCATTTCTGGAATGGCATTATGTGCTTTTATTTTACGAATAGTTATCCACCATTTTTGGAATTATGGCGGAAAAATTCCCTGAAAACATCATATGTCTAATTTGATAGTTCAAAGTCAAACCTTGGGGATTGTGAAATTGATGGAAAAAACGAATTGTATAGCTCACAACTGGAAGACTTAAAATTTGATCAAAAATTTCCCTTTCGATTCCGCATTTTGATTCTATATTCTGTTTCATTTTCAGGTTTTGGTCATTGGTGGAGGAGATGGAGGAGTCCTCAGGGAAGTTGCCCGGCATCCTTCTGTTGAGCAGATTGATATCTGTGAAATAGATAAGATGGTGGTTGATGTGAGTTGGCTTTCCTGCATTCTGGTCTCCCACTGATTTTTTATGGTCAATTTACCATTGAGTTTATCTATGAATTTTGTGATTTGGGATTCCTGTGATGGAAAGCCTCGTGTGAACATTTTCAGATCTTCAATAATGTGCATGTACTTGAGTAGATGATATGAACATTCTAGTTGTGTTTTTTCAGGTTTCAAAGCGATATTTTCCTGCAGTGGCAGTTGGATTTGATGATCCCCGTGTTACTCTTCATATTGGTGATGGTATGAGCAGCATCTTTCCTATGTTAATTCTTATAAATCTCGCAGGTCCATTTACTCACTGTTTGTCATTCTGTAAACATAACAGGGGTAGCATTCTTAAAGGGTGTCCCTGAAGGAACTTACGATGCAGTTATTGTAGATTCATCTGATCCAATCGGTAGTGACACTTATGTCTCTATGAATGACCCTGGACATTTTCAATGTTCATTTATAAGTGTTAATTTTGTATTATCCTTTTCATTTGGCTGTCATTGTTTCCATTTTCTCAGGTCCTGCACAAGAACTTTTTGAAAAACCTTTTTTTGAGTCTGTGGCAAAGGCTCTTCGGCCAGGAGGAGTTGTCTGTACTCAAGCAGAGAGCATATGGCTTCACATGCACATCATTGAGGATATTGTGGCGAATTGCCGCCAGACCTTTAAAGGTTCTGTCAACTATGCATGGACCACTGTTCCAACTTATCCAAGGTTTGTGCTTATCACCAGCCATTTATTACTCAAGACTTTCGCCTCACCCTCTGCTTAGCTCAGCACGTGACCTAAATTGCACGTCAATGCTACAACAAAGGTGCCCTTTTCTGGGCTTTGACAACCTATACGTTGTGGCTTTTTGGTTTATCTACTTTATAATTGGTCTTTTTTGCAATTATGTTTCCTGTTCCAGTGGAGTTATCGGCTTCATGCTTTGCTCCACTGAGGGACCTCCAGTTGATTTCAAGCACCCTGTGACTCCCATGGAAGCTATTGATATCCAGGGACGGCCACTGAAATTCTACAATTCAGAGGTTTGTCAACTACTCCCTTTTGGATTTTCATTTGCAACTTATTTGCAGTTAACCACAGATTTTCCCATCTAAAGTGACTTTGCAATGTTGCTAATTTCAGATCCACACAGCATCTTTCTGCCTACCATCTTTTGCAAAGAGGGTGATTGATGCAAAAAATAAGTGAGGTTAGCTTGAAGAGACTGAGAGGAGGCAGGAGTCCTAATGTGGTAGTGGACAACTACGTTAAAGAGTGATCCATCTATAAATGGGCGACGAAATAAATTGGAGTCTGAATTTTAAGTTCTTTAGGTTTAATTGGGAAGAGTTGCACGCTGAGTTTCATTTGATTGATTCAGACATTCCCCATTATCATCAGTTCAACTATGCAATTTTTTGAAATCCACTCTGTAATTATTGTTGCAGCTGTTTTTCAACCAAATATCAACCATTTCCTCTGTAAGGATAATTGCATTACATATATAACGTGAAGGAAACTAGTAAGCATAGAAGCAATTTCACAGATGAATAAGACAGGAAGCAATTATGCCAATCACAGAAAAGTGCCGCTGGGGCTGCTATTCCAAGCCATGGAATTGCCGTTCGTGCACAGCTTCAATATCTCGGGTGGTCATTGCTCTCCCTACTTGTTCATCAACTTTCTTCTCCAACTTATGCCATTTGCAATCATAGAAGTAAATCAATAAGGCCAACCACTTGATCACATTCACCATGCAAAGCAGCGAAATCTGAGCTATGATTCCGCTCCCACTTGCACTGCATCTAGAATATAAACATGGCAATCTCAGACCAACTCCACAAGCTACGAAAACTAGCATCAGAAAACGCCCCTGTGATTTCCTTCCTTTGCTCAGAAAGTCTGACAGGACAAGTGCACGAGCCCCGTACACTTTCTCATCTAGCACCGATATCACTATACTCATGTTCCACACAACGCTCCATTCCAAGAACTTCACCAATACTACTGCAGAAGCCACCCCGTAAAATACGGAATAGGGCACACCAAGTCCATCATTTTCCAAATTAACATAGGAGTTCCCAGGGAACCATATCAATCCTGGCAGGGTGCAAGTGTAGAGAGCAAGGACGTAGATTGATGTAATGAAACTACCTCTCAGAACATTGCCTTGAATTGGCTTGTGTATCATTTCCTTGAGGGTCATCGGCTTCTCTTTAGTGTACAGTTTCGATGCCAAATCAACAGTTACAAGAACAGTGGAGAACTCGATAAGATGGAGGGGAATCAGATGAAGAAAAAGGAGTTGAATCAACCTATAGATAAAGCTCTCATCTAGTTTAGAAAGATACCCTGGTATTGGCCACCAACGGTGGTACTGGCCCGGAGGAGGCGTTAGGATGTTGTTAGCTTCAACCAGAGTTGTTTGCAGGAAAATTTCATAGTAGATTGAGAAGAAGAAGAGCGGGAGAGAGATGAGTAAGGTGAAGATGAGGAAGTTGATGTTCTGGGTAGAAAGTATTAGAGCTTCTCTGAGGATACCAAAAACCCCAAGGTTGTGATTCTCCATGCCAGGATTGTTCTCCAGCTCCATCCTCATACTTGGGAAAGCTCACGCTGATGTTCTACAAAATATCTCTCGATCGACAAGTTCTCTGTGGTTTGTGTGCTCGGAATTTTCTTTCCCCGAGTTACATGCAAGTTGACTTGGGACAACCTTTTTTGTCTTTTTTTTAAGCTTCAACCGAACAATTACATTAGTCACTAATATGGTATACCATATTTGTCTTTGCTTCTGCTTCGTTGACTTGGTATTCCTTTCGTTTCCTCTCCTCTAATTAAAAGAGTGGAAAGGCCAATCTATGCCCTCTCATAATCGGAAAGTTCCTCTGACAGAAAGCTAAAAAAGCAACTTCTCAAAGAAAGTTTATCAAAAACGTATTACAAGCACTTGACTCGAATCGAGCAATATGGGACTAATTAATAATATACTTCTAAGTGAAATTTTGATTAACTAAGTTCAAATTTATAAGTAAATCAATCCAATTGAACTTGAAAATTAGTTGGTTTACAACGCTCTTGACCTCGTATATTTCATCGGCCATGCCCAAATTACAATATCATCTCAACGGAATCATTCATCTAAACAGTATAACATCTACACATTGCCAACAGCAAGACTTTTATCACACAAGTTGGAGTCCAGAAAGTAAATGGCCATCCCAGAAAGGCCAATCTTTTATCTTTAGTCCTGACCAAGTACCCTATTCGAAGACAGGTTTTGGGGAAGCGTTGGGAAAGTGAAGATGCAGGAAACTCCCTAGCTGCTGGTGTCTAGCGTGATGATGCTCTAAGTGGTATCCATAGATTCTACTAAGAGTAGAATTCACCCTTTTGCTTCTATGCGTAACCAAATTCAGTGCAAGTCGTTCAGAGTCATTTCCACTTCTATCATATGAGCAATGGACAACCATTGGAAAATGACAATGTTGGTAGGTACATGTAGCAGTGAGCTTTACAACTAGTTCCCCGTCCATCACAAAGGCATTAACCATCTAAAAGGCGCGAGCGTAACCACCACCAATTTTACGATTTCTGGGTACTCACTATCAGTTTAACCAGTACATGACTATCACAGAACCAAACAGAAACATTTTCCTGGGACGATTTCTTTTTCCAACTTTGGATGCACGTTTAGGACCAGTGACCAGTTGTTCAAAGCAGGTTCCAGAAGAGCAACACAGGGTAGACCATAGAAGGAATAGTACCAACACAAACTAGATCAGATGTTTTGGTGGTGCAGTCCAATAAGGATGGACATTGGATACAACAAGGTCCATGAACACTTGCAATTTCAGCACTATCCGAAGCAACACAAACCAAAAGCTAAGGAATGATGAGCAGAGAAGCAGAGATAGGGAGAACTAAAGAGCTTCACCTTCCTGAAGATCTAGCAGAGATGAAAGGTCATAAATAGGATGGAATCTTTGTTGCAGGAGAATACACCTAAAATAGTGTCAACCAATATTCTGAAGATTAGCAATTTTGTAGTGCAAGCAGAACAACATGCAGAACGAGTGGTAGATGCGTGCGGAGAAGCAGAGATGGACAAACCGTGTTGCTAAGATGCAGTAAAGTGGAGAACAATGCCGTTACCAGACCTCAAAACAAAAGATGTAAATCATTTAGAAAACGTTACCTCAATATAAATACTATTGAAAAAGTTAAAACATTAGACTTTATGAATAATAAGTTTGCAACTGAAAGTATGAAAGAGACCTCCCAGTTTCAATCTGAAGGCTGCAAGCGACCTTAAACAGTGTCCATAGCAGCACCATTTTAGCAGCTGAGAGATGAAATCATCCAAAACCAAATTTCTACAAACCTCAATATCATGACATGAACACCACTACATAAGCCTGCTAATCTCACTATTGATACCATATTTACAGAACAGAGGATAAGTCCTCTTATATTGTCCTTTTCTTGTATCACTTTGGCTCCAACCTTAACCTCTGCAAAGACAAGCAAGCACATAACTAGGATATTTAGGAAAACATCAAATTCCTTTCTTCACTTCAATTAGAACAATGAATATATTCCAAATTTTAGTATCCAAATCCCCCATGTACAAACATGTTATCTAGCAGCATAACTACAACTTCTGCCAAAATATAAATGGAAAAATCCAGATTACCAGTTAGCATAAGGAGAATCACGTCGGCTATGGCGGTATGGAGGGGACCTGCTGTAGCGGCGATCACGGCAAGGTGTTAGGCTGCGGCGTCGAGAAGATCTTCTCCTGTACGGACTGTAGCTTCTGTCAGATGACGTTTATAAAGTATCAGTGACTAAGAATGCTCTTGATTATCATTACTAAAAAATGTAAATTCGGGATTAGATGACAGTGCCAAGACAGTGACAGAAGCCAACTATCCTAGAAATTTTTAACCTCAGGAATCTTAACAAAAGGGTTACAATAAGAGTATTACCATGAACCCAATCTTCAAGTTTATTAGCCGATCCAATTAACAAGTTGATTTTACTTGCAAATGCAGAAACTTTTGGCATTATGGAAAACCCAGCCATATGTCAAAACAGAACATGAAAGGAGCAAGGTGAAGAGAGACAGAGGCGAAGAACTGGGAAGGGTGAATCCATTACACGCACCTGTGTTCATAATAACCATAACTTGGACTTCTAACGCGTCTGGGACTTGGGCTTCGACGACGGCCACTTCCCAAGCCTCGTGAACCAATGCGCAATCGACATTCTCGAGCAAAATGACCAGGTTCACCACACTCATAACACTTCATGTCATCACCATAACCTCGCCGGCCTCCACCTTTGGAGTTGTGAGAAAGTTCTACACGCCATCCATTCTTACCTGCATATACATATCTTTGGAGTTATTGTTTATCATGGTAACAGGGTACACTCAGAAGATTATCCACTCATATCAAAAATGACAAGTATGAACACCGGACACATTTGACAATGAACTTGATGTATTAACAAACTTAAATACAGAAAGTGGATAACCATAGGATTCTTTAAGACAAGATAAGAGATAACGAAGAAATCTTCTGACCATCCAACGCATGAATAGCATCAAGAGCATCCCGGCGATCATCAAACTCAATAAATGCATATCCTGGAGGCCTTCGAGCAACCCAGACACTGCAAGCATTTTCTCAATAGGATCACTCAGAAAGAAACCAAATTAGAAAATTGCAAAGCTCTAGAGTAACAACAACATTAAAGCACAAGCAGCCTAAAGCACTTAAATGCTAGAAACATGACAACAGCTACAAGTGCAGTCTAAGTATCAAGAAGCAACGCAATTTCAGAAAAAAGGAAGAACCTTTGACTGATCTGAAATGGAAATAGTTACTATTACCTGCGAAGAACACCATACATTCTGAATTCATCTTCGAGATCTCTCTCCGTAACACGCGAGTCCAAATTTCCAACGTAAACCCGAGTCATTTTCGCCAGAATTAATCAATCACCAAAGTAATAACACAACTCAAAACATCAACTTGTGAAACAGTTTCCAGCAAAAGTCAAGATTCCCTAACCCAAGTAAAAAATTTTAGTTTCAGGGAAACAGGATCCATAAATCGGAAATTAAAGGATAATGATAAAAACTAAATTTCAGGAAAGAGAAACAATTGTTTCTTTTATAAAAAGGTAAACTGATCACGAAACCCTAATTGGAATTAGGGCTTGAAAACAAAATCGGACAGAATCGAGAGTACCAATACAAACAACAAAACAACGTCAGAGAAATGAAAAACAAAGTTTACCTCAATTTAAACGAACTCAACTGGCTTCAGAAACACCTGCAAAAATCAAAGCGAGAGATTCCTGCGGACCTGTTCTGCAGCCCCCTCGAATCTTTAAAAAAATCTATATTTGCGAACACTTTAGTAGTGTGCCTGGCCTGCTGAGCCCAATTCTAAAAAGTAAACTAAACTTTGGTAGCTGATTTACCATTTAATAGTATCTACGAATATTTTATAAATATTAATTCTGACATAAAATTCTCAAAATATAAGTAAATGTGAATAAATATTTACTCTTTTATTGAACGTCTTTTGATACACATTTAGGCTGAAATAACAATTTAACTCCTAATGTCTACACTGAAATTTAAGATGGACTTTAATGTTTTGAAGTGTTAAAAATAAATTCTAATTCTTGTGAATGTTTAAAATGAACTTCAACGTTTGGAAAACATTCAAAAACAACTTTTAATGGGATGAAAGAGCTAACAAAATTAAACCTCTATTACTTAAATATTGACGTAAAAAAAATTATTGACCTAGAGTTTTTTTAATTTTACTAAAGCGGGACAATAATAACATGACATTTTCTTATTTAAAAATCCCTTCTAACCTCAAGCTACTTACTCTTTTGCATCTTTAAAAGAAGATACTCCACTGATCTCATAATCCTAAACAAAGAATTAATCCTTCCATCTTCAGAATCACTCTTATGAAAGCCACGACTAGCCTTGTTTTTTTGGGTATTTCCAACAAAACAGCTCTATAGCCATATTCGAGAGTTTGGCATCTAGGTCCGGGGCTGTAAGCGTTTTTTTTTCAAGATAAGAAACTGGTTTAATGTGGGTTTGAAAAGCTTCCATTTTTTTTCACGAGAAAACTTTATCAAGAAAACAAATCCAACCTCCCACTTCAAAGCTTCATAACTAACCACTCCATATATGTAGATATTTCTTAATATGTACAAGAGGATATGCTAAAAAGTAAAGGATTGTAACCTTTAGACTGTAACATGTAAGATAGACTGGGATTAGGTGTTGGAATTATGCCCATGACCCAATCGTTATGTAATAGACTGAACACTTTAGTTTTGTAATTATTAATTTTGATTA
>JANKOE010000003.1:20788279-20818709 GCA_026284465.1 Erythroxylum citrifolium
GTTTTTTCGTACACAGCTCACCTCCATCTTTACTTAATTGCCCATCGGTTTTCCTCTATTTACCTGACCAACCTTAAATTGACACCCTTGCATACATGCTTTATTCTCTAATTTTTTTGGAATTTTATATGTCAATTTGCATCCTCCCTCTCGTAGACCATAACACAAGTTTGTACTCTTGCACTAGCTTTACAGTTACCAATTAGCTACATAGAAATTAACTCTTGCGCATGCTTTGGAACTTCGGCTGAATGGTGTCCTTTTGTGCTGCTTCCAATTCCGTGGCTACTAGGAGACAAACTAGTTCGCCACTTCCATGGATCTAAAGTTAAGAGCTTTGTCTTATTAAGACTATTTATTGATTTGTTTCCAATGAACAAGAAACTGAAAGTGATGTCCTACAAGGCAACATATGATAGTGTAAGAGTCTATCCAATTGTATGCTCATTTGACTAGATTAAGAGAATTTTAATCAAGGGAGGTCATTGGAGGATTAGTGGAGGATAATGTTATTTAGTGAACCAGTGGTATAGTATAGACCACCTCGCTTATTTAACTATAATTAATTTAAGGGGTGTGGTTGAGTAGAAGGGACTCATCCATTCTTAACTAAAGGTCAGTGATTCAATCTTGACTTTAGGTATGAAACAGTCTTAAATCCTTGGGCCAGCTGTTCCATCCTGTGAAGTGCCTACAAACTAGCGAAGGGATTAATCATTGGGTCCGTTGGTGGATACCCTGGTCTAGGATAAAAAAATTACAATTCTACTATTTAGTGTTACTCAACAGATTATAAAAAAACAAAAATAAACAAAATTCACTTATCTAATTTTCTTAAAATTTGAAAAATCGAAAAGAACAAAAATTTAAATTTAAATTTAAATAAATAAATAATTTTTTACTAAATTTTAAAATAAAAATAAAAATAGAAACAAAGATGCTTAGGTAAAACTACTTTGGTGTTTTTCCTAAGTAGCAACTTTTGGACATCCCAAACTTTCAAACTTTTGGAAATCTCCACTCCTACCGAGCTTAGGATGACAAACCAGAATTGGCTTCCATCCTATCCTTTTTCTAAACCTACCACCAATAAGATATTTATGAACCATTTAATTTTTTATTCAAACATAAATATATTATTTCAATCTAAATTAGCAATATATTATGTATAAATAATTTGAAAAATCAGGATTTAACGTGTTAAAAAGATATTTAAAATCTAAAAAAATGTGAAAAGAGCAAGAAAACAAAACAGACGGGGGCATTTTAGTAAACAGAAGGAGAAAAAGAGCTGGGAACGTGTGATGGCAAAGTAGAAGCAACCATAGTTAAAGAAATGTAACTGGAGTTAAATAGTTGAATCCAGTCTCTCTCTGTCCATCCATCACCCGGAAGGAAAGTCTCCTCCCCTATAAATAAATCACATACATACGCATTCTAAATTCTTCTCCTCCTTCTTCTTCTTCCAATTCTCACTATTATTCTGGAGAAAAGGCGTCGCTTTTCTCTTCCTTTTTAGTTTTCGGTTTTGATAATCCAACGCAGCCTCCATTTTCTTCCCTCTCCCTCTCTCTCTTTCTCTCTCTCTCTCGCGTTTAAACTTATAAACGTATACTTCCTACTGACCTTCACTTTAACGATAATCTCCGCCGGAGTTTCGTCGCCGGTCTCTGAGGTGTGTTCCCTCAGGTAAGTCGTCGAAGTTTCTGTTATTTTCTTCGTTTGCGATCCGCTTACAGTTTGCTTAACGAGTTCCTTTTCGAATTTTGAACTGCTTACTTAAGAAAATGTGTTGGTTTGTTTTCGTAGTCAGAGTCGAGAGAAACATTCTTTGTTTTACATTTGAAAGAGAATAAACGAAAGGAAATTTGTGGTTGGTTCGAGTTTTGTTACGTCTTCGTTTGCAGCGCAATGGATTCTATGTTGTTGCTTCATGTGTGTAGAGTGTTTTTGTTGGTTAATCTTTTTATTTTAATTTTCTTTTTTCAAGTTTACGGAGACTTGCATGGAATTTAATCATTCCTAGTCACGCGTGGATAGTTTTCTTTTTCTTTTTGGTTTCGGAACGATAATTTTGTGTGGCGATATGTGATAATAGTGCTTTCATTTTGCCGCAGACGCAAATTAAGTTAAGTTGGTCGTTAAATATAAATGTTTACAAATTTGGGGAAATGATTGCACCTTTTGCTTTGCATGAGGGAGAAGGATTGGCAAGTACTTAAAAACAAAATGTAATGCTTGTACCATTTCGTAGTGATAGTTTACGGGTTGTCACTCTAGTGATATGAAGTTGTCTCCTTTCGGTGCGGATCATTATCATTTTTAGCCATTGTTGTTTTCGTACATCTTATGAATCTGTATTGATTGATCAGGCGTGTTTGGTTGCTGAGAAGGTGTATTACTATAGTTACTTTTGTGGTTGTGCTATTGGATAGAGTTCAAGCAAATACTGTTGATAAACATTAAGGATTCTAGTTTTCTTTTTCCTTCTTTTTTCTAACTTTATACTTGATGTTGAGTTACTAACTTAAACGTGATGCCCAATTTCCAACATGTGCATATTATTTTTCCTTTAATGTTTTTGTTTTTGTTTTGCAGGTTTTCTGCTAACTACGACTAAAACATTTGTGGTTGGAGGTATGCACCTCTTATGAGTCATGGTGTCAAGTTCGTGTGTCAACTCTTTAGATTTAGCTGGAAATCTCTTTGATATTCCTCAAACCCCAAGATCTCTTCCTAGAGTGATGACTGTTCCAGGAATTATCTCTGATCTGGATAGCTATGCCGGTAATGATGGGGATTCGGAAGTCACTTCATCTATTGTACGTGAGCGGAAAATTGTAGTGGCAAATATGTTACCTTTGCAAGCTAAAAGGGATACAGAAAGTGGGAAATGGCGGTTCACTTTGGACGAGGATTCTCTTTTATTACAACTGAAGGATGGGTTTTCTCCTGAAACTGATGTTATATATGTGGGATCTTTAAAGGCTGATATAGAACCTGGCGAACAAGAAGAAGTTTCTCAGCAACTGCTGGAGGATTTCAACTGTGTGCCAGCATTTCTCCCACAGGACCTACAGAAGAAATTTTATCTTGGATTCTGTAAACAGCATTTGTGGCCTCTATTTCATTACATGCTACCAATGTGCCCAGACCATGGTGATCGCTTTGACCGTGATCTTTGGCAGGCCTATGTTTTGGCAAATAAAATATTTGCTGACAAGGTTATGGAAGTAATTAGTCCAGAGGATGATTATGTTTGGATTCACGACTATCACCTTATGGTTCTGCCAACTTTTTTGCGAAAGCATTACTACCGGGTCAAGCTAGGATTTTTCCTCCATAGCCCATTTCCCTCTTCAGAAATATATCGAACTTTGCCTGTTCGGGATGAAATTCTGCGGGGACTTTTGAATTGCGATCTAATTGGTTTTCATACGTTTGATTATGCTCGGCACTTCCTGTCCTGTTGCAGTAGAATGCTAGGCTTGGACTATGAGTCAAAAAGGGGACATATCGGACTTGATTACTTTGGTCGTACAGTGTACATAAAGATACTCCCTGTAGGTATTCACATGGGTCGTCTTGAATCAGTAATGAACCTTCCCTCTACATCTGTTATTGCAAAAGAGATTCGCAAACAGTTTGATGGTAAAAAAGTGATTCTTGGAATTGATGATATGGACATATTTAAGGGGATCAGTTTGAAATTGTTGGCAATGGAACAACTCTTGAAGCAGCATTCTGATTTGCGTGGAAAAGTGGTGCTGGTGCAGATAGTGAATCCTGCAAGGGGCTCAGGGAAAGATGTAGACGAAGCAAAGAGGGAAACATATTTAACAGCAAGAAGGATTAATCAAGTTTATGGTTCACCTCTTTACCAGCCAGTGATTCTGATTGATCGCCATGTTCACCGATATGAGAAGACTGCATATTATGCTGTAGCAGAATGTTGCATTGTGAATGCGGTGAGGGATGGAATGAACTTGGTTCCTTATAAGTATATCATTTGCAGGCAGGGAACCTCTTACATGGATGAAGCTCTGGGTATAAAATCAGATTCCCTTCGCACTAGCATGCTTGTTGTATCTGAGTTTATTGGCTGCTCACCTTCTTTAAGTGGAGCAATTAGGGTAAATCCTTGGGACATTGATGCTGTGGCTGAGGCCTTAAGTTTGGCCATCACTATGCAAGAATCTGAGAAGCAGTTGCGCCATGAGAAACATTACAGGTATATCAGTACTCATGATGTGGCTTATTGGGCTCGTAGTTTTATGCAAGATTTGGAGAGATCATGCCAAGATCATTATAACAAAAGGTGCTGGGGAATCGGTTTTGGTCTGGGTTTCAGAGTAATGTCTCTTTCTTGTAGTTTTAGAAGATTATCTGTCAATCACATTGTCTCAGCTTATAAAAGGACAAGTACAAGAGCTATATTTTTGGACTACGATGGCACTGTCATTCCACAATCCTCTATTATCAAAAGCCCCAGCCCTGAAGTTATTTCTGTTCTGAAAACTCTTTCCGAGGATCCAAAGAACACTGTCTTTATTGTAAGTGGTAGAGGGAGAAGTTCCCTGAGTGAGTGGCTTGCCTCATGCGACATGCTTGGAATTGCAGCTGAACATGGACACTTCATAAGGTAAGCCAGTAATGTGGTTCAAGTTGGTAGCTTGTAGAGGGAGATGATTGGTAGGGTGATAATGTATAATGCTTTCCTGTGTCTCTTCTCAGGTGGAATAAGACTTCGGAGTGGGAAATCTATCCTCTGGATGTTGATCTTGATTGGAAAAAGATTGTGGAACCTGTGATGAGACTTTATACCGAGGCAACAGATGGCTCCAGTATAGAAATTAAAGAGAGTGCTTTAGTTTGGCACCATCAGGATGCAGACCCTGACTTTGGATCTTGCCAAGCTAAGGAATTGCTTGATCATATTGAAAGTGTTCTAGCAAATGAACCAGCTGTTGTTAAGAGGGGTCAACATATTGTTGAAGTTAAGCCACAGGTAAATCTCCCTTCTGTTACTTCTTGACATTCTTCTTCCTCTCTGTGTGATACGTGCTTGTATATACTGACACAAACATACTAATGCCTGTATTTTACTAGAGGAAGTATTAACCTTTTTCCCATGCAAATCAGGGCGTAAGCAAAGGGTTTGTTGCTGAAAGGGTTCTGATGAATATGGCTGAGGAAGGGAAGCTTCCTGATTTTGTTATATGCATTGGTGATGATAGATCGGACGAGGACATGTTTGAGAGAATATTAAGGACAGTCTCTGGTCCAACTTTACCTGCAGTTCCGGAGATCTTTGCTTGCACAGTTGGACAAAAGCCAAGCAAAGCTAAGTATTATCTTGATGATACTGCTGATGTTGTGAGATTGCTTCAAGGCCTTGCGGCTGTATCTAGACCCAAGCCTGAGTGTCCTGTTCAAGGCCAGGTGTCTTTTGAGAGCGCTGCTTGAGCCAATTGAAGAACTTGCCTGCACAGTTTTCTGTGAGCTTCATTTTGCTTTATGGATTTTCTGTGCCGGAAGAGAGACCAAGTTATTGTTAACTTAATCTACTGTACAGTGGCAAGCGCATTTTCGTTTGGTAGGTTCTGGGATGCTTTGGTTAGGAGATGACGATACAATTTGAGGAAGTTGATGCCCGGCTATGGTTGCTAGTTTATTTGTGTGGTGGATGAAACATGCACTAGTACCAATAAGACAGCTTCATCGGCAGGGCTATCAGATGTTTATGGTGGATTTTTCTTTCCTACAATGAGAGGACACATCATAACTTGTATAGGTATACTGCTTTTAACATACAACTTTATTCTGTCGGAGGCACAAATGTATCCATTCTTGACAGCTATATCAAATATATCCAACGTATCTGAATGTAGATGATTCCGAGGCATTGGAGGACTGGTGAGCAACTCATTGGCATATTACTGTAAATAGTCACATGAGATTGTATTTAAGCAATAGGATTGCATCTCTCTCACTTGCCAACCCTATAAAGTGATATGAATGTATGAACTTTTCTTTGAAATTTTTGGCAAGCTCCAAGCAATTACTTGGGACTGGTAGTACAGGTTGAAGCCGTATTGGGTGTCTAGACCTATACTGAAATGCTATAAGCAATATGTATGTATGAGTGAATGATTAAATTGTGTTGTTTGGCACAATTCCTGAACAATGGTAGGACATCTATGTTTGTCCGTATTTTCCGGAATGTCTTCCAGGCAATTTGACAACTCGTTCCCGCAGAAAATTGAGTTAAGACACCCGTGTTATGGATTTCAAGAGGGTGGATTCACTGGATTGGCTGGAAATGGCACTTGGGTTGCCAACTTTCTTCTAGCTGGCTCACAATTCAGAAGCTGTTGTTAATGTCGTTCGACCGTTACCTGCAAAGGATTGAGATTTGCTTTTTTGACCATTTTCGTGTACATTCACGATGCTCGAGACGCAGAATCCTGAAGCGAGAGAGAAAATTGGATAGCTACAAATAATACAACGGAAGGTTATGTTTTGAGGAGCAGAAGCAAAGAAAAGGGAATAATGGAAGATGTTACGAGGTAGGATAGCGGATGGCAGAGGCTGAGGTGACAGTGGCAGTTGTTTTCTTTTGTTTCTTACCGAGATCAGAATGATGACGAGTAAATGCTTTTAACGTATTGTTGCTTGTCTCTTACCAAGATCCGATTGTTGACAGCGAATCGACGCTTTTAACGTACTGTTGCTTGTTGCGTGTGTGTGGGACAGTCTACAGGTTTTGTACTATGGCGATGGCCGTCGTCAATTAATTCGTACCCGCCTGTCGGATCCGTGTGTTTCATATCTCTGGTGAACCTTACCTCATCTTCAGAATTACGGATGTCTCTATGTTTCCTAGATCTTTGTGTTATATTGACAAAACAATCATGGACTTGTACATGATTCATAGTAAATGTATATATTATCTAATTCTATTTATAACGGTTTGGTTTGACAATTAGCTAATTATATTATCTAATTTTATTTATAATGGCTCTGATTGTTTTAGCTGTTAGTTAATACTTAATTATATCAGCTGGTTTGACCAACGGATTGTATTAACTATTTGTCATTTGATGTTTTGATAAAATTAGCTGTTTATGTGTAAAATAACTTATAAAGACATGACTTTAAAAAAATTTATAAGAGTATGATTTTAGTATTTTGTTGAATATTTTTATAGTAATTTAGATTTTAGATATTTAATTATACACAAAATAAGTTTATAACTCTAATAAAAAATATAAAACATGTAATAATAATAATAATAACAAAATCTAATAATAATAACAATAACAACAAAATCCAAATCTCATCTCTAGTTTTATACCTATGTTGTTTGTAAACTTACTCGATGAACTATCATATACACGTTTTGATGAATTTATAGATAACAGTTGTAGTTAATCCCATACATTTTAGATAGGTTAGAAATAAGTTTGAAGGTATGATTGTCTTTCAGTAAAATTTTTATCAGCTAATTAGTTGAAAAGCTACTTTCAAGTAACTTTTCAAAAAATAACTGGTTGAGTTGAATCATCCAACTTAACCAACTCCTAACCAAATAAGTGTATTAACTGTTTGATTGTCAAACAACTAATACTAAAAGTTATCTACCAAACACCCCGATATCATGAAGCTAAGTAATTGTTTCTAAGTTACTTGTTATGGTCTGTCTAGGCTTCAAAGACAACGAGGAGGACGACAACAACCAGGATGATTAAGAAAAAATTGATAAAAGCCTATGCATATTCATTGGTATGATATTTTTTAATTAATCAAGATATCTACAATTTCTTTTTTTATGAGTTATCTAGAAATATCTCTCTATTAGTTAAGAATAAGACTGTATACAATTAAATCTGGCGCTTCAACAAAATTTCAAGTGAGTATTGTTATTAATGATGTGTACAATTGTAATGGGTTTTATTAATAAAAAAGGTAAAGCATATATTAGAATACTATTTAAAAATTTGTATAAATAATTGCAGCTGTAAATATTTTAAATAAACTATGTTATCAATAAACAATTTTATCCAAACACATGAGCTTTTCGGAGGAAGGAGGTGGGTGATGTCAAATCACGTGGCATCGTTAGCCAACTTGCCCATGCCTTACTTATCAGATATATTCATAATATTTATTCACCTGTTTTAATTAATTCAAGCACTACTCATGTCTCATGGGGTTGGTTTTTCATACAAACACCTGAAATTTAGCTGCCTGCCACCAACCATTCCATTTCAACAGAAGTCTCTCTCACTATTTCTAGAGGACCACTCAAATCATATAACGTGCTCCCGTTCACTCATCAATCACATCACATTTGCGTTCTTTTCTTCACCAAAACAATGAGTTTTACTAAAAAACACAGTCCCATTAAGAAGCACTAAAGGTTGAAGCAGCAGCAGCAGCAAGAACTTGTGTTAACAGAATAAGTTTACATATCATATTTTAAGATATAACAAAGCGAAGGCATTTAAAGCGTTAAATCTTACTACGAGGCAAGAATTTAAGAGTAACTTAGAGAATAAGTGTGGGTTTGTTTGGTTTTTTTTTCTTTTTAGACCAGGATATTTATCGGTAGATCCAATGACTAATCTCCTCGCTGATTTGTAGGCACCTCACAGAGTGAGACAACTGGCTCAAAAATTTAAGACTGTTCCATACCTAAAGCTAAGGATCAAACCCTGACCTTTAGTTAAAAATAGATGAGTCCCTTTCACTTAACCACATCCCTTCGTTTGGTTTGTTTGGTTTTTAACAAATAACATAACACGGAAGGGTGCTTGTGATTCTTCTCCCCCTTTTTCACACTGCCCCCACTGAGCAGCAGACCAGTGTGTCCTTTCTTCACTCTCTTTTTCCAGCTTCCTTTCCTTCACTTTTCTTTCTCTCATTTCACCCTCACCCTCACCTCTACATTTCATTTCTAAAAGATCCCATAACCCAATTAGCAGCCTCTCTGCTTTCCCTTTCCGTTTTCTTTCTTTTAGTCCTCATTTTGCATCAAAGTTCACTTCTTTTTTGCGTGTACGGACTAGGGTTTTTGAGCATATAGTGGCTTGAATCTTTGTTCCTGAGCTTCTTTCTGTGTTCCTCTTCAGAATAGAAGCAATGCGGTTGTTGAGCAAGAGTGTGTTGCTTCTGGGTCTCACTCTTTTGCTGCTTCTTGGGCATGTCTCTTCAGCTCCTTATACCACTTCGCCTGCAAGTGAGTGAGTCAGTCAGTGCGTTCCTTTTGTGTAAATAAGCTTGAGAGCAAGTTTTCGTTTTTGATCTGTGTTGATAAAAAGGCCGTGAACTTGTATCATTATATTGAAGTTTCTTCACTTTCTTATGCAGAGTTTGTGAGTGGGTTTTTCTCCAATGCTGTGTCTGCTTTCATGAAATGGTTATGGTCCCTTAAGGCCACCACCAAAACAGGTTTAGATCTGTGTGCATACTCTTTCTCTGACGTGTGTGGTTTTTGTGTGCAAATATATTGGCGTGAATGTAGTATTTAAAGGTTTCTGGTCTGGTGGGATTTGTGTCCGCAGCGATTTCCGGTCGTCCGATGATGAAGTTTGAGAGTGGTTATACTGTAGAGACAGTATTTGATGGAAGCAAACTTGGGATCGAGCCTTTCTCTGTGGAGGTGTTGCCTAGTGGGGAGCTTCTAATTTTGGACTCTGTTAACAGTAACATCTACAGGATTTCATCCTCCCTATCAACATGTAGGTGGTTTTCTATAGTCACGTCTGATGATAAATGTAGTATCTTGTTTTACCAGGACTTTTAATGGCTTGTTGGCTTCCTTAGCTAATCTACTACCCATCCATTGGTCAAAAATTGTTGGAATTTAGTGTGTTGGCGTAAACCTGTTACCTCAGCTTCTTTGCACTGGATTTGTTCATTCACTTGAGTTAATTAAGTTAAAATGGTCTTCAAAATTTTGTTATCTCAACTTCAATTTGCAATTTCCGTAATCCACGGGGATGGACCAAGTCATTCTGCATTATGTTTTGATATCTTCTTGGCTCTAGTTGGTTAAATCAGGAGGCATTTTTTTTATGGAAGTTCTGTTTTGCTTTATCTGTATTTGTAATTATTTGCAAAGATTGGAAAGAAAAATCCTAGAGAAAATACATTTCCCAGTTAACTGTGCAATTGATATTACTCGCAGGGTGGAGCAAATGGTGCTGACACATTAATCCATACGAAATTGTCTTAAAACTTTTAGAACTATAAATTCATACATGCTGCAATATAAAAGTATTACAAACCTATTTGAAGCACTTGGGAGACATGGCCTTCCTTAATCCAAAACGTAGCTGTATTTTGGAGCCATATATTTGCTTTTGAATTCCTATCTTAAAATCTGAAATGTCCATGTGAAACAAAGCAGGTTGCATTTGCATGATGTCTTACTGCACACTAAATGTAACATTACAATTTGGTCAATCTTTTTCTTAAAAGTTTTGGTCATTGAATCTCCATAATTTGTATATTGGCTTTGTCTTACCTGTTCTTTTTTGGGTGGACCATTGATGAATCACAGACAGCAGGCCTAAGCTGGTTGCTGGATCCGCTGAAGGATACTCTGGACATGTAGATGGAAAACCCAGAGAAGCAAGGATGAACCATCCTAAGGGCCTTACAGTGGATGACAGAGGAAACATCTATGTTGCAGACACCATGAATATGGCTATCAGAAAAATCAGTGATGCAGGTAAATCCTTATTGGGTGGTGCCTGTAGGTATCATATAAAGCATCTTCAAGGATCTTTGTAACAACCTTATGTGATCATTAGATTTATCGTTTACAGATTTTTATAGTCTTGGTGACAGTACATTCATTGTAAATCTTTCCACAGGGGTCACAACCATTGCTGGAGGGAAATGGGGCCGCGGAGGGAGCCATGTAGATGGAGCAAGTGAGGATGCTAAATTTTCCAATGATTTTGACGTGGTTTATATTGGAAGCAGTTGCTCCTTGCTTGTTATAGACAGAGGAAACAAGGCAATTAGAGAGATTCAACTCCATTTTGATGACTGCGCATATCAGTATGGAAGTGGCTTTCCTGTAGGTAAGTTCATCTTTATTGTTTTTCTTTGTTTGATTCTCTCAACATGATAGGCTTTGGTAACATGTTCTTTCCTTCAGGCGTAGCAGTGCTGGTTGCAGCTGGGTTTTTTGGTTACATGTTGGCATTGCTGCAACGCAGAGTGGGAACAATTGTTTCTTCACAGAATGTAAGTGTCACCTATTGGCTTCTGCACTTGATAACATAGTATTGCATTTTACTTGAACGAAAAAGAAGATTACTCATGAAAATGATCAAGTTTGTGTAGTATGTTTTATCCTTTAATTATTGGCTAAGAACTACTCTATACCTTTCTCCTTCTTAGTGTTTTGGTAAATTTTGTTTTCTTTAGGGAATCACATGCCAGTTGTTTGATCAGTTTAAGTTCAATTTGATAAGAAAGTAGTTGAGCATAGTTTCCCCACCAAAGAATATATGTAGATTTTAGCCTCGTTGGGTATGAAACTTGTAACCACTTAACCATATCTTGTCCTTTTGAAGGATCTGGGTGCAATGGCAACCAGCACTACAGCAAGTACATATCAGAAGCCTTTCAAATCAGTTAGGCCACCCTTAATCCCAACTGAAGATGAGCAGGAGAAGCAAGAAGAAGGTTTCTTTGGATCTCTTGGCAAGCTTTTCGCCAACACTGGGGCATCTGTCGCAGCAGTTATGGGAGGAATAATTCCTGGTTTCAGAAGGAAACCACTGAGCTACCAATACCAAAGCCAACAGCTGCATCCGAAGTACTCAAATGCTTGGCCTCAGCAAGACAGCTATGTGATACCAGATGAAGACGAGCCTCCTTCAATTGAAACCAGAACCCCAACACCAAGAAAGACTTATGCTTTCATGTCAAAGGATGCGGAGAAGATGCATCAGTGGCGGCAAGGTCGAGCCTTTTATAGTGATTGGGATGGTGACTATCAGCAACAACATCAGCAGAGACAACATCATCAACGATATCAATCTTCCACCCCACAAACATACTACGAACAAAGTTATGAGAAAACCAATGAGATAGTATTTGGGGCAGTTCAGGAGCTGGATGGAAAAGGTGCAAATGTGGTCATGAAGCCTGTTGACAGCGGAGATCCCATTTACAATCACCATAATATCCACTCTCGACGCCGTTCTGTGGGTTACAGAAATCAGTATTAAACATGTGCAAGAGAGATTTTGAGGTTATAAACAAAATCCATGGACATTATTAGTCCATAAAACTTTAGGTATACTTGGTGCTGGAATTAATTGTGATAGAAGGGAGTATTTGTGGGTGACTGGGAGCTGCTTTAGGTGGTCAAAATGGTGCAGCACTATTACCTGGAGCAGGAATTGCCATAAAAGTGTTATAAGGAAACCCACAAAAAAAAACCTCAGTTTCTGAAATTATGTGGCTTTTCCTTGGTATCTTGCAAGCTAAACCTTACAAAATCTCCTTCTCAAGTTCTTGTTTGCCCTTTTTCTCTGATCTGGTATGCGGAGATGGAACAAACTCAGAAGAAGAAAAAGGGGTAAAGAACTAGGAAGAACCCTACTTGTTCTGCATTTGCAGTTCTTGCAGTAGCCAAGCGAAGAAATCTAGGCAGGGTTTCCCTTCAGAGGCTAACACAGCAGATGATGTGACTAGTTAGTCTTGGGGGTTAAGTTTAAAAAGAAATTTTAATAATCAATTCATAAATTGAATTTGAGTTTAAAAAATTAAAATTAAAAATTTAAGAGTCAGATATGAATTTATAAAAAATTAAAAAAATACAGTATCTTTAAATTGAGAATATAAAATATGAATCATACTATATCTTTTAATTTTTGTATTTATTAATTATAGTTCATTTATTCATATCAATAGATAAAGATTATAGTTTTTCACCTTTATCACTTTTTCACAAAACATCAGTCTCTTCTTATGTTTCTCATCTTTTGTCTAATGATTTAAGTGTTTTTTTATAATATTCATCACGATGAATCAAACTGGCTCGTGTGAATTAAACTGTTGAGGCCAACACAAGAACGTCAAAAGCAGAATTACCATAAGCCAAGACAACAAACATTAACATCTCAATCCCCCTTGACAAACATAAATTAGACACAAAGGAGTCTTAAACAGGCAAGATATCAGCAGTCACAATACACTCCTAGCTACTTCATCTCCTCTTCACTAGACCGGAGCTACCAACTGACGACCCAGAAAGTGAAATAGTTTCAACTGGTGTCTCAGCAAATCCCATTAAGTTTGCCTGTATCATCTTATCAATGCCTCCATTTCCATCCAATTCAACATAACTTCTTTCTTGATCACCTTCTCCATCTTTCAGTAGGTCATTCTTTGTGCTTGACTGCTGTATGGGACCATCCAATTCTATCAAATCTTGCAATTGGTTGAAAACAGGCTGGGACATAGTTAACTCACAGCTATTCACACTAGTAGTTAACTCACAGCTATTTACACTAGAATCTAGCAAAGACACAGAATCCTCATACAAAGTTTGATCTTGTACAAGATTAATACCAAACATAAGTAACAAGTGAGACAGGCTTAATTGTATAAGGCTCCTTGGAAGTGCATAAAGTCTACAGCTAGCAACTGCGCTTCTGGTGTCGGAGAAGATTGTCTGCACTAGTTTCACCAAAATGATTAGGTAATGCCTCCATATCTGCCTGAAAGGAAGTACGTTGGACCGATCCTGTCTACAAAGTCGAGTTAGAAATGGTACAATTCATGTTCACCTCGTACAGGATAACATTCATACAGGAGATACTTACATAAGGGATCACATACGGACGCACCGCAATCCCAATGATCATGCCAATTAAACATGATAGCCCCAGTCCTAGTGCCCAAACTGAAACTGCTCCCAATGCTGTGAAATTATAGCAACATATAGGTCAGGTTGCAACACCAAACGTATCTTATATTCTCTTTAAGCATTAACATGAGACATTAACCCTTCGCTGGTGTGGCAATTCAGATACAGAATTAATCAACTAAGAACCTCACCAGAATGAGACCCTCTCACACAATCCTCGGGCTTCAGATTAATCTGGCGAACCAGCTGGTTCCCATGATCAGAAACCAATAACTCACATTTTTCTGGGACAAATGCCAGCTCAAAATCATTAGAAAAAGATGCAACTTTTCCAGGACCATTCGCCTTCCCCTCCTTAGAGTAATTTCCAGCAATTGTCGTCACACCTAGCATCAAAAGCATCAGAAAGGTATTTTCCACTTGCAGGAACTACAACTTTAGAGAGAGACACAGCAATACCTTGCCTACAATTTACAAGTAAAGAACTTCAAAATATAGGGTCAAACAAATAATGTTCATCTTATGAAACCCCATCAAGATTAGGCCTCCCATTCCAACCTCACGTAGTATGACCCATGAATAAAAGTCAAGTTAATAATACCTCAGTCTCCTACAACTGATAAGCCGCACTTCCATGCACAACCTACACAGGCAGATAACACCTATTCGCACAAGTTTTCCTCTCTTATTTCTCTCGAAAACTTGGGCATAGTGTACCCATTTGACATGGATCCCACAAGGTAGTCCGAATTGTTTCCAAATAAGAACATACAAATAAAATTACGAAAACCCACTTGCAAAAAAAAAAAAAAAAAAACTACAGCGATCCAAGCACCTGATCCGCTGATCTTTCTAATAACACGGTTGATTTTATCAGCAACATAAACATTCCCTTTAAGATCAATAGCGAAACTCCTTGGCTCATTGAATCGAGCAGAACTCAGTTCCCCATCCAGGTACCCTGCAACTCCATCTCCCGAAAACCGATTAACCACAGCCTCTGCAGGAACTTGTAAACCAAGCAATCATAGTCACAAAAAAACTCAAATTTAGTCAAGAATATAACTTTTTTTTTATGATATGGTTAAAAAAAATAGACCTTGGGAATTGGCAAACGATACAGTGTAAAAAGCACTGCCGGAAGTATCGAGGATCAAGAGATCAGAAGTTCCAGGTCGAGAAAGCACCTCATGAGGGTTTATGTTAAGTTTGTGACCATCGATCAACGTAGTTACCATGTAGCCTTCTTCCATTACAACCTTAGGCTTAGCTGACACAAGAAATTGTAAGAAAACAAAAATACAATGTATCAGTACTAATACACCAAGCTACAAACATCAACCTGTTTCACGGTTGCCTTGATTAAGAGGTAGACTGAGGATGAAAGCGAAGAAAGGTAGTGAATAAAGAAGGGAAGCCATGGGTGACGTGCTGAAGATCACGGAGGAGGAGAGACTTGAAGAGTAACAACTTTTCTTTCTGCCAAGTAAAATACTGGGTCAGGTGATTTAAATAAAAAATTAATTATGTTTTGTTAGTATTAAATTAAATAAAGCAGTCTTAAACTCTTAATGGGATTGGGAGCTGCTACACTCACCCGTGTGTGACTAAGACTGTGACCGTATCGAATGTTTTGCCTTACCTCACCTTTCTTTATTTGTTTTTTTTTTCACATGTCCATGGGAGGAAAAATAAAATAAAAAGCAACACCTACGTTGTTCTCTTCTTCTTCTCTCTCTCAGATCTAAGTCTCTCTGTTCATTTCTTCGTCTTCTCAGATCTCTTTGTCGAATCTCTATTCCCGGACCCGTTTGGCGATTAGGTTAGGTCTTACGAATTCTTGATCTGATCAGACCTAGAAAGCTGGACCCAATCATGAATCCCTTCTCGTCCGGCACGCGCCTCAGGTCGGTCCAATTCCATCAATTTCTCACTGCCACGCCATTTTCTTGTTAACTTTTGGGTGTTAAGGTCATTGAATTGGACTGGTTTTTGTGTCTTCTTTTTGGTCAATTCTGGTTTTGGTTGAATTCCGTAGCTTCAGTGGGTTGGGCTTATGATCATTTTCCTGCATTTTGCTTCTGAGTTCTGGTAAATTCGTGAGAGGAGCTGTGTAGTGTCTCTTTCTCTCTCTGGTGAATTCGCTTTTGTTAGTCACGGTTTTGGACTCGGTATAGGGATTGTGGATTTTGCTCTTAAAGAATTGTCCTGTCTTAATATTGTTGCTTTATGAGATTAACTAGAAATTATTAATGTTATTGCATAACGACTAGTCTCTACCTTATTTTAGCACAAACATCGAACTGATGAGAGTAGATGATGGCAGATGACAATATCTGGATAAGATCTCTACCGTTTTGTGGCCTAGTATTTGTGGGATGACGTGCTTAGATAGTTGAATAATAACATCGAGATGCATTTGTTTGTCCAGTGTATGAAGGGCCAACGTTTGTAGAAGATCTTAAGTACGTTGGAATTGTATTAATGAATGTGTATCTTTCTAACAAGGAATTGAGTAGATCTATTGGTTCATTTCTTGTATCCGTAGATGGAACATAGAATATTGCACTTTTTCTACTTCATACCATAATACCTCCTTCATGTGGGTGCATTTGTTTGAAATATGGGTAGAAATGTTGAATTTTATTATATTGAGGGAGCTCTGATACCCCCCTCTGGTGTGGCATTGAAGTGTTGATACCAAACAGCTTTAAAATCTGTACAATCAACTAGCTGTTGGGAAGTTGATACAGTGTGGAGAAAATTCATGTTACCAAATATGAATTTGCCTATACTGAACCAAGCTACAAATTATGTGCTTCGTCAAGAAATTGCATAAATGAATGTGCACTATGTAATTACCTGTTCAATGCAGGGACATGATTCGGGCAATACGTGCTTGCAAAACTGCTGCAGAGGAACGTGCTGTTGTGAGAAAAGAATGTGCTGCTATTCGTGCTGCTATTAATGAAAATGATCAAGATTATAGGCATCGCAATCTTGCAAAACTCATGTTTATTCACATGCTTGGCTATCCAACACATTTTGGGCAAATGGAGTGCCTGAAACTGATTGCTTCAGCTGGATTTCCAGAGAAGAGAATAGGATATTTGGGCCTTATGTTACTTCTTGATGAGAGACAAGAAGTTCTTATGTTGGTTACAAACTCGTTGAAACAGTATCCTTTTTGTAATGTATATTTCATCTTTAGAATGCTCAGAATCCACAAAATTCACTGATGTGCTTCATGTGGTTGAGTGAAAGCTTTTTCATTTTGATATGCTAATCTTAGCGATGAGTAAAATGAAGAATAACGATAAAACAAGAAAATTATCACCCCTTGTGTAGCGGCCTTAACTTGTTTTAAGAGATCTCAACCACTCTAACCAGTATATTGTGGGACTTGCTCTTTGTGCATTGGGCAATATCTGTTCAGCTGAAATGGCTCGTGATCTTGCTCCGGAAGTAGAACGGTTGCTGCAATTTCGGGATCCAAATGTTCGAAAAAAAGTAAGTTTCTTGCCATAATGCCATTGTACTACTACTACTTTAGCAACAGATCCCTGAAACTCAACTTTTGCCTGTCCATTGTTTATTTTCACTAAGGAGGGGCCAATAGCAAAAACAAGGAATAGTGTACTATTTGACTGATGTTTGCGATTTTTTTATCTTTATGGTGTGATGAGGTTAAAGCCTAACTATAGAAAGACTCTTATGGTGGCTATTGTACTGAATCTCTGGTTGAAAAGTGCAACTGGAATACTTATACTTGCACATCTTGATTTCATTTTTGATTTATAAAATTTCCCATTGTCTTCACATTCTTGAAAATTGACAGTTCTGTGTTGGATATAGGCAGCTTTATGCTCCATACGGATAATAAAGAAAGTCCCAGATCTGGCAGAGAATTTCATAAATGCTGCTGCTGCCTTACTTAAAGAAAAGCATCATGGAGTTCTAATAACAGGTGTTCAACTTTGTACGGATTTGTGTAAAGTCAGTCCAGAAGCTCTCGAATATTTCAGAAAGGTATCCTTGTGATGTTCCTTTTGAAACAAGTTTTTCTTATGTAGCCATTCAATTATTACTAACTCCAACATTATTATTGTAGAAATGTACGGATGGTTTGGTCAGAACTCTAAGGGACCTTGCAAATAGTCCTTATTCACCTGAGTATGACATTGCTGGCATCACTGATCCCTTTCTCCATATCAGACTGCTTAAGCTGTTGCGTGTGTTAGGCCATGGAGATGCTGATGCTAGTGATATTATGAATGACATACTAGCCCAGGTTAGTTGGTTTTTGCCTTGTAGATGTAATTGTTTTCTATTTTAAGCAATTATGGTTTATTGGCATGTGCTAATCATTGAATTTCTTATCATTTTCTATTGAGATAAAGGGATAACGAGGATGACTAGATATTTTCAATTACAGGTTCTTGTTTTTCTGTGTAAATCTGGGTTTTGAATGGTTGAGTTTTACTTCAAGTGTCTGTAAGTCAGGGGATAGGAGAAAAAAGGTTTCTGGAGATTGATCATATGATGAAAAATGACATTTTTATGACATAGATTCTCACATACTGGGTCTACCTGGAGCTTCTGCATTCTTTTTGTTGCCTTGACTTGTATGTTTTATGTTGTTTCTTTCTTTCTTGGTTTTTTTTGGGAGTTGCTTGGAATAGATTCTTAGTTTGTGATGGAGTTGGAATAAAGGAGCCACATAATCACACTTTTGAAATATTTCTCAAGGACTAACATTACAACTTACTTTAAGTAAATAGTATTCCCTTAAACTTAATAAGATTTTAGAAAGAAAATCTACTGACTGTATATGATCTACTATGTACTTATCCCCAAAATATATTTCTTGAGTTCTATTTCTCAGCTCCTGCCTAGTGCATTGCTTTGTCATCACCTGATATAATTCTTCATGCCTGTAGTTCCATATGACTGCTTTTTCAAGAGATTAAATGGTCTAAAATTAATCAGCTCCAGTCTTTCTTTATTTCCTCACATTCTTAATAGGTGGCAACAAAAACTGAGTCAAACAAAAATTCGGGGAATGCTATTCTATATGAATGTGTTGAGACTATTATGAGCATTGAAGATAATGGTGGCTTACGAGTGCTTGCTATCAATATCTTGGGAAGATTCTTATCAAACCGTGACAACAACATCAGGTTATATCTTTTTTCCAGTTTCGTAGGTTATTTATTTCTGTTTGTTTTTAGTCACTGTCTGCATATGTGAAGTATCTCCTGCACGTAAGAAATTTCTTTTTCCTGAGCTGCATTTCTTACCTTTTCTTGTTTGTAATTTTGCTCCTTTTTGGTCTACAAGGAGCTAATTGAGCCAAATTTGGGTTATATAATAAAGGGTTAGCACTCCCCACCCTGAATCGCTTCCAACTCTGGTGAGGTTTTGAAATTAGGACCTCCTGGTCCTCAGTAGAGTGTCACCACTGGGCTAGTTACTCAACCTCATTTAATCTCTCCATTACTAACCTTCGAGTTCTCCTGCTAATATGCTGTTGTAAATCATTCCTTAATGCATATGCTTTGTGCAATCTCCCGAATCCATGAAATTTTCATTAGATTACAAATGTTAGACAAGTGATAGTTTGTGTGTGAAATACTGGATTCTCCTCAACTGAAACAAATCCAATATCCAGATATGTTGCATTAAATATGCTGATGAGAGCTCTTTCAGTAGATTCTCAAGCAGTGCAGAGGCATAGGGCAACGATTTTGGAATGTGTAAAGGTATGATTTGGTTGCTCCACTTTTGAACTTCCATGATATCTTGTTTAAATGAACACCAATTAACACAAGAACCCCCATGTTGGTGCAAAATGTCAGGTATTGTAGCTTGACTGCTGTTCCATGACAACTTTGATTGGAAAACTCTGCATGAAAAGTTTTTGCCTCCATTTGTATTTGTTTTGTTTATTATATTTTCCATTTTCTCTAGCATTTTATTATAAGCTATTGTTGAAATATTTAGCTTCTACTGTGCAAACTTGATAAAGATGTATTTGGATCTTTTTCCTTTCAGGATTCAGATGCTTCGATTAGAAAAAGAGCTCTTGAACTTGTTTACCTTCTAGTGAATGAGAGCAATGTTAAGCCTTTAACAAAAGAGCTAATTGAGTATTTGGAAGTAAGTGACCAAGAATTTAAGGGTGATCTTACTGCCAAAATTTGCTCCATTGTTGAAAAGTAAGTTTTGCAGTCCATCAATTGAATATATGACTTGTTTTTGTGCTTCTTGGGTGTGTGATAGTGTTTTTTTTTCTTATTTCGGTAGTATTATTGACATGAATGTATTGGTTCCATGCTTTTTAACCCTTCAAATTCTAGAATAATGTAGCGATGGCTGACTTTTCTAGTTGTGCTGGGATGATCATTCCTTCTGGCATTTGAAGAGATTTAAATTGTTACCTTGGATAGCCATTCATATTTTAACATCTTTTCAAATGAATTTGTTATTTGTTTAACAGGAGAACAATTTTAACTTCAACTTTTTAAACCTGGAGTCTATAACATAATAATAATGTGATCAAAGAGTAAATTTCAATGGCATTATTCTCTATAGTCATAAATGTTGCATAGGCTTTTTCCTTCTTCATCCTTCTGATGAAGACGTCCTGGAGTTATGCCACTCATTCAGTAATGTTGATAGAGTAGTGAACATTGTGTGGGTGATACAGTTTTTCTTTTTGATGCTTTAGGTTTGCCCCTGAGAAAATTTGGTACATTGATCAGATGCTCAAGGTCCTTACCGAGGTAACCATCCGAGCATTAAGTATGACATCTGTGCTTGCTTCCATACTGGATGTTAACTATGTTTCTCTCTTTTTCTCTCCCTCCTTTATCTTTTCTTAATGCTACTATTTGAGCTCTAATGATGTATGATTCTCATCATGCGGGTTGCTATACACACACACACACACACACACACACAGTTCTGTTTATTACTGTATCTTTATTCACTCCGTGCATGTTATTACTTATTCCAGTCAGCCTAATGTCTGCTAAATTTAAGCATGATCCTTGCATTGGTAATCATCTTCTCATAGTTAGCCTTCTATGATTGTAGAATTCTGGCATGCGGAAATGACGCGCTTGGACATGAAATTTTTTTCACGAATCATTCTGATTTCTTCCAATGGTGGTCTTTTAAACTGTTTCAGTCTTTATTCTCCGGAATATTGCATTGAAAGCAGGATTTCACATCCATTACTCGTCTTTATTTGAAATCCTAACCTTTTGATTTTAATCCAAAATTATCTCACGAATGTCCTAACCTTTTGATTTTAATCCAAAATTATCTCACGAATGCTTGCTTGATTGTGGAAGAAGATGAATGTGAAAAGAATAGATCCAGTGTCTGTGGGATAGATTTCCAAGTGGCTTCTCTTTCCCTGCCTGGAGTTGATAAAATTATTGTGATAAATTCTGATCCCAACATAATGCTTAGTAGGCTGGAAATTACGTAAAAGATGAAGTATGGCATGCCCTCATTGTGGTCATAAGCAATGCTTCTGACCTTCATGGATATACGGTCAGGGGATTGTACAGAGCATTCCAGACGTCTACTGAACAGGTATCCAATGTTTTAAGCTTGATAAGAATAATCATTTTTAAATTGTTATTGCTTTTGTTGTTTTTCATTTCGACCTTTAATCTTGTTTGTCATATATATATTCTCAGGAAAGCCTTGTTCGAGTGGCAGTTTGGTGCATTGGAGAATATGGTGACATGTTGGTGAATAATGTGGGAATGCTTGACATCGAAGAACCTATAACAGTGAGTTCGGTCTTAATGATATAACTACTTAGTAGTGCAGGAAATGGAAATTGTACTTTTATTGTGCCAAATACAAGTGAATTTGAAAAGTAGTTCATTATTATGCTAGCTACATTGTGCAACATAAATGTATGAAAGTTCCTCACTCCATAAACCTACAAAGATTTAAGTTTTCCTAAGCAGGTAACAGAGTCTGATGCTGTGGATGTTGTTGAGATTGCTATGAACCATCATTCTTCAGATCTCACTACTAAAGCAATGGCTTTGATTGCTCTGTTAAAACTCTCTTCTCGGTTCCCATCTTGTTCAGAGTGAGTTTACATCTTTTGGACTTGTACTAAATTTCTTAACAAGCATATTGTTTGTGGCCTTGTGAACCTTTAAAAGTGGCTGTTAATTCATTGTCATTGGAGTGACTTGGGTTCTGAACCTGTTACGCTTTCAGAGAACCAAGAAAACATATTTTGTCCATAAAGAAGGTTTATATTGATCTATCTGGTTCAATCACAAGCAGAAACTATATCAAAGTGGTTAAGGTTTTATGCAGATAAGTGGCAAAACAATAACTATTCAAGTGAAAGGGACTGTGGATAGTTGCATTAATGTTTATAGAGAATGGAAAGTTGTGAGCATTTGGTGCGTCGAATATCTTTTTAACTTTAACCATTAAAAAGTCAATGTTATTGATCTTTGTACAACTTTTTAGGAGGGTCAAGGATGTCATCATCCACTACAAAGGAAACCTTGTGCTTGAATTACAGCAAAGATCCTTCGAATTCAGTTCTATTGTTGAGAAGCATCAAAATATTAGGTATGCCATACTATACTCATTATTTCACGTGCTTCTTTGTTGTGGAAGTTTCTGGAATTGGGAATCTGATGGCTGAGATTGTGCAGGTCTGCACTTGTTGAAAGGATGCCTGTTTTGGATGAGGCTACTTTTAGTGGAAGGAGAGCTGGCTCTTTACCAGCTGCTGCCTCCACTTCTGGTGGGGCTCCGGTTAATCTTCCAAATGGAGTTGCAAAACCCTCCACAGCTCCTCTTGTAGATCTACTTGATCTGTCAGATGATGCTCCTGCTCCTAGTCTTTCTGGTGGTGATTTTCTTAATGATCTTCTTGGTGTTGATTTATCAGCACCTTCAACACAAGCAGGTTAGTTTTGAATGGATCAAGTCCTAACTTGGCTTGTTGCAATATTTAAACTGTCTGCTCTAGGGTTCTAGGCATCCTTCTGTTTAACTATGATTTTACTATGAGAAGGTCACGACAGAATTATGACGTGATTTGGCTTTATACTGCTGTTTGACCCATTTTCACAACCATAGCAGGCATTGCCTACAAGGGGTTTCAATTGTTTGAAATTTTAGTCAACCCAGACGTATTTATCTGGTTGAAACCCTCTAATCCTGACAGTGACATGTGACAATTCTGAATATGTTAGCAAGCACAAAGCCAGGCGGCTAATAAATTTATAGGCACGAAAAGGACATCATACTCAACTGCCCAATTAAGTCCCTGGGACTCTTTCCTAGGATAATCTGAATATTCCTTCAAAAGTTGTCTGTTTTTCCAGCCCTATGTCCCTAGATAGACTACTAGTTAACATTCTTACACGCGTTAGACTGCTACTCCCCTAATATTCCAGACTTTTTACTATTACAATCATTTATTTTTCCCCCTCCTTCCCTCTAGGTGTTTTTTCAACTAAACACCCCACGTTAACCAACAAATTTGATTAGGACCTGCAGTTAAGTGTGCCCCGCCTCTTCTCTTATTCCAACCAGTTCTCAGCCTGTTTGTTCAATTTCTTAATTTGTTTGTTTCAACCAATTTCTAAGTTAACCGCTATAGTCTTCTATGACTTTCCAAGTATACCATCCTTGCTTCTGGTTTATGTCAAACATAATGTTGGTTCTGATTTATACAATCTAGGCCTGGGCCAGGCTCCAAAAGCGGGGACAGATGTTCTTCTTGATTTACTGTCTATTGGAACACCTCCAACTCAAAACAACTCATCTGCACTTGATATATTATCATCTGGTCAAGAGGGCAAAGCACAAACTGCTACACCAGATTCGTTGTCATTCCCTTCTCCACTTCTCACTCAACCCACCTCTTCAGCTGGCGCTTCTTCTGTGATAGATTTGTTGGATGGATTTGGTCCCAGCCCATCCAAATCTGGTCAGTTTCTTTCAGATTACTCTTTTATGATTGGTTGCTGCTAGATTATTAACATTCTATTATTTTTTATCGGCAGAGGATAATGGTTTAGTTCATCCACCTCTGGTTGCATTTGAGAGCAGTAACTTGAGAATGACGTTTGACTTTTCGAAGCCCCCTGGGGACCCACAAACAACAGTAATCCTGGCAACTTTCACAAACTTGTCGGTTAATCCTTTCGCAGATTTTATTTTCCAGGCTGCAGTTCCCAAGGTAATTCGTCTTATTTTACATCTTGTACTGTGGCTATCTTAATTTAATGACCTGTTCTGCTCTTTAAATTCTGATACTCTTGTATAAACTAGGATACATAGTTGAAATTTAGAAACTTAAAGCTCATACTATGAAGTGTTTGTGGTTTGGTATACTTTTGTGACCTTATACATGATAGACAACAGAAACAAGAAAGTCTGGCAATTTTCTGTTTTCTCTACATGATGTTCTTTTATCATTACAGTTTCTTCAACTGCACTTGGATCCTGCTAGCGGCAATGCACTACCTGCAAGTGGTAATGGTTCCATAACACAAAACTTGAAGGTCACTAATAGTCAACATGGGAAGGTGCACGACTTTCTTTCATTGTAGAATTGTTATTCTTTTCCAAGATTCATAATATGACTTGAGTAGTGAGCAACTTCTTGTTCACAGAATCTAGGAATTTTCAAAAGTCTTTAGCATTAGGACAAAGAAAAACTTTTGCCATGTTGCTAATGTTTTAGCATCCTCTGAAATATAAATTTTCCTTCAGTTTCTCGGAGATGAAAATTGTTTTATTTGTTACCTGTACCGGAATTACTTCGTGTACTCTATGCTTCTTGCAAGTAGGTTCTTGTTTTCTCACAAAGCATTTATTTTTCTCAGAAATCCCTCATTATGCGAATAAGAATAGGCTACAAGGTGAATGGCAAGGACATGTTAGAGGAAGGACAAATAAACAATTTCCCGCGAGATTTATGAAGTTTGGTGATCCAGTAAGATTTCAACATTGTCCAGTACGGGCCCCAATTTTTTTCACAGCGCATTGAGAAGCTTCTTCTCACCGTTTGTAGTTATAGTCACGCATTTGCTTCCAATTATCCATTTGCTCGGAGCATGGCTTGTAGCAGCTGGTATGAGATTTTGGTCTAGTTAAAGAAATGTCCAGGTCTCTCATTATCACAATTTTCTCTCCTGTAGGTTTGTTTGTGTACATTATTACAAAATGTTTTTGTATGGAATCATGAGAATATGAATTTTCCCCTTTCTGAGGCTTAGAAAAAGGGCATCGGTGTCATATTTGGAACTTCATATGTGTTAGTCATTGCATTCTAGGTATAATTTACAAACAGAGATGTTATTAAAGGGTTAATTTTGAGTTGAAACAATGACCTTGTACATGTATTATGGATTCTAAAATTTGCTGAGTTTCATATTTCCAGATTCTGACCATACCGGCCATTCAAATTTGTAAAGCTTTTAATCCCTTTAATTACTGACACTTGAGAATTAGAAGCATAACCTCCCACCGCTTGCAACTTCCCATAGTAAGAGACTCAAAGAGTAACGGACAGATCTGAACCCACAACTATTCTACCTTCGCTTGACGACAGCAACGACATTGCAATACTCGTGTTTGTAATAAAGGACAACAAGTGTCACCAATTGGGACTTCCTAAGGTGGCCTTGTCAAGTGACAGCAAGACCTGCATCTATTCTCTGCCCTCAAATGGCCCAAGACTTTATGATTTTTAATCATTATCTTTAAAAATGGGGTAGCGGCGTGCAATATAGACTATTGTTACTTGTTATTATGCAATGTAACATTTGAAGCGTGAATGCAATTTGGAGCGTTAATATGCATTGACTAAGGTGGTGTAAGATAGGTATCATTACATTGGGAAGATAGCCATCAACTTAACTCTTTCTGTCAACATTCCAACAGTGGTTTCTTCATCCTCAGAGAGACAATATAAACATATTTTCGTGGATGCTGACATGATCATACGATCCGGGACCCAAGAAGAGAAAAGTGGTTCGGGAAATGAAGTTGTCTAGAGAATTTTATTGCACTCCATACATAAACATGTGATTTGACTTCACTTCTATGCTATATATTCCCAAATGGACGCCTAGGCATATATCACCGTAGGCTCTTTTGCTCAAACCCATAAGTGGAATGCAGAAGCCTGTGAGTTGTGACAGAACCAAGAAGAAAATGTCACCTCTCTTGACATTTTCTTTTAAAGTCTAACAAAAAAGGAAACAATCCCCACAACCTTACACTGCAGAAAAGAAAATGATAATAACTGAAATATGGAAAGCAGAAGCCGAAAGGAAAGCTTTGACTTTTGGATCCAACTAATCAATGTCAAAGGTACAAAATGTGGTAAATTACCTTTAGCTGCACTGACTCATGAGTTTTATGGCGATGAACTAGGAATTTTACCCTTCCTCGACCATTGCCATATCTTGGAAACAGAAAAGCTTTCACCTTTACTTCTGATGTTGATTTTCTTCTCATCAACATCCCCGTCACTTGATGAACTCCCTATTTGTCCATTTCTCCATTTTATAGTGTTTACGCTACCAACAACAGTTCCTGTGCTAGGACATAATGTCACCCGCAAATCCATATCAGCCACAATGTATTGGTACGAACCCATTGAGTAACACCTTCTAGCATCCATGTTACTATTGCTTGTCTCTCCCTCTACTGTATCTACTACACCATTGGAATTCCCGAATTTTCCAAGTCTCACAGAAAAAAACCTTCTTGAATTGACTGTGTCTCTCTCTGCAGCTTTCTGGCTGATAGAGAACCCAATTGCAGCATTGTTTGTGAACCCTCCTCCTCCTTCTTCTTCTCTTTGCTCTTCTAAATCAAAGACAGGGTTTTCAATGGGAAGCCCTGGTGTGAAAAGGGTACCTCTACAAATAGGGCAAGTTGAGTTGGATAGTAACCATGTGTCTATACAATCAATGTGAAAGGCATGGCTACACAACGGAAGCAATCTTAACTTGTCATTCTCCGAGAATTCATAAAGACAAACAGCACAATCAAAAGGCTCCTTTAGACCCATAATCTCTTTGTAAAGAAATACTGGTAATGCGTCGATAAAAGCTTGATCTAGCCCTGAATCATGTAGGTGGAAAAGTTGCTGTAATTGCCTTTGAAAGGCATCAGATCCAGCCATATCCGGGTATCTATTAGATTCAGGCAATGAAGAGGAAGATCTATGCTTTATAAGAAGTTTGACAAGCAAGTGAAGAAGACCAGATATGAAAAACGCAACAGCTAAAATGACTATTATAAACAGTATAGCCGGGCTTATTTGACCCCCGGAAGAAGATTGTTTCTGATAATCACTCGGCAATGGAAGAGGTGAAGAAGAAGACAACGAGATCAAAGACACGGCAGGAGGATGGTGGGTAAAGAGACCATCTTCGTTCTTAATTTGACATCGAATGCAGAACATTTTACTCAACAGCGTGCTTAAACACCATAACTTTTCTCTACTTTGAAGTCTTTAACAGACCATCACTTTTGTGATACTTTTCTGCATTAAACAGTATTGTTCCCAGGTCATAACAACCTCTAAAGACCATATTCCTTGCTTTCAGATCAAACCCAACTCAGAATTTGAGCTAAACAAGCCAAAGACATTATGTTTATGTTCTTGCAAGAAACCCAGTTGCTCCAAGTCAACGAATTAAACAAAAAGATCCCACGTGCACTCCACTTTCCAATCAAAATGATTGCTTAAGACACATTCAAACTAAAAATGTCATCTTTCTGCACGAACCAAAAGTCAGTGGCGTGCAAGTAAGCAGGAGTGAAAACGTTCTAGGTAAGACTCAGAACTTTGACTATGCGAAGGTTGCAGCGTACCTACTTATACCAACACATCTGCTATAAGCAGGGAGGCTCATCAATCCTCCCTGTATGCATTTTAAGATCAACTATGACAATTGATCCTACGTGTAAACCAGAATACAGAAAGCAGAAACATCAACAGTTGCAGAAATACTTCGTCTCAGGATGGTTGTAATCTCACTTATGTGATGGAACACGAGGGAGTGGAAGTGGCAAGCGAACAGTGACTTCCAAAAAGCAATGTCTGTCTAGACTCTAGAGAGCCAAAAAGAACTTAAAGGGCAAAACTGTCACCAGAAATATCGCATGCGCAGAGATACTCCCAACTCCCAAGGGAATGGCCATATCTTGGATTGGGCAAGTTTGGGCTAAGTGTAGTGACAATGAAGGACTCTGAGAACAATAACCCATTTTATATTGAACATTGAAGCCTATGAAGGCGTACTAGCAAACTTTAATAGACGACGGCGAAATTCGGGTTCCCTAAATGAAGAACTAGAGAAAGGGGTTTCATTAATGCCATTCTTGGGAGTTTGATTCTCTAAACATGGTTAATAAGAGAAGAAGTGTCTCATTAATATAATATAATAGAGAAAGACATAAGTAATTTTAAAGACGATAAATTATGAAGCAAAGGTGGGTTTGTACTTATTTATGAATTATGATTAATCTTAATCAATTATGCTAAATTTTAAGCAGTATTGTCTAAATTTAATTTAAAATTGTATGTTATTAATTTAAAAATCTTAAGAAATTTTTAAATACATTTGCATTTTGGGATTTTTTAAAGTAAAAAAAATGATTTGGGACATACTCATGTTTAAAAATACACTATAAGACATGGTTTGGGACATACTCATGTTTAGAAAAAATGATTTGGGACATACTTATAGTTTATTCGTTAAATTGACACAACTTTCTAACCATATTATTCACATTTCTGAAGAAGCTTAAAACAGAAAAGTTTTGGATCTCTTTTTAAGCTCAACATAGACATCTTAATCAGAATTTGATTAGAAAGTTGTGATTAAGAAAGTTGTGTCAATTTAACAAGTATTTATCTAAATTTGATATGAGTTTAACTAGACTTAATTTAATTTTGTATATAATTAACAATAGTTTGATTTAATTTGACAAATCCATTCTCCATGATTTAAATTTGAGAATTTTAAATGGATGTTTTTATATCAAACTAAAATATTATTAACTATATATAAAACTATATTATGTCTTAACTTTTCCATTATCTAATCAGACAATGCTTCTTGAATTTGGCATAACTTTCTCATGCAAACTTCGATTGAGATGATTCAAGATGATACTAAAAGCTTAATAAGTTCTATAAAATTTTTATATTTTGAGTTTTTTTGAAAAAAAAGTAAATGATACAGTTTGGGACACGTCTGAGTCCCAGGGTATGTCCTTTATAAAATTGTTTATTCAATGAATGCATTATAAGATATGGTCGTGTTCTCGATTGTGTTATTCATATTTTCTAAAAAAAAAAGAAAATATATAGCTCTTCCTAAGCTTTCTATAGAAATTTGGATCATATTAATTGGAGTTTGAAAGAGAAAGTTATGCCCAATCTAAGAAGTATTATCTAAATTTGATATTTAACTTTACATATAATTGATAATGTTTTAGTTTAATTTAATAATTCCATCCATCATTATTTAATTATTAATTTTCAAATGGATTTTCATATCAAACTAATATATTATTAATTATATACAAAACTAAATTAAGTCTAACTTGTCCGATATCCAATTTAAATGCTTCTTAAATATGGAATAACTTTGAGAAGATTCAAAATGCTATGGAAGGCTTAGGAAGTTCTCTAATTTTTTTTTGTTTTGAGGTTTTTTTTGGATAAAAACTAAAGAATGCAATTAGGGATATGCCTATGTCTTATGGTGTGTCCTTAATAGAGCTATTTATTTAACAAACACACTTTAAGACATGATCATGCACCTAACCATGTTCTTTGCATTTCTTAAAAAAGCTCAAAGCACAAAAGTTTTATGGATATTCCTAATCTTTCCACAAAATCTTAAATCATTTTTAGAGTTTGGATAAGAAAGTTATATCCAAATTAAAATGCATTGTCAAATTTTGATATTGGCTTAACTAAATTTAAATTTTTATATAATTAATAATATTTTAATTTAATTTAATTAGTCCGTGCACCATGATTTAAATTTGTTAATTTTTAATGTATAATTATATATGATTAATGATATTGTAGTTTAATATAAAAAATTAGTCCACTATATTGTCTTGTATAAAAGTAAAGGCAAGAAGGTAGAGGAAGAGGGAGACAACTTGTTGTTTGACATATTTGTCCACAATTTAGAATTTATTATTTTCCACCTCTCCCATTTTAATTGTTTAGTCTTTATATTGAAATTCTTAAAATGCCCTCTAGCTTATAAAATCAATTACATTATTCTTTATTACTTATTTATCTTACTTAGCATAGACAATGGACTACGAATTATTTTCCATAAAGGACATCTTTTATTCACTTTAACCACCACCTTGAAAATGTTCAAAGATTTATCAAGATTGTAGGTGAAATACAACAAAAGCTCATTAATTATGTATAAAAGCGCAATGGTGGATGCTAATTGGCTAGTTACAATC
>JANKOE010000003.1:20851212-20868338 GCA_026284465.1 Erythroxylum citrifolium
TGTATATATTAATTTAATATATACAAATTAATAATATTTGTATATATTATTAATTAGCCAAGAGGAAAGAAAACAACTGTTGAAGATGCAAGTCGGCGAAAAAAATCTGTTTCGGAAGAAACGAAAACCTGTTGTAAAATATTAGATAAACGTCTTTTTCTGGTTTTCTTAATATGGTTGTAGTTATTTTATTTTTTAAAACACGGCAACACAACAATAAGGACCAAACGGGTTTTAACTTAAAGTTGTATTTTTAATAAAAACCACAAATAAAAACAGGAAAAAAAAAAAGAAAACAAACACCCCATAAGTTGCAATGACATGATTATAGAATATATTTTTATTAATCATAGATCATCTTCTTTTTTTTGTCTTAGACCAGGGTATCTACCGGCGGATCCAGTGACTAGTCCCCTTGCTAGCTTGTAGGCACCTCACAGGGTGGGACAACTGACCCAAAGATTTAAAGCTGCTCCATATCCAAAAATAAAAATCGAACCCCTAACTTTTGGTAAAAAATGGATGTATCTTTATCAATTAACCACACCTCTTGGAAGAGTTAATCATAGATCATCTTTGTTGACACAAATTGATTTTATAAAATCAGGCTGCGCCTCCAAGCCCAGTTACATGCTGCCACGTCCTTAGTGTTACCATTTATAGCAGTAGAATTCAAAAGAGAACAAGTGCCCTCGTGATCAAGGTTTCTTGAGAGCCTCATATGAAGTGGGTCCATAGAGCTCATCAGTTGGCAACTGAAAAGAGCTCTAGTAAATTGCTCCTACCGACGATCCTGCTGACCATTGACACAGCTCTCTGAATGGTTTCCTTGTTCTTTCAACACAAGGCACTACTTGCAGTTACGAATCGATTCTCTAAAATAACATTGCTTTCCATTTGCTCTCTCTATCTCTAGATATGCAGCTTCCGTATTGAAGAAAACTGTTCAGGTTAAATTTATAAACAGCCACATGTCAACCTCAATCTATGGCATCTGAATACGTCTACATTCTAAGAATACCAGAAAATTTCTAGTTTAATATCTAGTTCACTAGCTTTTTCGGCTTTCCCTTCTTGAAAACAAAAAACAGAAGTAACTACATCTACACGGAGTACAGCTTCGAGCCTACATTTGTTTAACTACTTTTCTTTTTCATTTGTCATTCTCTTTTATTGAAGTCAGATATTGAATTGAGCTCTATGACTCTTAATGCAAAGCTGCGAGCGTTAAAGCTTAAACCATTTAAGTAGCAGCTCGACCTGTCAGATGTAATGCTTTATGTTAATTAAAGTATCATCTGCAATTCTGCATGTGCCTCTTTGTTTTTGAAGTTGCAATTTTTCAGAATCATTCCGTTGGCAGTAATGAAACTAGCTATTAAGAGACAAATGTGAGACAAGACATGCAGGAGTCGTCATATAATAATGTTCTATAATGCCTGATATTTCTCCCTCTATATCCCATCCCCACCATTTGTTCCATTCATCCCTTCTCGCGACCAAAATGTACAAGATATTCAGTTTTCTCTCGTCTCAAGTCCCAGTCTACAACAATTTATTTGAAGCATATTGAAATCTTTACTATCAGCAGCTGTGATTTTGAAGGTTCCATATGTGTGTGTCTTTTTGTGCTTGATGTTTACTCCTAACTATATGACGAAAATGGATACTCCAAAGCCAGGCACACAGTGAAGAAGAAGAAGAATAAGAAGAAGGATGGGTTTGATTTTAAGCTTTCAAAACGCAAAAAGAGAGCAAGACAAAGGGCTCTTCAAAGTATGCATTTAAAGAGGGAGGCTAAAGGAGAAATCCCCGAGTGATGATACGTAACAAGAGCACTAGAATTCCAACTTTAAAACCTTATACTCGCTTTGAATACGTATGCGAAGAAGAAAATGTGGTATTATCCCAACATTGCAGACGATGAAAAGAGCAGAAGGGACGTCAAATCTCTTTAATTAACGCTTAAAACTAATGCATTGTCTATAGGAGGACTAATTAAACATGATATATATATATATAATGTGATAAAACATATGATTAATTAATTCAGTGTAATAACAATCGGTATATTCAATAGCGAAGACACATTAAACAGGTGCATATATAAGAAATATGCATTAAAACCAAATAATATTGATATTACAGAAACCTTAATAGTTAATAAGTCCATATATATAGAGAACTTATCCAGAATCTTTTTGGTTTCATGGTGTACTGTAAATCTTGGAAAGAGCTTGCAAAACATTAACTTGCAACCTTAAATGCAAGATATAATCCGCCGTCCTCAAGAAAAGTCGATCCGGTTGCAATCCTTGTCCTCCAGGGATTAGCCTTTGAAGCTTCTTCACCTTCATTTGAACGGTGGGCGACATCGTCCCAGGTCTCCTTCCTGCTCTTCTACGCCTTCTTCTCCATTTCAACTTGTCAAAGCCTCCGAACTTATCAAACCCCATTTGCTACACCTCCTCAAAAACCAAGAAAACAAAATGGGCAGTGCTTGAAATGGAGAAAGAAGCAGATACTAACAGAGATTAGGGGTTATTTCACAGAGAAAATGAGAAGTGAGTACAACGGAGGAGAGTCTCTGTGAGCCTTTGTTATGGTTATGGTTTTTGTCTGTGGTATGGGGGTTGTAGTAGTAGTTATAATTATAGGACGAGACCATGTGAGCCGAGCCGATGCTTTCAGGACTTTCTATTTTTAAAAAAATATTGAAAATCATTTTTTCATTTTGTTATTAATTATTTATGTAACGTTGGTTATTTTATATATGGAGTAAATTTTGTCGTTTAGTGAAATGTGTGGGACCACTAGTGGCCTGAGTAATTTAAGGACCTACGCCCGTGTCTGACAGCTCTCTCGCACGCTCACGCCAGCCGCTCACTTTCACTCCAACCGTATAATCTGTCCTCGTAATCCCCGAATTCGCACCACTTACTCCGCCTCCACGTGTCATGATCATTCTGCCACGTCATCTTTCTTGTGGATTTATCACTCTAAATTTGGAAAATTACGTATTATTTTTTCCACGTCATCTTATCTATCCTTAATAGGTTGTCCATTATGTTGGAAGAATTAGAAGCAGTTATATTTATTTAATTATCAGAAAATTCGTGAATTGATACAAGAAACAAAATAAAATTATTATTAGAAAAGGATAATTTTAACATAATCAATACATAAAATTTTTCGCTTTGCAAAAGTTTGAGAATAGTTATAATATTTACAACCCTTTTTTATATTTTTACAAAAAACCTATAATCTTACATTTATTTTATATCTATAAAAGTTAATTAGAATATAGATATAGTAAATAATAGAAATGATATAACAATGGTTAACATGTCTACGAATGGAATGAGCGTAAAACTACTGCCATAGAAATATCGTTATCAAATATAAATAATGGAGTTTGTAATGTTGATGAAAGTATAGTGTAAGAGTTTGAAAGATCCAGCTGTGTATACAAACAGAGAATAGCTTTGAATCCATGTTCAGTAGAGGCAGACGGGCGGTGTGATTGAAGTGGAAAAGAGAATGGAAATGGGAAATGGGTGCACATGAGTGAGGGTTAGATCATAGATGACAAATAATGTCAGTCCAACCTGGTTTTGTGAAACTTATCGTGGGTGATGTGATCGTGTATATTGTAAGTGATGACTCATGGGAACAAGTTGACCAGATTTAAATGGATTAAGTATTCGTGGGTATTTACACATTTGCCTGTATTACTCATCCCCATGCAAACGGATTAGCCATAGAATAAATTCTCAACATAGTCTAATCTCTTTCATAAGCTCTCGAAATATTTTTTTTGTACTCAAAGTTGGGAAACACCATTGCATGGAATGTGAAGTTATTTAAAAGCATTTTATTATGCTTTCAATGTTAATTTTGATTTTTCTCAACTCAACAACACCCACCCGTTCAGGAAAAATTTCACTAAGACGCAAAATTTAGAGAGGTCTAATAATACGTAACTTTATTCCTAATTAGTAGAGAGTTTGCTTTCAAATTAACTCTGATGTTTCTGAATAGGTCAATCAAAATTTATAAAACTTCCTTTTCTATAATTTCATGTTTACTTGATAAGTCTTCTGAAAATTAACAGAAAAAGATAATGTTACAATTTTTTTTTAATCTATTCTCCAAACCCAATGGGAATTTCATCATTGGTCATAGTTGAAAATTTAAGGAATTAAATTGGAAAAGGTTATAGCTATAACAAGAACATGGCAATTATTATGCCAACTAGCTACTTCAATTTGCTCAAGATGGGGTAGGGAAGGAAAATCGGTTTGTGACATATACATACGTTCGTCTCTTGGGATACTTTTTGTGGAATGGCTCCACCCACTATTAATTACTTTATTCTGTTTTAAATAATGCGCTGAACTTGCACGTTTCCTTGTGTTATATTGTAATGGGTGACACACTCATTCCTCGCCATTCTAACATGTTCTGGACTCAATTTTAAATCAAATCAGAACTAAATTGTATGTCATCCCAATATTTTGGAGAATATTTCTGTCTGTTTCCATATTCTAAAGAAAATTTGTGGTTACAGTGTTACACTAATTATTAGCAGATCACAATTTGTAGCCTAATCAAAAGAGTAAATTAAATTACAATAGCCTAGCTGGACCAAAAAAAGTTAGCACGCATGGAGCAAAGAAGAAAAATTAAAGCTTTATACGAAGACCATCTGCTTAGGACTCCCAAATCATTGCAAATGCCAAAAGCAATAGTAATCGAAGGTGCTCAAGCATAATTCCATTCATATACAGAGAGATATCAGTTCAACATGATAAATGTAAAAATTTAGGATTTTGTTAAAACTTTTAACACGAATCGTTACCAACCTTAGGTAAATGCAAACCCCAAAACATATTATTATTTTATGTCTCCATATAATCAATCAATGATATACAATAGTCCACCTAAAACTGATTTCACGAAAGTAGATAGACTTCAACTCAATCACTCTCAAAATTTGATCATTTCGTTTTTTCTATATATGTATAATTTAAATATAATTAAAAATGAATCTGAAAATTAATAAATAGAAGTTTGCATTTTAGAATCTTTTACTATTTAATTATTTTTAAATTTTCTATGGTCTAAAATTGTATATTTAATTTTGACAAATAGATATATAACTAAAAATAAATTATATTTTCTATTAAATTTATCAAATAAAAATTTGGACCTAATTATAAAAAAATTTCTTCCAAAGTGAGTGGATGAAAAGTCCTATATTTGAATAAAAAACGATAAGTCCTACAAATGACATAATTGTCAAGTTAAAATAATTATTAGAATAATATTAATTTGAAAAATTAAAATAAAGTTGAAAAATTTCCCTTAAATCTTCCAAATTTGGGGTAAAAGACATGAAGCTTCTTTATAGTTTAAAAAAATTTAGAAAATTTTCTTATTTTTTAAAATTCTAAAAAAATCTTTGTAATTTTTAATTTTTTTTAAAATTCCTTTATCTTAGACTTCAATTAAAAAATAACTATGAAATATATGTGGTATAAATATAAAGTATAGATCAATCAGATATTGCTAACATCTAACTTAACTGTTAAACTTAAACTAATATAACTAAATTCAACTTAAATTTATAAATTCAACTTAAATTTATAGTCTACTTCAAAAATTTAAAGATTACTAGATTAAAAAATTAAATTATAGAAAAAGCAAAGGACCTTGTTTGACAATTAACAGATTATATTACTTATTAGTTGATTATATTAGCAATAGCGGTTAACTAACAACAGATTAATATAGTTGATTTGACCAATAGATAACATCAATGTTTATTTAAAAATGTTTGATAAAATTAACTATTTAATATTAGATGTTTATATCTTAATATTTCTTTAAATATTTTTATAAGAATTTAGAAAGAGTAAAAAAAGTTAACACCATTATTTTTTTTCAATATCTTCTATGGAGCTTTAAGGACATCAAAAGGCCAACTAAAGAACTTGAGAGATCACAAAAATATCATTAAAAATAAGCTTGAAAATGAGCTCAGTCGGATCACACCAAGAGTTTTTCCTCAAATGTAACACCGACAAGCTTAATATAAAATCAGGTCTATAAAAATGATATCAATTTAATTTTTAATTTGAGGAAATATAATTTTTTGTCATTTTAATTTTAAAAATTGAAACTATATTTTAATATATTAAATTGAAATAAAATTATTTTGAAAAATGTTTATATTAATCTCTTAAAATTTAAACTTAAATAAAAATAATTAATTTAAATTCGACTTATTAATTTTAGATTAAATTGAATTAAATTAAAGACAATATATAAATATTATTATTATATAATAAATATTGATATAAAAAGGGACCTAAATATCGGATCTATACAGAAGTAATTAATGTAATATAATTAAAGATAATAAATTTAAAAGCATTTAATTTTTGAAAATTTTTATTTAATATTAAATATTTTAAAATTTTAATATAATGACTAATTTTTTAAATTTTATATAAATTAAGTAGAATTTATATCTATATCTCCATCTTTATCTCTATGAGTAATTCTTTTGGATATAATAGTCTTTTAGTTCCTTAATTTCTTAGCCACTAGAAGAAAACGCTCCTTATAGTAGCGTTTTCAAAATCAACAGATTGAGTTCAATCCACCGACTCAATTAGTTGATTATTAAACATAATTATCAGTAATTTAATATGGTCAAATAACCAAAATCTTTCAATCCACTAAAAAATAGTTGGTAAGTCATTTACCAAACTAAGGTATATGTCTTTTGCTTTTCAAATTGTTTAGTATTAAATTTTTAATTAATACATAGATGTTTCTTCCCTTATATCATAATATCTCAGTTCTCCAACACGATCAGTTGTCATACACGTGAATTTTCCATAAAGATGTCAGTATCTTCTACATATCTATTTGTTATCCATAAATGGGTGGTGTAAGCACGTTATACGATAGCTGCTAGTTTTAAAATCATGCACCAATATGATCAGGGCCTATTGGTGCATGCATAGGCAGTTTAGTTGATTAAATTCCGTCCTAACCCAAACATGCTGCCTTATCTTTCACTTCTATAAGTTTGAGACAACCGTCCAATTTCCCATCGCTTTGGCAATGACACGGCTAAGCGAATGAAAAATCAAATGAATGAATAAATAAATAATCTTAGGAATGTCTTTCCGGGAACAGCCTCGGGAGTCTTAAGTCCAGTACATATAACTGTTGTGAAGTTAATGCAAATACTTAACTGCACCACATGGGTTGCTAAAGGGGACTGTTTTTACTGCAGGAACCGCCGGTGAACGTCAGGGATTAACTCCTTCGCGACCTGCATAGTGCTTTGTACCGCGGAACCTTGTATTAGTTAGGGTGTAGTTTGTTTTCTTCCTTTGTAGCCAAAAAAAAAAAAAGGGATTGTTTTATATATCTATACTCAACTTTTTCCTTTTTATTCATTTTTTCCATAGAAAAAGATAGAAAGATTATATATATAAATAATAAAACCGAAAAGGAGGAAAGGATAAAAAGATACATTCTAACGTTCTCATCTTCCTAAATGACTCGGATTTAAGTTGCTACAGCAAGTAATAATCGTGCTTTCTTTTCATCAAAGTAGGAAAAAGATTTCAACATATGCGCTTTAAAATAATATATATTTGAGTATCAAAAAGATTATGGAATAATGATAAGAAATTCAAATTCTTGAGAGATGGCTTGATGGGCCAAGATCAATCTAGGTAATATTTAGGAGCCACCACGTATGTATATCCAAGATTGGCAAAGAATCATACCGAAGGGTCAACTTCTATATGGATTACGTGAAAACAGCTGTGGATGTACATTATAGAGACCCTGTGTATAGTTGCAGAAATTGATATCGAGCTTGCAGGAACCAAAAACGGTCCCCTTCTTGAAGACTCGGAAACTTCCAGGATTCACGAGGACATTTGTATGTATCCCAAAGCCATGTGAAGGATGATGATAACTTCTTGACAGCCAGTGAGTGCAGGCCATGAAGATTAATAGATAAGTGTATATATATGTATATACAATCTAAGGTACATATACACGTACATGTGCATTAATTGACGATATTATTTCACAGGATAGCGTTGTAGTATCATTATCGTCTGATATACGTATACGCTTAATTATGTTAGCGAAAGACAGATATGTACCTATGGGGCTCGTGGGATGAGTAATTGCACTCAAAAGTGGGGGTGGGGAGGGTGGCAAAGCCTCATGTGCGTTGTCCTACAAGATAAGGGGGAAAAGGGAAAGATCATCAGATAGCATATATGGCTGGTTTTAGATATTCTTTTCTATATATGTTTGGAATTTTTTTAACTTTCGGTTTTGTACGAATACAACGCCTATGTAGGTTTTTGATTCGAATATAATACGTTATTCCTTTTCTACATCAACTATTAGTGAAATAAGTAGTACAAGTTCATTATCCCTTTTGTTGCTCATTATTTTAAAGTTTTTTTTCCTTTTTGAGTTGAACATTTTATCATGTCCTTCATTATTGAGCCCGGCCGCTTAGCTCACCTGTAAGGTTTTCTCGAATAAAAAAAAAGTTCTTCATTATTATTGATATGTGTGTTTAATCATACCATTCATTTCTTTTCTTTCAGTACAAGGAAAGGTGTGTGTATTCAGCACAATTTTTTTAAATAGACATGTAATTCAATAGGGTTATCTTAAGCTTTATGTAGCAACTTAAGATCTTAAATTGCCTCTTGAGTCCTTGCAAAATGTAGTAATTAGCTTAATTGATAAAAAGTTAAGACTTGCTCGGTCCAAATTCTTTTGAAATCACTTCCCCGTTATTAATTTTTTCTAACTTTTTGATGTGATTCAATATATTCATAGGCTAATATTTCAATTAAATACATAATTTGAAATTAGTGTCTTCCTTATATATTACTTAATTAAATTCGTTCTTTAAGAACTGATTTCATCACACAAAAATGAAAAATATTTGTTGGTTGAAAATTTTAATATCTATATACTAGATAATACTAAAATTAAGCTCATGAACGTTAACTCACAAAAGTACAAAAACTCCTATATAAGAAAGAAACAGAAAATTTAAATTCAAGTCTATTCCTGAGCAATCAAGTTATTTGATGACTAAAAGGGAAGGGGATGTCCTCTTGATCCAACCTAGCATGTAGTTGCTGTGACCCATATGATATTGGCAACTCATGGTGCGTCAGTATTGGAGGAAGTATAATTGCCGGTGACTGGTGCTTGCTGTCGCTTGCATTGCAGCCACAGAAACTCCTGAGTTCGATATCAGGACTTGAAAAAAATGTACATATATATATATATGTGTATGAATGGCACGAGGATATTGTATGACAGTTTTAGTTGTAGTAATGCATGATCAACTGATTTGCTTTGTTGGGGGTGCCTTGATTGCATGGGGTCTTCCTAAGGCCCATCAAACCACAATAGTTCTTTGCACCCTACATCCCATACTGTGCATGTGGCTTGCCAACTCATATGGATCATGACTGTTCATGAGCTACCATAGTAAAATCCTTTACAAATAACCTATACTATATATCAACAAATCTTTTCATAATTTTAAAATTCCAAGTACGTACAAACTAATTTGAATGAAATTTACAGTTCGCTTTTTAGATTTGATCATGACCCCAGTGCATACTCGATCAGGGTCTCATACTTGATCGATTTATATAGAAGAACTTGGGAGGTGTATGATCCATCACTATCTAATAATTTCTTCCCACATACTTGCAAGCATAGATACTCTTCCGGACAGACTACCAACGTGTTAAAGCTTTCATGGAAAGCACATTCTTTGGTTTCCTTGTCGTGGAGGTGGAAATAAAAGGTTAGAACTGTGCGCACCTTCATTCTCCTTGTGCCACCAAAATAAAGAAACAAACAGAAGTCATGATCGACCGTGAAGGAGACTAATGTGCATTGGTTGGTTCTGCATAAATATTAAACGTCAAGTGAAAGGAGGAGTTATCTCTACCATCCCACATTATATCTATCAGGGTTAAATTCCTTTATAGCAGCAGTTGCTAGTTGCTATTTTGTCTTTTCCTTTATAACAAAAGAGTGAATGTGCTATGAAAGAAGCAGCTTGAACTTATAGTTATAATTAAGAGTAAGTTTTTTATTTGCAAATTGTAAGCTATACTGTGATAATTAGCTTAAACTTAAAAGTATGATTTGAATGAGTGATAAATTACATCCATTTCAATAAGTTGAGGAAGTTCTTAGTTCTTGAGCTCCCATTTCCTTAGAATGAAGAGACGCGACCATATCTCTGAACACCATATTCTTTAGTGAATACAGTAGTTGCTTAACTGCAGGCACCTAGTTAGCTAGAGATATGGGCCTCAGTTTATACATAACAATAGCTATAGGGTCATAATTATTTGTTTTGTCACCTTATGATCAAGATCTCTCATTGTTTCTTGTCTTTTGCTGAGAAAGAGAAAACTGTCTTCAAACTTGGTTTGCCTCTCGTGATATGATAATGTGTAGGCACGCCTTAGTCCTTTAACCTTGTCCATGTCTGGCTAGGAACATGTAATAAGCTGGTCTGGCGGTGGCAGTATTAGTGGGTGATGAGCTTATATATGTGGTACAATTTGGTGGCATTCAGGTCAGGCTATTGGTGGATGGCGTTGGATTGTCATAGCTATACCGCATGGTGGGATCGAAAAGCACATGGCCGCATATGGACTCATTTTTACTCGCCCCCAACATAGGCTTGTGTTGTGGTGCCCTAGAGTCTGTGGCTTGGTAGGTCCTCCAACCTTGCACTCCCGAACCCATATCCTTTTATTTCACCGGTCATAACTGGCTCTTGCCAACCAACTCCCACTTTGTCCATACGAGCAAGAACAAGTATGAGTGGGACTTCTATAAAAAAAAAGTGTATATTTTTAAAGTTTGTTATGACCTAAACTTGTAAGATAACTGAAACATCAAATTAGGTGGTGAAACTAAACGTTGAAGTAAATCACGCGTTAGTATAAATTTTAGGTTTAATATACAAAATGTACAAGAAGAGAGGGGAGCGGGGGTGAATTGTGTATCTTTTTTCTTGAATACAATCCCCTTTTATATTTCTTTGAAAACTTGCTTTTTCAAAACTATTAAGTAAAAATCACTATGTATTGCAATTAACTTCTAAATATTTGTATAGAACAATAGAAATTAAAAGTAGAGAGTTAAGAGAGTAGTGAAGATGACACAACAATTTTATCCTGGTTCACCCCAAACTGTTGGCTACGTCCAGTCATCAGAATCTTTTATGAGATTTCACTATTCTTCTAAAAAATACAAGTATTCTTTTTCATAGAGCCTCTTCAGGTCTCTTACAGCAAGTATTATTTTTCTCACTTAGCTTCTTCAGGCTCTCAACTTTTTTTTCTCTCTTACAGAAAGATATTGTGAGCTTTGTTACAGAAAATAATAGCTCTAGTGTTTCGCATAATGAATACTTAAGATCACTATCTCAAACCGCTAAGCTTTTTCGCTAACTTTAAAATCATTAACTTTTTCAGTTTCGACTCTGACTCGTATTTATAGCCTTCGTCTTCAACTGTTTCTTGATAACCGCTTCTTTCTTCTTGTTTCTTAGTCTTTGAAGAAACGGTTATTTAGTTGAGTTCTGTAACTAACTCAAACTAATTAACTGTCCGACATAGTATTGGGTCTTCGTCTTCTTATTACTTCCGTCTTAGTTTGTTTCGTCTCACTTTTGCTTCTGCTTCGTCTTACTTTCTCTCCCGCTTCGTCTTAGTTTCTTTCGTCTTACTTTCTTTCGTCTTAGTTTCGCTTCCGCTTCGTCTTAGTTTCGCTTCTGCTTCGTCTTAGTTTTGCTTCCGCTGCGTCTTACTTTCTTCCGTCTTATCAAAACGGTTCATCACTTTCTAATATTATTATTATTTGATTTTTATCAAAATTATTAATCGTGAAGTCATTTTGACTTAACATAACGAAGTATTGTTACAACTTTATTTATCACAACTTTATATTATTTGTGTCAACAAATTTGTCATAAATAAGTATAGTTGTTGTGACCTTATAGTGTTGTCACACATTTGATAGGTTTTAGTGTCAGCAATTTTGTCATAATAAAATAAAGGACTGTTACGACTTAATTCGTCACTATTTTATATTATTTGTGACGATAAACTTGTCATAAATATGTAAAGTTATTGTGACTATATAGTTTTATCACACATTTTACAAGTTTTAGTGTCAGTATTTATGTCACAAAAGTGTTGCATAATTGTGACCATTTTTTAAATTCGTCAATATTTCGTTAGTGACGGAGGTATCTGTGACAGGAGGTGACGACTTCAAATATTGGACACTATTAATAATAGTGACAAATATTATTACTTTTAGTGATAACTTTTACTTTCACTATAAATACAATTTCTTGTAGTGTTTACTTAATTTTTTTAATATTATTATAACTAAATGTTGATTTACACCCACTTGTCTTAAATATAAGCTTTGCTGCCGTAACACTCCAAACTCCCTGCTCCCTGCTTTCTATTCAGTCAGGACAGAACATTACTTATTTGGGAGCTTGAGGTGTACATTTTTGTCTGCTTTATTGACTAGAGCTGGTTTAGGAGTTGTAGAGGTTGGACCTGTGTTTTCAAGTGTTGGGGTATATTTTATGAATACGCATTATGCATGTACTGGGGAAGAATTGGAATTACGTTGGTAGCATAACTGGACCACACTGTTTGTAGAACTCTTTGTTGGTAATATTCTTCCCTTTATGGATTTTTTGCTTACAATGTTGCCAAGAAATGGTGCGACTTCTCTCCAAATATGAAGACATTATACAGGGTGAAGCAAGAAGAGAATTCATCATCTCCACGGTATAAAACCAGATTGGTTGTTAAGGGTTTCAGTCAGAAAAAGGGGATTGATTTTGAGGAGATTTTCTCATCAATGGTTAAGATGTCTTCAATTCGAGTCATTTTGGGTTTGACTACTACTATTGATTTGGAGATTGAGCAGATAGATGTAAAAACTGCTTTCCTCCATGGCGACTTAGAAGAGGAGATTTATATGGAGCAGCCTGAAGGTTTTGTGGTGAAGGGAAAAGAAAGTTATGTTTGCAAATTAAAGAAGAGCTTGTATAGTTTGAAACAAGCACCAAGACAATGGTATAAGAAGTTTGAGTCTTTTATGGTCCAGCAAAGTATAAGAAGACTACTTCTGATCATTTTGTTTTTGCGCAAAAATTTTCTGACAGTGATTTCATCATTTTGTTGTTATATGTTGATGACATAATTATTGTAGGTCGTCCCAACTCTTCCAGAATTGCGAATTTGAAGAAAGAGTTGAGCAAGTCCTTTGCTATGAAGGATTTAGGGCCAGCAAAGTAGATTCTTGGCATAAGAGTCATTCGTGACAGAAAGTGTAAGAAGTTATGGCTTTCACAGGAGAAATGCATTGAGAAGGGACTACATCGGTTCAATATGGCCATGGCTAAGGTTGTAAGTACACCTCTTCCTCCATCTCTTAGATTGAGTTTAAAACAATCTCCTTCCAGTGAGCAAGATAAAGAATACATGCAAAAGGTTCCCTATGCATATGCGGTAGTAAGTTTGATGTATGCCATGGTTTGTACTAGACCAGATATAGCTCATGCAGTTAGTACTGTTAGTAGATTTCTTTCTAATCTAGGAAAGGAGCATTAGAATGCAGTAAAGTGGATTATAAGATATCTCCGTGGCACTTCAAGTTTGAAGCTGTGTTATGGGACTTAGAAGCCTATGCTTTGTGGTTACACAGATTCTGATATGGCTGGAGATATTGATTCAAAAAAATCTACTTCTGGCTATTTGATTACCTTTACAGGGAGAGCTGTGGCATGGCAATCTAGGTTACAAAAATGTATTGCTTTGTCTACTACAGAGGATGAATTCATTGCAGCCACTGAAGCATGTAAGGAGTTGTTGTGGATGAAGAAGCTTATGAATGAGCTCGGGTTTACAAAGAAGAGGTATGCTCTATTTTGTGATAGCCAAAGTGCTATTCATCTGGGTAAGAATCTTACTTTTCATGGTAGATCCAAACATATTGATGTGAGGTATCATTGGATCCGTGATGTTTTGGATTCTAAGTCTGTTGAGCTTGAAAAGATTCATACTGATGATAATGGTGCTGATATGTGCACAAAAGCTCTACCAAGAATGAAGTTTGAAGTTTGTCGATTAAGTGTCAGTTTGGCAACCTCCTCCACATAATCGGGAAGGAGGAGAATTGTTGGGTTTGGGTTCCCTCCTATGTGGTAAAACCCATAAATTTGTTAAAGCTCATTTTCTTTTTAACCTATTAGGGTTAATTTTTGTATTGTCATCAAAACCAAAAAATTTTAGCAGCTTCCAAGAGTGAGAGAAGAGTGAGATTTTGTTCTTCCTTCAACCTTCACAAAAGGAGATATTTTTTCACCCGACCCATTTTACATTTTTGGCAACTAGGAAGTCGTTCACCGTTGGATTGGTCTCATTTTTGGTTTACAGTTTCTAGACATATTTTTCTCCATTCTAAACGGTGGAGATTTGGTTTCGAGGTCTGGAGGTTAAGTTCGTGGATTCAAAATTGAACTGGTCTCAATGTGTTTCCAGAACTGACGAACTTCACCATATTCTAATTTTGGTCTACCATTCTTTGTCTGATCAGGCTGAATTTTGGTGAGCATGTTCCTTACTTATTATTCTTTGTTTTGAACGGTGAAAATTGGATTTGGATGGCTGGAACTTTTCCAGAATTTGTTAGAACAGAAGCCTTTGTTGTGATTGCTCTCTTAATGTAGTTCTCTACTTTAATTTGTGGCTATATGAGATTAGGCCTTTGATTTCTGGATTTTGTGGCTGTTGATCTCTGTAAGACACTATTTGTGGTAGTGGATTTCATTTGCTTGGACCACGAGAGGTCCTGTGGTTTTTTATCCTTCACACCGAAGGAGTTTTTGCCACGTTAAATAACTATTGTGTTTTGTGATTAGTTTTTGATTTGTGCATTATTGGGGCAACTTGTGATCATTTGGTTTGCTGCCAATTTTTGCTCATTATTACTCCTGATAGATTCATTCAAATAGGGAAAGATTGATTGATTGATCGTTGCGTGTGTTATACCCGCTTCCTTCCCAACGGACTATTTAGCGAGATTTGTTCTATGGTTATGATACCCTTATGGAGAATGTGTCTGATCCGTCTCATATTGATTTTGCTCACCACAAGATAATGATAATATTGAAGCATATTGGTTGAGAATTTATGCCCTTATTATGGTGACAACATCTGTAGCTTGTAAAGTCAAAGAAAAGCATTTTTCACTGTTTGAATGTCGAGTGCTTCTTTTTCTACTAATAGAGTCAATCTGGCTTACTCAAAGGTAAGATATGTGAGACAATACAAGGGTTTGATTATTCCTCCAGTGGTAGCTTGGGCAGGTCCTCTAGTTAAGCTAACTCACTCGTACTGTCTTTATTTTTGTTGATCATGGAACCTTATCAGAGTATCGCTTCCCTCTTTATCGAGATAAAACGAGTAACTTGTGTAGCTGCCTATGCTAGGGGTAATCCTAAATATCAATGCATGATCACACCTAACTTTATAAATTAGTTACAATTAACCATATTCTAGGGCTATCTTTGTGCTGCTTTTCTTAATCATTCAGTAGTATGGATTTGCATACTTCATCTATTCTGCTATTTTAGTCTGTTAAGAATCTTTTTTAGTGTGAAATTTTCTGTTCTTCTGGTTTCTGTTCAAAATGGTGTTGGATAACTTGTAGATTGTGTTCCTTACTTGAAATGAAATCATAGGTTACTGGAAGGAGAGACAGAGCAAAGCCCTTGCCATTTAAGCTGGAGTCTAGTGGCCCTTGGGGCTTTACTGGATCTAATGATGGAAACCCAAGGATCAGTGCCAAGTTTGTAGCCCCTTGTTATGCTACGAATAAGTAAGCTTACCTCTGACATACATCAAGCATTGCATATTTTCTTGCCATTATTTATCATTTATATTAGTCAAATTTTCGCTGAGAATGCAGGGCCGACTAATTAAATTATGTAGACATTTTATTGTTAGATGTTTTTGAATATTTCTGACGTATTCTGATACTAATGTTTGTCCAGAATAGAAATAGACACAAAACTTCCAATATTAGGTGATCAGAAATGGATAATATGGATTTGCTCCTTCAATGCTCCAATGGCACCTGGGAAGACCCGTTCAATTGTTTGTAGTGCTCGAAACTTCTTCCCGTTCACAATGCCAGGGCCTGCTTGGTGGCAGGTAGTGCTTGAAACTTGTTCCAATCTTGATTGTGCTTCTCATCTGTCTTCAAATCATGCCATTGGCATTGCAATTGTGGGGATCTTTTAACATAATAGTCATTTTCTAGTCTCTCAATTAAACTCATTCTTTCGTTGTTTATGGTATTATTCAATTGTTCTTCGCTGTTCTTGTCTATGGATGATTTCATTGTCACTTTTGATGTTATCTGAAAAGTGGAACTTTTTGTCCCCTTTGCATATCATAAATAACTAGCATCATTCTGTTCTTTCCCCAAATTGAATCCTTGAAATAATTTTGACTTCGATAATGTTTTACTCCCAAAATTATTCTGTGCATACAATTTGTATATATATTTCTTGGCAGATTGTTGGATACTGTTAAACTTGACATCAACGTTAAAGCTTATGTATTCTTGAGTAAACCTATCCTATTTGGTATATAGCACTTTTTTTTGTATTAGCTTTCTTCCATTCATATCTTGTAATTGTCGATGTCGAGTAGAAATCATTTTGTATGTTGCTGGAAACTTCTATACGTTTCAACTTTACTGGTGGTATAGCATCAGAAAGTGTATACGTTATTGCTTGTTCACTTATAACCTCCTGATTCTACATCCCTTGCTCTGAAACTTCAAAGAGGCTTACATTCACCAGTTTCTTGTTATGCTAGGGTGTTATGTGATGTTTAGTCTAACGTGACTTCAAATTAGCAGTTCCTATACTTGGCTATCCCTCTTGTGAAGTTGGAACATTACATTGGCAATGCTGGGAT
>JANKOE010000003.1:20925851-20948293 GCA_026284465.1 Erythroxylum citrifolium
AGTCAAGATGTCTCGGGAATGGGCCTCAGCAGGGCTCACCTCCCGGGACAGTCGGGCTCCGGGGCCGGGGTCCGACATTCCATGGTGAACCAATCTAACATTGAAGCTTTAACAAACAAGGAATTCAATAGCATACAAGGCACTGGGATTTCTCTTCCAAATCATTCCTTCTGGTAATAGCATCCACTTAAACTCATACCCACTTGACATAGATCATCTCTTGACTAAATTTTCTCAAGTATTTGGACCACCCATCAGCTTACCTCCAAAGCGGTCACACAACCACCGTATTTCATTGCAACCAAATGTAGGGCCTACTAGTGTGCATCCATATTAATACCCTTATTAGCAGAAAACCAAAATAGAGAACTTAGTGAAGGAGTTTTTACAAGGGATGGCATTAGGTAAGTAGCTAAGTCAGGCCGAGTAGTTTCAATCCGTGGCCTGGTCAACCAGGGCTAAAGTTGGGTCAGGCCAAGCTAATTTTGCCATTACTAGCTTCTACAGTCCGGTTTGATACCTCTCAGTAATAGCTCATTCTCATCACCAATTCTATTAGTTAAAATGGCAAATGGCAATTGACGATTTTGTGTAGATTATCTTACCCTAAACATCATAACAATCAAAAACAAATACTCAATTCCTATTATCAACGAGTTTCATAGAGCCAAATTCTTCTCCAAATTGGATTTATGGGTCAGTTATCATCGAATTTATGTACAAGAGGAAGACATTCCAAAAACAACTTTTTGAGCACAGGAAGAGCACTACTAATTCCTTATGATGCCATTTGGCCTCACCAATGCACCTACAACCTTCCAAAGTCTCATGAATTACCTCTTTCGTCCCTATTTCTGAAAGTTTATTTTTGTTTTCTTCAATGACATTTTGGTGTACTCACAATCTTGGGAAGATCATCTCTCAAATCTGTAAACGGATCTAATAATATTATAAACTAACAATTTGTTTACAAAAAGATCAAAATGCAGTTTTGGGGTTTCACACGTTGACTACTTAGGCCACATTATCTCTAAGCAAGGAGTGGTAGTTGACCCAACTGAAATACAAGCAGTCCTTGGTTGGCCTACACGGATAACAATAAAGGGAGTACATGGATTCCTCAGTTTAGCAAGCTTCTATCGAAAGTTTATTCGTAATTTTGGATCTATAATTGTTCCTTTAAATCAACTCTTAACCAAGGATGGGTTTAAATGGAATGAGATCGTTGAGGCAACCTTCCAACAATTAAAAGAAGCATTAACCTCACTAACAGTTCTGTGTCATCCATATTCCTCTCAATAATTTGTGATTGAATGTGATGCAAGTGGAATTGGAATTGGAGTCATCCCTTCCCAGCACAATCGGTCGATAGCTTATTTCAATGGGGTCATAAAGGGATTGGCCTTGATATTGTCCACTTATGAGAAAAAAAACATTAGCTGTCAAAATCAATCTGAAAATGTCATCCTTATCTGCTCGGGAAACCTTTTACAATTCACACAAACCAAAAAAGTCTTAAATACTTACTTGAACAACGGATTGCTAACCCGACATAAACTCAATGGCTTCCAAAGATACTTGGTTATGATTACAAATTTGAGTATAAAAGAAGACCCAAAAATTAAGGTGTAGATTCTTTATCACGTGTAGTTGAATTTCAATTATTATCCATTTCAATGCCATATGCAGATTGGTGGCCCATTCTACATAAAGAAGTTCAACAAGATCCCTTCTATGCGAACTTGATCCTAACACAATCTCACCGCTAACTGATTCAACAAGATGGATAGTGGTTCACAACTGACAAAGTCTATCTGAATCCCATGTCAACTTTGATTCCACTGGCACTAACAAACTGCCACTCATCACCAACTGGTGGGCACTTTAGGTTTCAATAAACTCTCTCTCGCATTAAGCATAATTTTTTTGGTCTAATATGCACCAATCAATTAAGGAATTTTTGCAACAATGCGATATCTTTCAACTGTACAAAACTAATAGTATGAAACCTATTGGGTTACTTCAGCCACTGCTTGTTCCTACTCAGATGTGGACCGATGTTTCAATGGATTTTATTAAGGGCTTACCACATCTAACGAACATATTGTCATCATGGTAATCTTCGAACGATTAACAAAGTATGCTCACTTTACAGACTTAAAGCACCCATTTACTATAGCCATCGTCTCCAAGGCATTTGTTGCTAATGTGGTTCGTCTCTATGGTATTCCAACATTAATTGTTAGTGACTGAGACAAGGTGTTTATCAGTTCATTTTGGAAGACATTACTCTAATTACAAGGCACCAAGCTTTGCATGAGTTCAAGTTACCACCCACAACATGAAGGCCAAACAGAGGTCGTAAATTGCACCTTGGAATAATATTGACGGAATTTTGCAGGGGATCAACTATAGACATGGCTTAAATGGATTCCGTGGGCTGAATTTAGCTGTAACACATCAATTCATTCCTCCACCAAGATGACACCTTTCGAGGCTATTTATGACATTCCACCTCCAAACATTATGACTTATGTACCGAGCATTTCACGTGTAGAAGCTATTGATGAGTATCAATATGATCAGGATACTATTTTATGCAAGTTACATCACAATCTTTTCATGGCTCAAAATTGAATGAAATGTCAAGTCGATCAGAGACGTCGCAAAGTTTTTTTGTTTTCGGTGACTATGTGTATTTAAAACTTCAACCATATCGACAAACTTTGGTGGCTTCTCGTAGTTTAATGAAGCTTGCTTCCCTTTTTTTTAGTCCATATCAAATTCCTGCAAAGTTGGGACCAGTGACCTATCGTTTGGGTCTTCCTTTCGGTTCTCAGATACATAATGTGTTTCATGTTAGTTTATCGCGAAAGCATTTGGGACCCATACCTCCGGCCTGTCCTCAGCCGCTACCAATTACAGATTATTCTACCATTCTTCCACAACTTGAAATTGTCCTTGATCAACGTGTTATTAGTAAAGGTAAATATCGACCAAAGTCTAAAATCTTAGTTGAATGAAAAGGTACACTAGTTGAAGACACCACCTAGGAAATCTAGTGACACTTTGCGAAGTCATAGCCTGAATTTATCCTTGCGGACAACGATCTTTAAGCGAGGAGGAGTGATAAAAGCACAACACTATATCTGGAAGTGGAAGTAGGAATGGACCTAGTCTAGTTAGTTGCTTTTTTGTTTTGTTTAATAAGGCTATGATCTGTTGATCTGTAGCTTGACTGATGAACTTTAGCTTAGTGAGATAATTTGTTTTGTCAACTTATAGGCATTATTAGTTACTTTCAGTATTCTAAGACTATTATAAATAGTCAACCCCATTTTCAATAAAGGAAGGAGATAAAACAAGCCAAGTCTCTCCTCTCGTTCTCCTCGTCTTCTTTCTATTAAAAATTCTAAACACGTCAGTTTCTTTTATGATATATTTATAAAATTAGAAAATAAAGCTTTCAACCATTTTTAACAAGTTTGAACCTTACGAAAGCCCATGAACTGGTCTGATAAGCCTTGAGAATAATTGGGTTTTAGTTGGGCTTGTTTGACCCATCAGCAACGCAATTGGACACTAAAACCCACAAATCTCTAAAACCCTCCACCAATACCGTGCATTTTACGCGCGCTCTCTCTCTCCGTCTCATTTTCATATATGCTATGCACTTTGCTCTTCAATATACGCCGTTACTCCGCCGCCGCTGTCCTCCGCTCTAAACCCCATAGCCGCCGCCTATCCTCCTCAACATCCATGTCGGTCACTCGCCCAAAAGACGAAGCATATCTCGAAAAAGTGATACCAAAGCGTATCAAATTTTTTGAGTCAATTCAATCGCAACAGTTGGCCAATCTCCAATCCCTCCCGCACGATTCCATCAAGTAGAACTCCCCAAAGCCCTAATTTGGGTAAGATCATTTTGGTTATATGCTTGACTTTTCCTTGCTTTGGTAGGATTTCCTTGCCGGACGGTTCAGTTAAGGAAGGGAAGAGATGGCAGTCGTCTCCTATGGATGTGGCGAGGGAGATTGCCAAGAGTGTGGCGGCAAATGCCTTGATTGCTCAAGTCAACGGGGTGTTGTGGGACATGACTCGCCCTTTGGAAGGCGATTGCGAACTTAAGATCTTTAATTTTGATAGTGATGAGGGTAGAGACACCTTTTGGCATTCCAGCGCTCACATTCTTGGTCAGGTAATCTTATCGATAGCAGTAGAGATAGTGCATTTGTGTCTGTTAGCTGCAACAAAGATTTAATTTTCTATGTGACATTTTGGATAATTTTAGTGTTTTAGTCCCTGTTTCTGTTTTGGGATTCTGATGCTACTCTTAACTGTGGCATTAATGCAGTCACTTGAGGTTGAATATGGCTGCAAACTTTGCATTGGGCCTTGTACCACTAGAGGAGAGGTATTATTAGTTTCATTGTTTACTGAAGTTACTTACATGTTCGTGATCTTAACTGCATTATTGTTTCATTGATCTCCACTTGAAATTTTAGAATCTAATTAGTGGTAATCCTGACGTGAAATAAAAATGAGACTTTAGAGAAAAGTTAACCTAGGCTTCAAGGTTGTTCTATTTTGAAATTTTGGTTTAGAATTATGTTGTAGACAGGAGCTATGTGTTAAAATTTATTACTCTTCTTAAATTTTCCTTTTCCATGCAATGTCCGTTTATGGCCAGAAATTGATGCCACTCTATGTGAATGTACTTTTAGCTTTAATAGTCAATGTGATATTTTCTTTTCTACAATTCTTCATATTGCTCTTCCATCCCGCTCTCCCCGCCCCAAGGGAATATATTAAGGAAAAACAGGAATTAGTTGCTTGGTATGATGATATAATTTTATTTCTTAATTGTAACTCTTTGATTTTTCCAGGCTCCACCTCTTATCAAAATTTCAATCTGAGCTGACTTGACAAGATATATTTCATCTTGTAGGGATTCTATTATGATGCCTTCTATGGAGAGTTGGGTTTGAACGATGACCATTTTAAAAAAATTGAAGCAGGGGCATTGAAAGCTGCTGGGGTATTACTTCCCTCTGTTTCTTAACGCTTGTATATTGATATCATGACTTTGTATTGCTGGAAGCTGGAATCATGTTCTTACTGTTGGCTAATAAAAGCACTGAAAAACATGTCGAATACTCATATTTAGGAAGTTCTTGTAGCTTGTAATATAAAAGCTTGAAAATATGTGCAAAATGTACAAGTGATTCTGTTGGATCATAGAAACACTATAAAATAGGTCCAATATTTATTTGAGGAAGCTTTTGTACTTCATAATATAGAAGCTTGAAAAGAGCATATGCAAAATGGAAAATAGTGTTACTCATGTCAGTCGTGAGTTTTTCATTTATTATTCTTGATGACTAACATCATTATACAAAACAAAATGCAAGAGTTAATGGCTTAAACTGTATTGATGCTGGTGGAGGCTAAAAGAAAATTTGTTCCTATCCTAATTCCAACCTTGATGTATTTCATCTATGAATAATATTATGGGAAAAAGGATAGAATTTTGATTGCTTCTTAGTTTCAGTAATGGGTCTTAAAAGGCTTCTAGAAATATCAATTTTAGATTTTTGTTTCAGGAAAAGCAACCTTTTGAGCGCATTGAAGTAACAAGAGATCAAGCACTTGAGATGTTCTCAGACAATAATTTCAAGGCAAGTTTGAGCTGCTAGCTATGCTACTGCATTAGGTTTCTTCTTTAATCTCTTTTTTCATCTTCTTTCTGACTCCTATCTTCTGCCATGGATGATGATGACCAGGTTGAAATTATTAATGATCTTCCTGCTGACAAAACTATTACTGTATACCGATGTGGTCCTTTGGTTGATCTCTGTCGAGGACCTCATATACCAAATACTTCTTTTGTAAAAGCATTTGCTTGTTTGAAGGTGGCATTCTCCTAAGTGCTGAAATTTTCTCTTTCTTTCTGTCCGTATATACTCACTTAAAGGACATATGTATGTAAAAAACTGAAGAATTGAGAATGACAGGCTTCATCTGCTTATTGGAGAGGCAACAAAGATCGTGAAAGTTTACAAAGGGTTTATGGAATATCCTATCCTGACCAAAAGCGATTGAAGGTAACTTTGATTCAGTGCTCTTTAAATTGTATTTTTATGCATTGGTTTACGTCTTCTATACATGTGAAACTTCTTGTGATTAAAAATTGTTCTGATGTTTTTGGTATATATGATGTCTCATCTATCGTCAATGTGAAGCTGTTAAGGCCCTTTTTTTATGTAGTAGTTTAAATTTGTGTATTGACTAATGCGAATGTGTGACGAGTGCTTCTTGGTTGCTTCATGACCTATTCCATGGTACTAGTTTAAGAAAGATGCTCTAAGTGGACAAGTATTTGGCCCAGATTTGTAATTTGTCAACTTAGTGCTGAAGATATTTCTTCTCTCCCTCTCCCACTCCCCCTCTCTCTCTCTCTATATATATATATATGAAGTATTTTTGTTTGCGAATAGCTCTGTTTGTGGTTTGGTTTAGCAGTGTAATAGCTATTAAAGCATTGCCAAGGTCATTCTTCAAGAGAAATGTCATCTTTTTTCTTTTTGTCCTAATGATAACTCCTTTATTTGATCAGGAATATATCCAACATCTTGAAGAAGCGAAAAAGTACGACCATAGGTTATTGGGTGTCAAGCAGGAACTTTTCTTTTGTCATGAGCTAAGGTGCAAAATTGGCTTACATGTTTGAGTATCTTAATGATCAATACTATCCATAATGATTTTGATTGTTTGGTATTTTGGGGATTTTAGCCCAGGAAGTTGGTTTTTCCTTCCTCATGGAACTCGGATATACAGCAAACTGATGGAGTTCATACGAACTCAGTATAGAGTCAGAGGCTATGAAGAGGTTAGAATTTGAGTTTGGCTTATACTTTTGCTTCATATGTGGTCTGTGCAAGTAATGGCTTAATTTTACTACCTTTGACAGGTCAAGTCTCCAAATATTTTTAACATGAAACTTTGGGAGAAATCTGGTCATGCTGCTAATTACAAGGAGAATATGTTTTTGCTTGAGGTAATTGTGTTTTTGAGAAATTGTGTAATGGTTATATTTCCCACCTATTAATGGTATCTTCTTGGTAGTCCATGCTGGAGGTCAGGGATGAAAGAAGAAAACCTACTTAGTGTTAACGTAGAAACAGCCCTGGTGCATGGATTAACTTGGACATTTTTCTTGCTATCTGAAAATCTGTAAAATAAAATACGAGACAAGTAATAGCCGAAATATTTGGTCTTGATGGCTCCATAGCTGACAATTGTGTTTGCAAATGTGGAAATGATTGACATTATTGTCTTCCTCTTTCAAGTATTTGAGAATTGATGATATTACTTTTCTTGAATACAGATTGAAAAGCAAGAGTTTGGACTAAAACCGATGAATTGCCCTGGACACTGTTTGATATTTCAACATAGGGTACGATCGTATAGAGGTAAAGTTCATCCGTCAATTCATCATACTGCAAAGCCACTTTGCTAGTTTCTTTTTTATTGTATCTGGTGAGTGCAGGAGATTGCCCTATTAAAGGCTAGATATTATTGCATTATTTATTTATGCACCCTATTTGTGAGGAACTGATAAAAGAGATGCAACTATAAATTACATTTTTCCTTGTTGATATTCTTCTATTAATTTGTTCTGGCTTCCAATCTAATCTAGTTTTTTCCCCCCGGTCTACAGAACTCCCTCTTCGCCTGGCAGATTTTGGGGCCTTGCATCGAAATGAGGCCAGTGGTGCACTTTCTGGATTAACACGTGTTCGAAGATTTCAGCAGGTATCCTTTCAGTAGAAAAGTGTTTTAACCCTTTTATCAGTGCCTTGTTCCTAATTTTTCAGCATTACATCTATCTAAATGTCTATTACTCACTCAAGCTTTTTTCTATTCTATATTTTATCGAGCATAGTGATCTATATTCGTTTTGGTTTTCTGGTTCAGTCACCATGTTCATGATTGTTTTATGTGGTAGTGGTTCTATCCTTCTTTTAATAAAAAGATGCTGCTTTTTATGACAGGATGATGCTCATATATTCTGCAGGGAGTACCAGGTGATTTTGTGTAATTGATACTTAAAGAACTACTAAATGTTGTTACACCAATTGAAGCTTATGTAATCGGTTGTGATGGTCTTCAGGTCAAAGATGAAGTGAGAGCTGGCTTAGATTTCATTGACTATTGCTACAAAATCTTTGGATTCACTTTTGATCTCAAGCTATCTACGGTAGTCAACTTCAAATTACTTGTTTTATTTGTTATACACTTTGTTCTCTTGCGAAACATGCTTTGATTGGCAGAATTGTGGTCGTGAAATGTTTAGCATGACAATATCTGCTACCCAAGTTTGATGTTTAATTTTGAAATTCTTCTCCCATTCAATGTTCTATTTGTTTACTGGTCAGTATGTCCATATCCAATTTTTGTATTGCAGAGGCCAGAGAAATTCCTAGGAGATGTGGCAACATGGGATAAGGCTGAAGCTGCTCTTGCAGAAGCATTAAATGAATTTGGGAAGCCTTGGCAGGTAACATAATTTCTTTGACCTCTTTGTTATTGCAATCTGCTCCACATTAAGCTTCAACGAACTGCGTTTTCTCATTGTTAGTTGTAGGGCAGTTTTAGTTGGCAACTAGTGATTTTCTCTTCTATGGTTGTTTTGTAGCTTATAATGGTTACTTTTTGCAGATAAATGAAGGTGATGGTGCTTTTTATGGACCTAAGATTGACATAAGCGTGTCTGATGCACTTAATAGGAAGTTTCAATGTGCTACATTGCAGGTTTTCCTTTTGTCAAATTCTCCTCATCTCTTTTAAGTTTTAGCTGTGTTTGCTTTACCAACTTCCTTCCTGATTGTTCAAGAATTGAGGATCACCACTTAAGATATCAATGCCTGTGGTTGCAGCTTGACTTCCAGCTACCTGCACGTTTTGAATTGGATTACTCGGCAGAGGATGAGGCCAAGAGAGAGAGACCTGTCATGATACACAGAGCTATTCTGGGGTCTTGTGAGCGCATGTTTGCTATACTGTTGGAGCATTACAAGGGAAAATGGCCTTTGTGGCTTAGTCCTCGACAAGCAATTGTCTGCCCTGTTTCTGAGAAATCGCAGCCATATGGACTCCAGGTTGGTTAACTTTGTGCCCTTGGATCCATGAAGGGTAGGTGTTTTCTTGTCAAATGCTGAAGTTCTGTTGGTGTAATTCCTTGCTTACAACATCTATTGTCGATTTTAAGATCTGACTCATTCGCTTTGTAACTCATACCTGGCTACATCATTATTTTATTTTATTGTAATGTTTTTTATTTTCTGCATGCTTATAGGTGCATGATCAGATTCATCAAGCTGGGTTTTATGTGGATGTCGACACAACTGATAGGAAGATTCAGAAAAAGGTACTTATAACCCTGCTCTTTACATAGAGTTTGCATGACATAAATTGCTGCTGCTAGCATTTAGGCGTGACCGGGCCCAGCCCGAAGCCGGATAGAGTCCAAGGCTCACAGCTGTTCAGGCTGGGGCAGCCCAAAGCCTGATTGAGCGTGGCCAAGCTCAAAGCTCGAACCCGGGAAAAAATTGCCATCTCCACTTGCATTCTGATTACTTGCTTTACTCTTTGGAAATCAATATCATTAATATTCTGCAAGAACTCATGTGGTCATAATCTTAACATTGGAGGTTGTTGGGACCTAACATTGAATACCAAGGAAGTCGAAACTTTTTGTAGTTGGCTTCAACTAGTTCAGCTTTGGCAATATGAAATGCATGCTTAATAAAAATAATGAATGAATGAAGTATGTTTATGACAAATGCTTGCTGCTGTTCTTGATAGTAATCGTGATGAGAGCAGTGATGCTTTTTCTTAGATGTTACATAGTGCAATTGGCTCTAATTATCATTCCCCACTTATTTTGCCTTAACCCTTAATGAAATGTGATTGTAGATAAACTTATTGCTCTGATACATCCAATTGTTTCAAGTTGCTAGAATTACAGGCTTCGGAAATTTCTTTCATTTATACAACAGCAACTGATATTTTTTTGTATCCTGCTACGAGTTTTCTGATTCTGTTTAAGTTGTTTTTCATTTTTAATTTCCTCTTTCTGACTGATTCTGTACTCTGTAACTGCTTGGGGCCTCTCTTTTTAATTCATACATCATCGATGCACAGGATTTCCTCCAATTAGACATGTTAAATTGAGCATTGGAAGAGTATAACATTATTAACTTGACAAATATTATTGATGAAAGAAGGTTATGAATAGTTTGCTAATACCTTGGTCCTTGTGCAGGTTCGAGAAGCTCAGTTGGCGCAATACAATTACATATTGGTTGTTGGTGAAGAGGAAACAAAAACTGGACAGGTACAGACGGATACCACAGTAATCATTGGTTCAGGAACATGAAATTTGAATATCTAATATGTGAAAAAGATTCACCCTTGGATTTCATCCTGTTGGAGGGTGATGGGATACTCTCTATTTTTAGTCTGGGTATCGCTAACGTAGGAATGGGTGTGTGTCATTTCTTATTTGCAGGTGAGCGTGAGGGTCAGGGACAAGTCGGACCATTCTGTGATGAGTCTTGAGAGCCTATTGAAACACTTACGGGATGAGGTTGCTGCATACCATTAGATAGTAATCACTGATTTCATACTTGATTTGTATGTGTACGATGGAAATTAAGGTGGTCAAACTCTTGCAGCCAAAAATCCTTTAGACATCTTCTACCATCGTTTCTTTGTGTATCAGCATTTGCTTCCCAGATTGCATTTCCGGAATTGTACAATCTTCTTTTGCTATAATTTTACATTCAAAAACTAAAACACATTCCTGGTGATTTCATGTACGACAAAATGGCTTACTTACACCAAACCCGAACTTTGGTTTTTAACAATAAAAAATAGAATCTACAGAAGCTGAGTGCATACGATATTAATTATATAGAATATTAACAAAAATCAAAATATAGAGATGCCAATGACGAGGACTTGAAAGAGTGTAGTTTACCAGTTAAATAAAGATGATCACAGGTAGCAGTGGGTTTTATTTTCATCTTCTTCAAGAGTCACTGCGTTCATCGGATCCCACCTGATCTAATCTTGCGTTTACAAAACGAAACCCTGTCGCACAGTTTGGCACTGAAGTTCTTATACGAATCACGCTTCGATGGTCATGGCTGTTAACCAAAATAGTTTACTCACATAAGGAAATAAGCAAACCACCATTCGTTGTAGTTGAGTCTTTGATCTTTTCATATATTTTACTCACATAAGGGAATGATCAAACCACCATTCGTGTAGTTGGGGCTTTGATCTTTTCATATATTTTACGTCAAAGACCTAGAAGTGGAAGTTTCTGATTTTCTTTCCTCTCCTTCATATTCCCATCTCCACACCCACATTCAAACATGCACCAACTACACATACAGTGAAAAGGAAGTCAACTTTAAAACACGTTCAATGGTTCTAGGGATATATAGGACCGGGATGTTTGACACATATACATCTAGGAATCTTATCTAGGTAATCTCAATAATCTTCCACTGCCTAAAGATACCTAAGCTAAAAGGCTTAGTGGCAAATTCTAGCAACGCCAAATTACATAAAGGTGAGGAAAGTTCACAACGTACGTTAGAGCATGATGACAATCGATCCCGATCCCTACTTGAACCTAGTAGAGTAGTGGTATAGGGTGACATCTATGTATGTTATTCAAAAAACCCATTGTTGGGTCTGCCGTTACTCACGTTCAGATCTTGCTGGTGTTGAAACTGTTGCTTACGATAAGCTGAGACCGAGCTGCTACTCTCACCAACGTCATGCTCGGGCCTGTAGTCTTCATCTATCTCTTCTTTTGCCACCTTTTCCATTCCTATGAACTCCATTGGCCTTGGGATTGATACATAATGTGCCTCTGATGGTGGCTGTGTCGTTTCGCAGTAACCGGAAGGTGGTTGTTGATGTGGTGGCACAACTGATGGGAGTTTGGAGAGTAACGCTTCAAGGCTGCTCATGGAAGGTGTAATTTTAAAGGGCATTTGATGGTTGAAGTGGTCGTAGAACTCAGTTGGTGGTGCAACAGCTCCTTGGCAGTGCCAAGTGTCTGGTGTGTTGTAGCCATCAACTTTGAAAGGGAATGCAGCAGATGATGGATGTGGCATGAGGACCCCAGGAATGCTTTCTATGTAGCTGAATTTCTTTCGTAGTAAGACCACATAGCTCAGGTCTTCAATCACCTTATAAAATTGCAATGGGAATGGAAACTATAAATAGTTTGTTCTTGTTTGTAAGAGAGAGTGAAGAGATAACGGGAACAAGTATTAGAGAGAGAGAAAAGAGAGAACCTTGTGAACAGCTCCTAGTTGAACAACTCCTTCTCGAACTGCGATCAAGGCTATAGTCTGCAAAAGATCATCAAATCAGCCAAGAAAGTCTAATCTATTTCAGACCAACAACTGTTGATTAGCATACCTTTATACCAGACTGAAACTGGGCTTCCCATGTCCTAGGATGCTGCGAATTAACCAACACGTGATCAGAAAGATCAACAGATCCTCCTACTATTGAAACATTTTAGCAACCATGAAATAACAGTGATGATGAACCAGGAGTGCTTACTGAGTCTGCTGAGCTGTGCCATGCTGATAAGAAGTTGATTTCTTGCTCATTTGGTTCTTTGTATATCCACTTGTGACTATGATCTGCTGCTACTTTGCCTATCAGTCTGATCACATTAGAAGACAAATAAACTTATGGGCTATCAAAACTTTTAGACGAACACAAATTTCTCAGGCATATATCTCCTACCCTTCTCCATAGTTGTAGATTTCATGAGACATCTTGAAGAAGAGCTCTGGTTGCAGACTTTGATAGTGTTGGAGTTCACAGTTTCCATAAGCAGATGAGCTTGGACAGTCACCTGAGTTGATCTCAGCAGTTGATGCAGGAAAATTACAGAAACCATCTTCCCAAACCAATATCCTAGAAAGTGTATTAAACGAAACGAATAATATGCTAAGAAAAACCAAAAGAAAGGGCACTATCGCTTGCATACAGTACATCTAGGAAACAAAAGGGAAAAGAAAAAGTATATATACCAGTTCCTTCTGTTTCCTCTTGACCTGTCATAAGCTCCTTGGCCGTCCCATCTTGACAAAAAGATGATAATATATGTGTTAAACTAAAGAGACATTTTAATTGACTGTGCAACAAGGTGGCGAATTATATTAGATGTGTAGATCCTACTCTTCACTGAAAACGAACAAAAGTGTGTTTCTTTTCTGTGAAAGCTTAATCTATCTTTGCTTCTCTTACTTGGGTGGAGGGTAATTCCTTGGCAAGATTCTCCAAAATACTGCATAAACCCACTGAGAGTTGTCAGGAATGCATAAGCTTCTGAGGGTATGTTGAAGAAGATGAGTAACAGCTAACGGGCTGAGATGTTCCTCCATTGATCAAACGATGATCCTTAAAAACGAATGTCTTCTTGTGTGTGTCGCTCTCTCTCTCTTTCTTCCCCCCCGTTCCCTATGCTTCCATATTCTCCTCTCTGTCTCTCTCTCTTTAAAAAGAGAAGGCAAAGCTCAGTGTCCCATCTTCCTTTATATAAGCCTTACCAACAAGGAAATCTCACATTTATACCTCACCTTTTTTTCTCTCCCTCACACACAGTCACACACGCAACACCCTTCGTTCTTTCTTTCTTTCTTTCTTTCCTCCCGGTACTGTTACTTAATCATGCTTCAAAATTTACCAAAATGATTTCTAGAGGCCCACTCTTTTGTCTTCTCGGTTCCCAACGTACCGTCCGCTCTTTATCGATCCTACTCTCTCAGTACTTTTTTTTTGCCTTCTGCTCGTATCTCAATTATGATCCAACAAATATCAGAAAGACCCAACCTTTGTTCTTCTTAGTTCTTACACTTCATCATGACCTGCGAAATATAACGATGGCCTCCTATAATGTTTTTGATTCTCTTCCAATTCCAATGTCTGTTTAGTTTCTCTCTTTTCTTACCATTCTGACATAATCATAGCATCACCACTCATTTCATTCCCAGGAAAATTTTCTTCCTTACCTTCTTCATTTATTAGGTCAAAGTAAAACAAAATGTTAATTCAGAACAAACGGCATTGCAGAATGCAGACAGCACTACTATACTTTTGTTTTACTATATTGAAATTTTATTAATTTCAGTGAATCACAAATATCTAATATAAAATGATAAATAAATTATATATATCTTTTTTATTATTGAAAAAATAGTCTTTTTTTATAAAAAAATTTGGTCCCTTCTTGGATCCCTTTTTCTTTTACCTTGCATTGCATGTTCTGACCTTTGCCAAGTTTCGAAGCATTAATAGCTGACACTAAGATTGCCTCTTTTCTGGTGGCACGTATAATTGATAATAATGTGACAAAAGTAAGAAAATCCGGTGGATTTAAAAATGAGTCTGTAGAGGCTGATAATGTGGTTTTTATGGAGCCACAATATCTACTTATCTTACCTTACAATGGGAATGCGAAAGCATGTCTTCTTTTTCTGTTAAGATCAAACATCAACTGTTGTTTGTTTGCTAAGTAGTCCAAACTTTGATGGATATGTCCCAGCTAGCGCTTGCACACATGTAACGAAAACCTCTGACATCACCTCCCCAAGGTTTCAGTGTCTAGGTTTGTTTGTGATTAGTTCAAAGCTCTGGATTTGCTGATACAAACTGAATTTATCATAAAACAGTACCACATAATTATTGAATTGATTCCTATTAAAAAGTGAAGGAGGTTTCTGTTACTAAATGAATTGCTACAAGTGTTTCTATATCGCTCGATCTTAGTTTGTGTGCGCGTGTGCAAAGCTACACGAACGTGGTGGCTAAAAGGGACTTTCAGTGCTTTCATTTCTCGTTCCTGACACCGAGCAAACTTGACAGGTCACTACATTTTCTTTTTGACCGTTTGTTAAGAGAATCTGTCCTTTCATTAACTGTGTAATCAACCTAAACCCTGCATTTAAACCCTTTTATTACTTGATACTGAACAACAGTGGAATCTGCTGCATACGTTTTCTCCATGGCTTCTTCTCTTCTTTTGAAGGCAACCCCATTTGTGGAATGAAATGGTATTTTACATTTAAAAAGAGAGAGAAATTCCCAGCTCATAAAAAGTACGGTCAATGTAAATTTGTAGGGTTGGAGACAGAGTCTGGTTAGATGATGTAAGCAAGAGGAGTCTGTTGGGGCTCCAAGTAAATGAGGGTTGGATTTTATTGATGGTGGTGATGGTTCTATTGTCCACATTATATTGGTTCTTTGTTGTTTTTTAATAAAAGATCCAAGAATTTTATATGGGATGATGGGAGTTGGAGAGGTTTGTTTTGGCAGGAGTGGCACTATAAGATTATATAGTCTTCGGTCAAGATAACAGATGGTGTAAATGCCCCATCCCTTTCTTCCATTAAAGATGTGGAATCTCTGCTCTTCCCATCCTCCTCAATCCCATTTCATATTAAAATAATCCCTCCCATCATACAAACAATCCAAGAGAAATTGTTTTTTCCCTTGAAAGTGGGCAAGTTATTTCTATTTACAGATAAGTGAAGAAGATATGGATTACCAGACAATATCAGAAACAATATCTAATAATGCAAACTGGAAAGCAGGCAAATCTTTCCCTCTCATTTGATACTAATTTTAATGAGAAAGAAAAAGATGGCACGGGATTGATGAATGGAAACTAATTTAATATTTGATTTGGTACTATATTTTATAATCTACATTCTCAGTTCACGAATAAGGTGGCATTGCTTTTTCTGTCTTAAAAGGAAAACAAAGGTCTCAGCTAAGTGACTTGTTACTTAATTGCTAAGATAGTTCAGGTACATGCATTATACATAGCAGCCGCATAGGTGATTTCCAGCAGTCTAAACTTCAGTGCTCCTTGAAATGATCAAATATCTCTTCCTCAGTGCACAGCTCTTTGTTTTTTTCTTTACCCTCTTTCGTTAACGTTATGTTATAGAATGTACACTTTCCGACGTGGGTGTTTCATAGTTCTTCAGGTCTTCCAAATCCTTATTTTTTTAAACTAAACCTTCTGCTTATATATACTGCGTTCTTTAAAAACCCTTGCTTGCATGCATTCTTCAATAGTAATATAAGAAAACAAAGTGTCTAGACTAGGGCTCTTAATTTACTCATTTTCAGGGAACTATATGTATCCAGCTTAAAATATTAAGAAGATGGAAAGCGACGGCTCAAAAGTAGACTCTTCAGATAAAAACACCTGTCAGGTCAGAAAGGCCCTAATATTTGTGAATGAGGAGATACTCCTTCTCTCGGTACTAATTACGAAGCTGGTCACTAGTAAGTAGTGTATTTATGTCTAAATAGCCATCTTTGATATGTAGTGTAGTTGGGACAAAACAAGTTATAATCTTCTCACTATCTACAGTGTTACATCTTATTAATGTAAACCGACATTTTCTAATTATTATTTCACATTGTTAACTGTTAAGACCAGTAGTGGGGAAGGATATACATAAAGTAGTTGTCCAATGCCAATAATGTAGTAGCTGGACACCATGACCTGTGCATGTAATGTAGCTAGGCCTCACCAGTCGTAAGTGCCCAAAAAAGAATAACGAAAGAAAATGATAGTGATATTGAACATGTAAGTCAAAAATGCCATACAGCTTGTTTTAGGATCCAACATAACGCAGAAATACGGATTAGCATGGATGCTGTAAATGTCTCATCAAACTTTCTCTTTCTGTTTGATAGAGAAGAGAGAACCCTGAACAAGTCACTCTTCTTCCTTGTTACAGCTCTTCTCCATGAACCCTTGGTTAAGTTTCAATCTTCTAAGGCTAATACCATGTCAAGGCTCAAGAGAAATGAGAACTTTGGCTAAGTGGTATTCTACAAGTAATCACTGCTTTTCGTATTCTGAGACTGAGTTCCTAAGCAATTAAAAGAGTGGTCAAATGTTCCAAAAACACTGCAATTTCTAACTTTTCCAGGCAGAGATAAATTCCAAGACATCACGTGATGGCGTTATATATAATTCTAGGTCTATAAAGCTTGTCACCCACAAAATAAGAAAATAAAAGCAAAGCAAGTTCCTTTTTCTTTTTGGTTTTAAATTTAAAAAAAAAGAGAGAGAGAGTCCCATAACTCCTACCCTTTTTATTTCTATGAACTTACTATTTTCCTTACCTTAAATACGGCCGCAGGATTTGCTACTGAACTCTAGTTCAGATGTGTACATAGATAGATACACCTTACCTAGCTAAGGCCACAAGATACATATGTACAGAAGCCAATTCAATTTACCCTACCATCAAGAACGGAACTAGCTGTCTTTGGATCTAACTTCTAAGCTGTCCAAATGGGTAGCTGGAGGGACAAATTGTCTGCATTTGATCAGTTCTTTCACATACCAACGGTGAAAAAAGTTGGCTCGATTTTGCCAATGTAGGTCAAACGGAAAGTGATTGATGATCGACTCTGAAGATCGTCCACCAAAATGGTCAATATACTGGACGGTCCAGATGATGATGAGGGTCCACATTTCCACTATTGTCGATACAGATATTCACTCTCTTAAGGCTTGTAAACATTTAGTCATGTATGTCCTTCCTCGTCACCATCTTCTTTATCATGGTCATCCATCACCATCGCAACTAAAATTACTAGCTTGAATGCTAGTATCTAGCTAAGCCAACCGAGAAGATAACTTGTTTACGATGTGCCGCTTCTCCTTTTTTTTTGGTGAGAGGGAAAAGACAAAGCCTAAGGCCTGAAAAACGCTACAGCAGAGGATTTCATTCACAAATTGGTGGATAACAGAGGGAAATTTGTAAATGAGATTCTTTGTTAGGAATCGGGAAAATAGCACAGAAGATCTCATTAGTGTATATGTCCGGAGTTTAGGTTTGATGACTAAAGCCTATAAACTTGCTAATTCCAAGTACCAGGTGATCATAAGTAGTGTTTTAAAGTTGGATGCATGCGAAAGGAACTGGCACCAATTAATAAAATTGCCTTTTTGGACATATTATTTGTTAATTAGTTGACAAACTATAGATTATTAGCAGATATAATGTTGGTGGGATTTAAGGTAGGAGGTTAAGCTTGAGAAAGGCTATGATTGCATCAAGTCTGCTTTTGATGATGTTAGCTCCTTTAGCCAACAGAGAACTGAAAATGAGTTGCAATCATAGAGAGATAGAATAGGCATGTTAAAAGAGTTCTCTGTGTGGTCGAGGACAATGTAACTGAGATATGTGGGGACTAGGACAGAGACATTTTATCAAATTACCAAGAAAGTGTCCCCCACTCCAATTTTCTATATTTAAATGAATCACCATTGCAAGGTCCTACTCGCCCTCTCTCTCTGGTAGAACACTTGGTTTTGAAGTGCTCAAAAGGGCTAGCAAAGCTGTGACAACTTCAAGCATCTTCTCCCTAACTACCAACCATAGTATGTCTATAAACTACTGATAATTTCTTTATTCTATTAACTCTTAAGATGTCCCAACAAATGTCATTTCAGTGTCAAAACAACAGCACTATCAACGTACTTTGCCAACAAATTATTTTTATCCACCATCCCCATGTCTTTACAGAAGGGATTGCACATGGGGGAATGGCCACTGTGTATGTGAGATGCTCTTTGTTCCCAGTTATCAAAAAGATTGTGCATCTCAGATTATAACACCACTCACTAATGGAGCCTCTTGGAACAAAAAAAAATACCAAATTATAGCTCACACACTCGTACATGTTTTTCGTCAGGGAGTGAATCTCTGATCGGACAACCTCTTTTTCTCTTAAACCAAAAAGATCAGGCAATTGCCATACAATTTTGGGTCCCCCTTCATCTTGCTGAAGTGCTGATTTAAGAGAATTCCATTGTTGGCATCTTTGTGTGAATAACATGGACATTCTAGTACTATTAGTACATGTGTTGCTTTGATTGTGTTACGTAAATCTGCAGATGCCTATCTTATTAGTCCGTTTCATTAGCAACTTGGCGGACCAACTTTTCAGTAGGCCATGGATCGAAGAGAAAATGTGATTTTGTATCCTTATTAAAAAAAACACCTCCTTAACTTCTTGCTCTTTTCTGGCTCAATGCATAGGCCCGTTTAGTGGATGAATTGGTGTAAATGAATCGTCATTGCTTGAGTAGCTAACAGTCGATTATCGCCAACTTTTCTGTTGCCAATGCACATATCAATCATTCTAACACCATGCAATGGGAGAATTAGAATAGAGTGAAATTTTTGAGTATATCTACAAAAGAAATAAAATCTACGTGACCCTTTACAAACAAAAACATGACTCATTAAGGGCATTGCCAATTCTCCTGGAGCACCATAACATGGCAGAAGATGTTATTCGAGAAAGGCCCACAAGGAGAGGGGTAGGATAGGAGATGCAAACAAAAGCTTGAGGAGAGGGAGGGACCATGCCTACTAATGCTACGACTACTGCTACTGCTAATTGAAGGGAGCCTTTTTTTTCTTCTTTTTTTTTCCTTTACTTGCAGGAGTCAGAGTCGGAGAAAGATGTACTTGGTACTATAGCGGCTAATTGGGTGCAACGACTAGTCTTTGTCCCTTCTCTCTTTCTTTCTGCTTTCTTTTGGTCATAGGCAATCATGTACGAAAATATATACGTAACGTCAAGTGGATGGCTGGGAAGGATCATACCCTAACTCTTCTGTTTTCTGCTTAGCTAGACGCTACACTACGCTCAGCGTCTTCCTCGCTCACTATCCTTTTCGATCGGCATGTGATTTCCACGTGCTTTAGATATATTCTCTCTCATGTGGCACTACATCACGTACATGAATATTACAAGGGCACGAAGTTTCTTGATTCTCATCATACCAAATTGAAGTAATTCAAATTGAAATAGGCAATGAACTTCTACAAAAAGAAAAACCTAATATCTCCTTGTCACATATTTTAAACCAACCAAAAATATAATTATTTAAGGGTCACATATTTCTTAAATTCAAACTATTTCACTTAGAAAATATTTGATTCCATTTTTGTTTTCTATTGTATTTTTTAGTTTTTTTCAAATAAAAACAAAAATATAGTTAAGTATTAACGTTAATATAGTTATATTTTTATTACCGATGATGATTACATATTAAATAAAATTTAAAGAGAAATAATTTTAATCTCTTATATAATATTTATTAATAAATTATCAATAAAAATTAATATTAATTATCATTAGTTTTTTATTTACTCTTATAAAGCCATTTGTATGCATTACTATTGAATACTAATTTATATACCATCTAAACTTGTAAGTTGTAACTAATTATATGCATGTTGTGTAACTTCTTAAATTCAATTAACAAGTTATTGTATCAATTATTGGAATTCTTTTATTAATTATTACCATTTTAATGAAATTAAATATGTTTATATATGTTAAAATGGATACAAAAACAACCCTTTATAATTACATCATTTAAGATTTGTTTCAAATATATAATGCAATGAAAATAGTTATTCTAAAATTTATTTTAAACATATATATAATGAATAAGAAGATAGAAATTCATATTAGAATTGGAAAGTAAATAACCAAATTTTGTCCTTGTGGGATAAATTATTTCTCAATATAAAGTTTGATCCATCAAAAAGATTAACACGATCTCAATCTGAATGCCCTACAGTAGTTTCCCATTGGCACAACAACCCACTAACTCACATCAATTCTACTTTCCATTCTTTTGGTAGACAACACCATCATCAAGGAATTACTCCATTTCTTGGTCACCTTTCCTTTTGCTCAATCCGCCAGGCATCAGGTCATATTCATCAAACTAACCTTTCCCCAGCTAGCTATAGCTCGACCTTGTTTGGGATTACTTGTGGAATTGCTTTTTCATGCTCGCTTACGAATTCAAGCTTCACGACAAGCTTTCCTGTCAGGATCTATTGCAGTGGAATAACTATTGCTGAGTAGTAAAACGGTTTTCACTTTCGTAATACTAATATTACACCGTTATGTCACTGTGCTCACATTGTATTCAGCTATTATCTTGCAACCAATACTCTTACGAAATGGGAATTCATTTAAGAGAGTGTTCTCACAATTTTACTTCTTCGAGCATCATGTTTTAGTCATAATATCATTGAAAAAAAAGCTTAAAGTCATACTTAAATTGCACTTTGGTCCTTTAATTTCTTTTTTAACAACTTAACTTGACATTATTTTTCTTTCGCGTGCTAAAGAAATAGCACGTTCACAACAGAAAACTTAGTTGAGTACAATCTAGCCTATGTTATAGATGCTAGCTAGGAAACCTCAAACAAGATAATGTATGGATAATACTATGCTTGTAACTGTTTTGGCATTGACAAGCTACTCTCCACCTTCGACCACACACTAGTTCAGTCAAGAGCTAAATCATTTTCTTTGTACCATTTTCACTGTGAAGGATAATGGCAAATTACCCACCCTGGCCAGAGCAAGTGAAAATGGTATTTGAATGTATTTAGTGAATTAAGCTGATTATTTTATCATGATAATTCCATAGATGGCTCTTAAGAACAAATATCTATCAAGTTTGCGCCTGCTCTGGGGAAGGAGGGATTATCAGATTATCTACAAGGAAAAAAACGTGATAAAATGTTCAATTTAGATATGTAAAGAAATTGAAGGCTACCATTTCAGGCAAGACAAGGTCATTGTGCCAAGAAAGACATGTATAATCAACAATTGGGTTAAGAAGAGCACAGGATAGCCGTCACTTTGATTAAATTGTTTCCTCTTAAATCCTGAAGATTTCCTTTAATTATATATTACTGTGATCTCTATCTTCGAAAGATCTTGGTGGAAGAGATAAACTGTGTAAATGTCCTTGATCCTCTGTAATGTTCAGGAACAAAAGAAATTTATATCTAATTTGTCAGATTTATCATGTTGCTGTTTTGTACTTTAGTACTTAGACTTATGTGAATATGTTATTGGAATCTGTTAGAATTTATTTTAAGTTATTTCAGAATCCAACCGTGATCGAATCACAGGAGTATCGGAAAATAAAAATTTTACAGATTCCGAGCGGATCCCGATAATTGAATAAATTTAAATAAAACATAAAACGATTTAGAAATCGTACCTTGTTTGCTTTTCTGTTGAAAAATCTTTGAAACATTTTCCGATTGATTAATCAGGAGTTGTTCAAGGGTCCAGCTTCTAATGGTATCTACAGAGCAATTCGCAAACTGATTTGAAAGGAAGAAGACAAAAGTGATAGCTTCTAAAAAGCTCTTCCCATTAAATAGAAAAAATCATAAGAGTCTTTTATTAAAATTAAATCTCTTTAATTATAATTAAAATCAAATTATAATTATAATTAATTTAATTTTAATAAA
>JANKOE010000003.1:20970987-20986789 GCA_026284465.1 Erythroxylum citrifolium
TATTATGTACATAAATGAAAAATAAATAAATAAATAATTTACTAAATACATTATATAAATAAATTATGTATCAGTAGTAGTGGAATAGTTAAAGTTAAACAAAAATACAGAAGTGCAAATTTTGTCATGGCTGTAGGTGACTTGTACTGCACAGTCCAAACGTGTCTTTTAAATTTTTAACAAAAACGACAAAGTTTTAATGTTAGACAGAGTTTTCTATGCTAATCTTGGATAGAAGATCTGGACTCGTTTTTAGGTTTTTAATTACTTATTATATTATGTTATCCATTTATAAGAACCACATTACATTGTCCATTTTCTAAATTTTTTTTATCATTCCAAATTTTTACTAGCAAATTTTACTTATTCATTTCTAATATTTTAACTAACATAATTGTTATTATTCTATCATAATAAAAATAATTAAAAATTATAAGAATAATTAAATTAATCAAAATAATAAAGTTAATAATAAAAAGAAGAAAATTACTAATTATAACAATTTTCATAATAATAATCGAAATTAAAATATTTCATAAATTTAATAAATTCAATAATAAAATGATTAAAATTAATAATAATGGGAAATTTAATAATAATAAGAAGAACAACAACAACAACAGCAGCAGCAACAACAACAACAACAACAACAACATTTATAACAATAAGTATATCTACTCAAGTCGGAAAATCATAATAATAATAATTAAAAATTATAAGAATAATTAAATTAATTAGAATAATAAAGTTAATAATAATAAAAAGAAAATTACTAATTATAACAAATTTCATAATAATAATAGAAATTAAAATATTTAATAAATTTAATAATCATAACGAATATTATAATAATAATAATAATAGTAATATTATTATTATTATTATTAAATTTAATAATAATAATAATTATAATTATAATAAATACTCTACAATAAATTTAATAATAATAAGAAGCAGAATAGTTGAAGTTGAATATTAAAAGTTGCATCAAAAATTCAGAAGTGCAAAAGTTACTCCATAGAAACATGCGACTCTAAAAGATGGGTTGGCTTTGAAAGAGGACTGGCACCTTGGCTGTCCAAGAGGAGTAAAATAGAGGAACTGCGCGTCCGTTTAATTTTTAACATTGGCTGTCCAAGAGGAGTAAAATAGAGGAACTACGCGTCCGTTTAATTTTTAACAAAAACGACGTCGTTTCAATCTTAGACAGAATAAGACATGGTTATCTTAAACAGAAGATTCGAACTCGAGAATCAATGCATCTAATCGATACTTTTAGAGGTCATCGCTTTTTAAGTTGATCACCAAGTATGACCTAATTATGACTTCTTAAAATATTTTTAATATAAATTTATCAATTACTAAAAAAAAATCAAATAATTTAAATATTAAGTAATATTTTTGTCAACAAAAATTCTAATATAAAGAGGTTAAGAATTAAAATATTTAATAATTAAATAGAGCTGATGTTTCTATCAAAAGAATATCTATTTTTCTTTCTGTACAATTCTAATAAATTTGATTGATGTTGATATACTTAAAACTATATAATTTCCGGTTCTCCTTCATCTACGTCGATGCCAAAGGCTTTTATTCGTGTAGACGGTGAGGATCATGTAGAATGATCTTTTTCCAACATTAGAAAAATGGACGGTCGATTCCATTTCTAATAAAGTGAATTTGCAGGATCACCAGTATAGATGGAAGGTTGCTTCTTTTGAGGTCATTGAACTCGATACGTTCGACAATTGCGTTCCTTTTAGTGTTTATGACATTTATGTTTTCTAAACACCTCCGTCTGCTGTTGAGTCGTCGTTGGATTAACAGAAAAACGTTACTTTCTTACGCACCAAAGCTCCATCTGCTGTTCCTGACGAAACTATCCGAAGGTGTTTTCTGTGTCACATCTAAGTATCTAACCGAACATAAAAGTTAAAACCATAATCCACGATGCTGTCATCTCAAATTACTAACAAGTCCACATAAGGCACTTGGATCAGGGCCTCCTTTATTTCCCACCCAACGATTGATAGCTTTCCCATCGCTGTACGGTATCCGTCTCTCTTCTGCCGAATTAATACAAAAAGAGACAGACACGAAAGAGTGAATTGGGAAAGTAGAGAGAGAGTAAGAATGTGGGCTTATGGAGTTATGGCGGCTATGGTGGCAACAGAGTTCACCGAGGTTAGCATTAGCACTATAAGCAAAGCAGCTATGAGTAGAGGCATGAGTATCTTTGTCTACACTGTCTACTCCAATGCACTTGCCATATTTATCCTTCTTCTCAAAAGTCTAATCTTTTACAGGTACAGGCTACAGCTAGTCCTCAACTTCAGTTAAAGTTCTCTTATAATCTTCTATTACTTCAGCTTCTTTCTCATACAGGAAAAGAAATTGTCTTCCACTTACGGTGTCTATGACCTTCAGAATCTTCCTTCTGGCTATAGCCAGGTGATTTCTCTTGTTAAACTCTTTGGACATGATTTGCCAGTTCTTACAGAATTGACAAACCACTAAAACGTGTAGTGACTTTTTGTTGTGAAGCTGTTGCGTACAGTTTTCGTTGAATATTGGAATAAGGTATAGCTCCCCAACTCTGTGCGCTGCAATGACTGATCTCGTACCAGCCTTAACCTTTATGCTGGCCATCATTTCCAGGTATGCTTATCTTTTTTATCTGTTACCACTCCATTCCGTGGCTAATTCAGGGCCTGTTGCATTCTCGGGGACCTTTCTGTTCTTGTACTGAAATTGGGATATCTTAAACAAGAATTTTGTTCCACTAGTTCCAGCCAAAAGCTAACTTGTCTCCATTCTGGCAGCTTTGTCTGTTGCTAGGGACTTGTCTGGAAACATCAGGCCAGACCTTATGGTTATGCGTGTGATTTTTCGCTTGCTATGTCTTGTCTTAAAATTTGTAGAATATGGGTCAATATGTAAGGACAATTCAATTATTTTTAATATCAATAATTAACAGTAGCAGATTTCCATTGTTTCTTATTCTGTCACAACCGATGCTTATATATCTTGAAGTCTATGTTCCATTTTTATGCTGGCAATCATGATATTGCTTTTGTCACACGAAATTAATGGAGGAAAAAAATCCCTCCTTGCTGTGCAGGGATTGACTTTGAATCCATGGGGCCAATTAAGGTGTGGTTTGCAGATAACTGATGTGTCATATTCTAATAATGTCTAGTTCTGTCCATTAATCTGTGGTTGATGCCTTGATGGTAAAGATCAAACAGTTGACGTATGCTTTTTATTTCTCAAGTGGATCTGTATTTTGGTTACGTTGGTACAATATCGTTGATGTAAATAGCTCATATTTCAAGCTCTAGAAACATGTCGATTTTGAAATGGGAAAACAGGGAATTTGTCGCCCATATATATATATACACGTATATATAAACATAATTAGCATAGGATTAGTTTTTATGATTATAAAAAGAGAAGAATTGAACAACTCCTGGTGAATCCAGGATGGAAAAGCTAGACTTGAGTGCCAAAAGCAGTCAGGCGAAGTCAGTTGGCACCGTGCTCTCAATAGCAGGGGCATGGGTACTAACACTGTACAAAGGCCCACAAATCATCCATAATTCACCAGTGTCTCAGAATGCTTCCGCTGATGTTCTTGTATCTCTGCCACCGAACTGGATTGTTGGTGGCATTTTTTGTGCAGCTGGAGCATTTTGCTTGTCAGTCCTATACATTATCCAGGTAAACACTGTTTCTTGCATGCTTGTTATCAACCATTACTTGCCTTACCAAACCTGACAAAGAACTTCTGCTGGCCTGGCGTGTACAGACATGGATTATTAAAGACTATCCTGAAGAGCTGATTGTTACACTCATTGCTTGCATCTTTGCCACCGCTCTTTCTGCTGTGGTCTCTTTAGTTCTAGAGAAAGATCCTAATACTTGGAAGCTGAAGCCCGACATTGAGTTGCTGGCTATTGTCTTGTTAGTAAGAGCACACGACAAAAACTTTGTATTCTGCTACGAGTCTTATCTGTCCTATTTATATCGCTTCTTTGTTAAAAGTTGAAGTAACTTGTGGCTGACAAATTGTAGGCAATTTTTGGGGTATCAATTCGAAGTTTAGTTCATACATGGGCATGTCGCCTGAAAGGGCCTGTCTATACCGCCATGTTTAAACCACTGGGGATGGTGATTGCAGTAATCTTGGGGGTTAGCTTCCTTGGAGATGGTCTTTATACTGGAAGGTAACACTCACTGCTAACAACTTAAAATATATGTTGCCTTAAACACAGGCTTAAGTAGCTACAAATCTATCATTTCTAAAGTCATATATATATAGAGAGATATGTATATGTAGTATTAAAGAAATAATAATTCGAGTATTAAAGAAGTAATATGATTTAGAATATATGTTTATATATGTTTGTGTTCTTTTTTTATTATATATATGGAGAAATTATTATGCAAAGATATCTAATATTGACTGGTATCTTTTAAAAACGCTTCCTTGACTTGGAATATATATGTTCAGCACAAAAAGTTCACGAGTATTCTATTCAACCATTTTGACACTTCTTTTAGGGCATGAGATGGTTGTTCTCGTTTTCGTGTACCATCATTCTGTGCCCTCTCCATCCTATCTATCTATTTTTCTTTTTCATGTGCCATCCTGTGCCCTTGTCATCTTATCCATCCATAGATAGATGAGATGGAGAGAGCACATAGTGGCATATGGAAACGGAAACAGGGGATTTGATCCCCTTCTTTTAAGTGGTGAGGGAAAATAAATAGTATGATGACTAAAGTTATAAAAAGTAGAGTCGTAATTTCCTTGACTGTTAATGTGGGTGATTTTGTTTGTCTACAGTGTGATTGGAGGGATCATAATTGCTTGTGGGTTTTATGCTGTGATCTGGGGGAAAACAAAAGAAGAGCAGATGGTTCAAGTCGAACAAAATTCAAAGATTGACTCAACCTCGCCCAACTGCCCTCTGCTACAAAGCAAAATCCTGGTCTTGGAGAGTGGAGCAAATTCTGCATGAGTTGGGTCCAAGGATGCGTAGTGCTTTATAGTCCTTACAAGTTTTAAAGCAATAGGAGTTGATGTAATTGAGCTTTTGTTAATAGAGAATTTACCTGGTATTTGGTTCTCATACGTTAATGTGACTAAGAAAGAAGCAGGGAAACTTCGTCCGTGCTGCTGAGCTCCCTCAGAGGCATGACTGGTTTTGACATAATCTGTAACTGTTGACCCTACTTCACGAATAGCTGTCACCAGGGACTACACTCATTTCTTACCTTCCTAAAGTACACACGCGTCCTATCCAATTCCAATCCGAGTTCAATTTTTATTATTAATAAGCAGCTTAAAAACAGAGTACGATGAAACTCAAATGACCGTTGGGCTGTTTCAACTTCAAAAGTCTCAAACTTGGAAGTTATCTTGTATAAAGTGCATTCAACTACCGACACAAGTTGTGAGCAACAACAGAAAAATATGTGGGTTTCAGCAGTAACAGCAGTTATGATCTTAGTAGAGTTCTTCGAAGTGGGGATGAACACTGTAAACAAAGTAGCCATGAACAAAGGCTTGAGTCGCTTTGTCCTTGTTGTGTACTCCAATTTTCTTGCCATCATTTTACTTCTTTCATCTACCTTCATCTTCTACAGGTAATGCCATTTTTAGTCCTCTTCTTCAGAGAACCAATTATCAATTCCTTCTGTTTCTCCATATCTTTTTACACTTAAAACCTTTCAACCAACAGAAAGAGAACAACTCCAACACTTACATGGTGCGTCATTAGGAGGATATTGATTCTTGGTATACTCAGGTACCCTACTCATATCAAAACACTCGAATATCGGATTACTTGAGATGATTGTACTAATGCACGATTGGTTTCTTTGTTCTAGCTGTTCCGGTCAGTTTGCTACGTATGTCGGGATAGGGTATAGCACACCAACTCTGGCCTCGGCAATGACAGATCTTACTCCAGCTTTTACTTTCATATTTTCCATAGTCTTAAGGTTACATTTTGCTTCTTCTTTTCTAGTTTTCGGCTTGGTTATTGAGCTTTCTTTTCCTTCTCAAGTATATGACTTGAAAGCTTTCATTTCCTAGCCGATGATGTACATCTTCATAAATATTTGGAGTTACTGGAAATCATTTGCTTGACATATGACACTGTGAACATAAGTTGAAAACCGTGTCTCTATCGTAGTCTATATCAGCAGTAAATTTAATGTGTTCATTCAAATATGTTCATCTTAGGATGGAAAAGTTAGACTTGAGAACAAAGAGCAGTCAAGCCAAGTCTATTGGCACAGTTGCACTGATCACAGGGGGGTTAATAGTGACTTTATACAAAGGCCTGCCGCTCACAAGCCTTTCATCGAGTAGTCAAATACTTGAGGATCAGCTTCATTTGCCTTTGTCAAACTGGGTCGTAGGTGGTGTTTTCCTTGCCCTTCACAGTTTAATCCTTGCTCTAGTGTTCAACGTCCAGGTAGGTGACCATTTCTAATTTCGTGCTATTGTGCTGAACCGAGCGATGTAACTTCGCTAATGACTGGCAAATTTTAACATTTACAGACCCGGATAATAAGGGACTATCCTGCAGAGCTAATGGTGACATTGATTTGCTGCATTTTTGTTGCCATCATATCAGCCATAGTCTGTTTCTTTGCAGAGAGAAACAGTAATGCCTGGAGAATAGGGCCTGATATTAAGCTTGTAGCCATTGGATATTCTGTAATCATCGAGCATTTCCTTTCAATCCTGATTTCTACGAAATTCGTATTCTCTCTTCTTCAATCTTTCTGCAACTTAGCGTTGACATGGCTTGTAGGGAGTTTTCGCTGTTACAATCAGAAGTGTTGCTCACATGTGGGCATGTCACCAGAGGGGGCCAATTTATGCTTCCATGTTTAAGCCTCTTGGAATGGTTATTGCGGTCTTCGTGGGAGTGCCTTTACTTGGGGACACCCTGTACCTTGGAAGGTATTTTTTTTCTCTTACAAGTCTTCACTATATGCGTATGATTCCATCAACGAATGATTTCGTTCGTACAGTATTCTTATTTGTTAAGGCATCATTTTCCCATGTTAAATTGTCAACATCATCGGAGTAACACAAAGGAAATTGTTGGGAAGGTGAATTGAACAGCTTCTGGTCCCCACTGTGCAGTGTGCTTGGAGCGGTTGTTATCGCCTTTGGATTTTACTCCGTAATATGGGGAAAGGCCCAAGAAAAGCAGGCGACTGAAGATAAGGAAATTTGCTGCTTTGTGCCTTCTTCTCTTCAAGTCCCTCTTCTGCAAGACAGACCAAATGGAAACGTGTGAAACTAATTAACTACAAAAGCCACTGTTGTCAGAAATGAGACTTTCATATTTTTATCCATCAGACTTTTTATTTTCCTTCATTTAATAGACAACAAAATGAAAATTTAAAGTTTATTTAAAAAAATTGTTAAAGAAATAATAAGATTCAAAGTCGATTAAGTTTTTTTTTAAAATATAAATTTTAGTACTACATACCAACTTGTTATTAGAATAATGTCCTTTCTTCATTTTTGTTCCGTCGTTAGAAAATTAGTGTCTGTTTGGATGAACTTATATTAGTAGAGCTTTTGTCTGTAAAGCTTTTCTGAGAAAAACTTTTTCTAAATATACAGATAATTCAATAGGAAAAAAATATATGTGTCTCTTGTAATTTAAATAATTTAAAAATATTTTTTAAATTTTTGAAGAATTTTCTTTATAATATAACACATGAATATATTTATAAGAGATTAAAATAAAAATCATTTATTTAATTAATTTATAAATTTTATTTAATATGTAATTATTGTTAATAATAAAATATAATTGCCATTAACATCCAAATATATTTTTGTTTTTTCAAACATAAACTAAAATAAAATAAAAACAAACGATTCCTAAATTATTTAAATCCAACTCGATGTCGAAGGATGTCAAAATCAATGTATCATCGATGGGCATAAGTATATAAAAAGTTACGAATAAACTCCCAACTCGAAATCATGTGTTGCTATGGACGTCAACTTTTTATGAATGGACGAAAATTTTAATATAAAAGTTCACAATTTAGTATTTGGGCCTGTGCACTACGAGTACTTTGCTTCCCTTTCTTGGAATGGTGACTCATTCTTGCACAAGTTAGTGATATGGTCATGAATAAAGCAACTTGGAAGTGTTATGGTCATGAATAAAGCAACTTTAGTATGTATGCTCTCGTCATCTACTCTTAACGCTCTTGCTAGTCTCATTCTTCTTCCTAGCTTACCCGTAGTCCATAGGTAGGATTAGGAATTATGATCAAGTTAGGTCCAAATTGATTGAGTTTCAGATTGGCTACTTAAGAGTTAATTTTTAAAAGACTCAGTTGGACTCAAACCCCTCTACAAAAATGATACTATTTTAGTTAAATATGATGAAAATTCATCATCCATATAAATAGTGTAAAAATTTCTAGGAAAAATCACTTCATTTAATTTAACTAGAACACACTAAACAATGCCTTTAGAATATGAATTAGACATACCCTTCAACTAAATCACTACAATTGTTTCCTTTAAAGGTATTGAATTCAAAATCAAATATATTGATAGTAGCATAACATTGATTGATGTTCAAAATTGAGCATAGCCCATTCCACTTTTATGATTGTCAATCATATGGATATATTTGAGTCTTTGCATTTCTTATGTAATTTTCTTTGAACAATTGCAAATATATTCTCTCTAACTCTAATTTTCTAATCAGTTTCCATATTCTTTTTGTTGGTGCATGGTTTCATGAGAAATTTGGCATATCATATAATTTGTTTGATCACATTCAATACTAGAACATTAATTTCAACTATTTGAAATGTCTCTAAAATTTCTTGATCCCGCCTCTCCCTTCTTTGCTTTTGCTAACCTACTAGGAAGTAGAGATGCAACAAGAATTTTTGAATTAGAAAATACAAGTTTATTACTTACCTTTTCAGTTGGTGCATCTAAGCTTGTTGGTTTCAATTTCTTTTTCATTTCTTAGATATTACCAAATTTATTAGGCAGGATGCACTTACTTTTTTACTTCAAAGAGTCAAGATGCTAGTGTTCACTTTTAGGTTAATTTCTGCTTGAGATAGCAACTTTCCTTTATTAGCCTCAATTTTATTCAATGTAGATGCAAGTTGTGAATTTTGGGTTTCCAAAATTTCTAGTTGCTGACTCCTATTTCCTACCAGAATGTCTGCATGTTAGTAGCTAAAGTTTTCACAATTTCCTCTAAAGAGAAACCTGAACTTGATGTTTGGTTCGAGGGAGAGGCTGTTTTATTGAAACCAAAAGATTGATGTTGTAGGTTGATACTAATTTATCCATATCTCAAGTTTGGGTGGTCTCTTTAACCATAATTGTATTGGTTTAAATATGTTTCATATTTTCTTTGTTGGTTACCATGCCCACTTATCATATTCACTTGAGGAATTGCTTCTTCTTAAAGTTGTGAGCATATATCAGTGAAGTGTTATAAAATTATACGAATGCCATAAACTCTATATTATTAAACATGTCCTAATGCTAATTGTCTAATAAGAGAAGTTAGTTTCGAAAGTTGAGTCTCAATAATAAAATGTCTTACCTCATTTACTGTTTTGAATGTGTGGTCTATCATGACTCCAAAATAAGGGATGTCAAATTTGGCCCAGCTTGTCCCGCTTGGCCTGATTTTGGCCCACATTGATAGGCCATGGGCTGGCTACGAGCTACGAGCTACGAGCTATGAGCTACGAGTTATCTCGGCTTGGCCTGTGACCCGATTGTTACTTCAAAAATGACGTCATTTTTTACGTTTTTCTTTAAAAAAATAAATGTTGGGTCAGGTTGTGGGCCATGGGTGCCAAAATACTATAAGTTTTCTACCATCTTAGAGATTAAATCTCTTGCTTCTATAAGAGTCTTTTTTACATTTGCTCCTCCACTTGCAATGTCTATCATGCTTTAGTCTATGGATAGTAATCTTCTAAAAAAGTACCAGAGCAATAATTGATTAGGAATTTGTTGTGTGGCAACTTGCATATAATTGATCAAAATGCTCCAAGTACTTATATAAAGTTTCTCTGTTATGTTGGAGAATCCCATTAGTTTCCTTATGAATTGTTCTGGTTCTTGAAGTTGGATTTTTTTCTTCTAAAAACTTCCTCTTTAAGTCATTCCATGTTTTTATTGACCTTGAAGAAAGGTAGTAAAGTCAATACTTTGCTTTGTTGGATGATGAGAACAAGAAAGCTCTCAATTTTATTTACTACTCAATCACTACTTACACTATCATGGTTGTCACGATCCGGTCCACATCGGGCCCATGACAACCGCCGCATAACCTGGCTAAGGACACTAACAGTATCCTTAATCCGAATATGCAAGGCTATCTAAATATCAATTCTTTTTTTTTTAAAAATTTGGGCAGCACAACGGCTATATTTTTTAAATCTCAGAACCTGCAAAAAATTTCAAACACACTTCTATATTCACATCCAACCATAACTCCAGGACTCTCTAGTCCACTCAAGGCAATCTCAACAACAGTATCAAAGTTCATACATAAAATCTTTTACAAAACATAAGGCAATCAAAAGTTAGCTTACAGAATCATAAAGCGCATATACATAAATACAGTTCATGAGCCACTAGACAACAAAGTACAAAATAAGAAACTACCCATGTGTGGTAATACCTCGAAAATGTCAAAAGACCACACGATCTACTCAGGACTTCAAACTCACTAAATTAACCTGCATAGTTGGAAAGCGGAGGGGGTGAGTACACTAGGTACTTAGTGAGCAAGAAAAACATATATCACAGATAGAATTGATTCATACCAAGACAGTATAGATAACCTATGAAGTGAATATATCACGCATAGAAAACACATAGGCTCAGCCTATGACTCAATGTATACTGGTCAGAAACCATATACGCCTAGCCTATTAACTCACTCATCTGGTGAACATAGGTCCTAGTTCCAGTACACAAAAGCGTAAAAAACATCATATGTATCAATCAAATCTCGATAGGAAACCAATATCAGGATAAGCCAAAACAATCATGTGTGACACCATTAGTCAGCCAAACTAATGTGCACACCTAACGATACTCGGTGTTGGCTTGACTTTCCCCCGCGGTGAGTCCGGACTACAGTCGACAATAGCGTCATGACCTTAGGTGATTACCTCGTCGATGTCCAGACCCTAGATGTGGAATCATCTGCAAGTCCCGTAGAAAGGTGTCGATACAACTACTCGACTTTCATGTACCAACGTCAAGGGTACAGGGGTCACTTAATCAAAATCAATTGTGCCCAGTACACGATTGGCCAATCGTTTCCTCACTAGTCTAAAAAAATCATATGCAAATATTAAGTACAAAAGTCAAGTAAGGCACTATGTCTTTATTTATCGGTCCAACCGATAAAATGAAACCTTATCATGTCTTTAAGCTAAAAAAGAACAAATACAACAGAATACATGACTCGGTTATGCATTTGTAAAGTCCAAAACACTATTTTATGCAATAAAAATCATCTTTTAAAATCCAAATGCAAAGTTATTAAAAAATGTAGTTTTAAAAAAATAAGTCATTATTTATTGCATTTTATTTGCAGGTTTGTTGAAAACAATATCATTTTTCAAAATATGTAATAAGTTATCAGTTTCAAAAGCAATGTTGAAACATTATTTCATACAATAAAAGTTATCTTTTATACTCCGAGTGTATAGTTGTTCAAAACAATGACAATTATTAAATACCGTTGAGACTCGATATCAACAGCAGTATAGTAGGAAAAGAAACAGAGTGGGGTAGATGAGTAATTATGTGAGAGTGGAAATATATGGCTGAGCTGGATAGTTAGTTATAGAAAAAGGGAATAAAAGGATTGTGTGGGGTTGGGTAGAAGGCATCACAATGAATTTGTTATGAGAATATTGTACTGAGGAGGTTTGCTAGCCCTCGAAGCTTAGCCGGTTACTATATCGAATATACTGAATAGCCATTCATACTTCATTCTTCTCTGTTTTGCTTACTGATTTTCTTGTTTGAACTATTAGTCTGTGGTTGATTGCTGAAATAGGACTTGTTAGGATTTTGAATCCTAACAATTTGGTATCAGAGCAGTTGTGAGCCTGGGATGGTCGTAACTAGGATGGATTCTAGAGTTGATAATATTGAAAGAGAAATGTTGAAGTTGACGGAAGATCTGGGATTGGTGGACGAAAAGATGAATACGGTGGAAAAAAAAGTTGACAAAATGGTAGGCGACATGGCGTCGTTGTTTGAATGTATGCGACAGATTCAGGAATCCTTGGGACATCAGAGTAAAGGGAAAGCACCGAGAGAAGACACCGATGACAATATAGATTTGAGGAGTCAAGCTGAATCACCATTAGAGGAGGAGTTGATGACGAAGGAAAAATTTCATCGGAAGTTGGAGATCCCGGTATTTTATGGCGAAGATCCTTTTGGGTGGTTATTTAAGGTCGAAAGGTATTTTGATTTGAATGGGGTGTCGGTAGCAGGGAGACTGGCGGCAGTAGCAGTATGCATGGAGGGTGAGGCTTTGAGTTGGTTCTTGTGGAGAGAAGGGTGGTCGTCGATGAAGGATTGATCTACCTTCAAGACGGCGGTGGTGCGTCGTTTCGGCAGTACTCAGGCAGGCAATCCTCTGACAGCTCTCATGAGGTTACACCAGCTGGGGACAGTGGCAGAGTACAACCGAGAGTTCGAGGCGGTGTCGTCCATGTTGAGAGGGATTCCATCGGAAGTGGTAACTGCTGCGTATGTAAATGTGTTGAAGGAGGAGATAAAGACCGATCTACAGTTGCTTCAAACGGATTCTCTGGTGCAGTTGATGGAAATGGCTTAGGTAACTGAAGGAAGAAACTGGGCCCTTATGAGCCAACCCACCCAACCCGGTAAAGGAGCTAAGACCCACAGTGGACCGTTCGGGTATGGGGTCGGTGAAATGGGTAGTAAAACTTACCCAACTTTAGGTAAAAATATCTCTGTCACCCCCTTTTCAAACACAGTGTCGGGAAGCCCTAGTCGGCTCTGGGAAGGGAATTGAGCCACGGGAAGCCCTAGTCGGCTCTGGGAAGGGAATCGAGCCACCTCCACTCCACACTCAGTTAACCAAAGGGCGAACACTGACCCGAATCACCAGTAGGAAGGGCGTCGACCAAATCGGAGGGATTCCCCTTATCCGTTCAAGCGGTTGACGGCTGAGGAGATCCAGCGGAAGAAGGAGCAGGGTCTTTGTTATCGATGCGACGCCAAGTATGGACCAGGGCATAGATGCGGTGAAAAGCAATTTCATATATTGCTGAAAGATGATGAGCAGTTCGACGATGACTTAAAGGAAGAGGAATCTGACCTGGTTAACTAGGTATTAATTCTCAAACCAGCTTGTGAGGGGGACGGTTCAAACGTGTTGGAGGAGTTGGAGCTATCGGTGAGCTCAGTGTCGGGGGTAACAGGACCCTAAACCTTCAAACTGAAGGGAATGGTTGCGGGGAAGGAGTTGGTGGTATTAATCGACAGCGGAGCTTCTCACAACTTCGTGAGAGAGGGATTAGTGGAAGAGTTAGGTCTGAAGGTGAGCAATACTAAGCTGTATAAGGTGAAACTCGGAAATGACTGTAAAGTTCAAAGTGTTGGGGTTTGTGAATCGGTGGAGGTCGACATTCAAGATACTACCATTAAGCAGAATTTTTTCCCTTTTGATATGAAGAGTGTTGACATTATTCTGGGGGTGAAATGGTTAGAAACACTAGGTGATATACTCCTTAATCTTAAGAAGCAGGTTATGAAGTTTAACAGTAATGGGGAAAAGGTGAAATTCTATAGGGAGCCTTGCCTCAGTTCGGTGATGGTATCTTTCAAGACCATTTGCAAGATTATCCAGCAAGGAGGTACTGGTTATATGGTGGAGGGAAGTAGTGTCCATGAGGGTGTCACTGAATTGTTAACTTTGGAGGTTGACCATCAGCAACAGGTTGAATTGTTGGGGATCACCGAGGATATTGCAGCAGTGTTGAAGGAGTTTGATCAGGCTTTTCAGCCCATTTTGGGGTTACCACCTAAGAGAGACATTGATCATGCTATCACCTTGGAGCCTGGAGCAAAACCGCCCAATTCTAGGCCCTACAAATATCCTTTTTACCAGAAGAATGAGATAGAAAAGTTGGTGAACGAGATGCTCTCTTCGGGTGTGATCCGCACTAGCACTAGTCCATATTCCAGTCCGGTTCTCTTATTGAAAAAGAAGGATGGCGGTTGGCGGATGTGCGTGGATTATAGAGCTTTAAATAAGGTAACTGTACCTGATAAGTATCACATTCCATGCATTGATGAGATTTTTGATGAATTAGGAGGTTCGGTTGTATTCTCAAAGATTGATTTGAAGTCCGGTTATCACCAAATCAGAGTTAAAGAAGAGGACATTTCAAATACTGCTTTCCGAACACACGAGGGGCATTATGAATTCAGGGTCATGCCCTTTGGGCTGACCAATACCCCTGCAACTTTTCAGTTTTTAATGCACAGGATCTACAAGCCTTATCTAAGGAGGTTTGTACTGGTATTCTTTGATGACATCCTCGTCTACAGCAAGGGCTTAGCTGAACATGCTGTTCATCTCAGAAGAGCATTACAAGTGCTGGTTGATCACCAGTTAGTAGCTAATCTGAAGAAATGTAGCTTTGGGCAGCAAAGGCTAGAGTACTTGGGACATTACATTTCGGCAGAGGGGATTTCAGTGGATCCATCGAAGATAGACAGCATTCAAAGATGGCCAGTTCCAAGGGATGTAAAAGCCTTGAGGGGATTTTTGGGGTTATCAGGTTATTACAGACGGTTTGTGAAGGGATATGGCAGTATCGAAAAACCTCTAACCAACTTGCTGTGCAAAGATAAATTCCAGTGGTCAGAGGAAGCACATAATGCTTTTGAAACATTGAAGAAGTTATTGACTAGTACTCCAATACTAGTTCTGCCTGATTTTCAAAAACTTTTACTGTTGAGACTGATGCTTCAGGAACCGGCATTGGAGCAGTATTAATGCAGGAAGGAAGACCATTAGCTTATTTAAGTCAAGGTCTATCCCTTCGGAATCAGCTTAAACCAGTGTATGAGAAGGAATTAATGGCAATCGTGATGGCAGTCCAGAAATGGCGACATTATTTGTTAGGAAGGCACTTCATTATTCAAACAAATCAAAGGAGTTTGCACTTTTTAACTGACCAGAAGCTTTTGGGGGAAGAACAGCAGAAATGGGTCACTAAATTGATGGGGTTCAGGTTTGATATTCGTTATAAACCTGGTCTTGATAATAAGGCAGCAGATGCCTTGTCCAGAAGGAATGAGGGAGAGCTCAAGGCTATATCCATGGCTTATCATGAGGAGTTAGAACATTTGAAAGACCTGATACAACATGATCCGAAACTGCAGAAGTTGATCCAGGATCTTCTGCTCCAACCTGAGTGCCATCCACCTTTTACATTGAAAGGGTCCCATCTCTTCTATTCCAACAGGTTAGTTCTACCTGATTCTGGCCCACATATCTCTAAACTAATCCGTGAATTCCATACTACTCCTTCCGGGGGCCATTCTGGATTTTTTCGCACTTACAAGATGTAGGAAAATCCCGGGTGGTACATCACATGTACCGGGTGCGGAAAACAAAACTTTTTTGTTACCGGGACTTCCCGAACCCCAGGATCCAGGTATCGGTATGAAGACATCAACCTAAACAGCCAA
>JANKOE010000003.1:20992320-21010487 GCA_026284465.1 Erythroxylum citrifolium
GATTTATATTTAAAAATAATTTATTTATACTTTTATTTATATAGAAATATATATAAACAAGAATAATTTTAATATATTTTTTATTAATAAAAAAGAAAATATAAAAAATTATTCTCTAATTGTTTGTATATATTTCTATATAAATGATAAATAAAATATTTTTAAATAAAATATTTTATTTTATTATTAAATATATATAATTTATTATTAATAATATAAAATATTATTAATAATTATTTAATATAATTTATTATATTAAATATTATTATATTCTATTTAATATATTAATATTATGAATTGGTCACACTTGATATTAAGAAGAATTGTTGTAGATATATTAGGTAGTATGTATTAATTAGTTTACGTTCCATCCTAAACCTCCGAATTAGAAGTTTCTTATTTTCACTACTTAGGATGGAATGGAACGTAATATGAAACCCTCCGATTTCCATTATGAAACTCTCAATAAAACAATGAAAGTGTGTTACGTTCTATCTCATTCCATTACTAACCCCTCAACTAAACAGGGCCTTAGGAGCAAGCTCGTGAAGCTTTTTCCAAGCATCCTGTCAAAATCTTGAATGATTTTAATTGCTTCATTCCACCCTAGTAAATTGAAGTGAAAGATGAAAGGATGAAGTTTCTTATTCTAGTCTATAAAATAATTACACATTGATAAGAACACATATATGCAATCTCAAAATTTATCAATTTAGCATACATAAAAATTAATTGCCCAAAATTGAAATAAGGATGAATAAGTACTTGAAAAATAAAAGGATTATTATAATGGCAAGCATTCCTAGATGGAATTTACTTCCCTTAAACCGAAATAAGAATATTAATAAATTTAAAACAACTAAAAAACATGTTGTAAAAAGAGTAAAAATGTATCGATTATCACATGCAAATATAATAAATTATAAATCATAACATATTTTATTATGAATCTTGATTTTTCTTTTAACAAAATTAATTTGTGAAATGGGATAGTAAAAAGACACCCTATTAATTTCTCTTTTTTAATTTAAATTTTGAAATAATAATTAATTTCATTTGATATATTCAAATTTCGAATCAGACCGGGTTTGATAATTTCAAAAAGTATGAACCCGACCCAAAAAATTTATTTTGTAATTTAAAATATGCTTTGTTTATTAACTAAAAGCTTAAAAAATTGATTTAACGAAAAATACTTCTTTATTTTCTTGTGACGGAACGTAAGGATGAGTGGTCAGATTCATATTTTCTGTCTTTCTCATTTAATATTTCATCCTAGATTCTCTCTGTCGTTTTATCGACCAATGGACGAAACTAAGAAGTTGGCTTATATTGATTATTATAAGATTTCCAATATTCCTACTTGGACTTCTACATTCACGTTAAATCTTATAATGATGTGATTGGGCGTGCTGGGCTGGGACAACATAATATCGAGTGTCCAAGTCAGAGTTTTCATCTTTCATAGTTTGAACTTTGAAGACTCCTACGACGGCGACAGATATACTGTGTTGATCTGTCTGAATTCCGGAGCTAGAAACTTGTCAGAACAGTGGACGCCATTCGTGGGAGATACTCGAGTAGAAGAGAAAAAGAACACGACAATGGGAGCGAAAATCGCTCTACCATTCGTGGGCATGGTAATGGCCGAGTGTGCTCAAGTTGGTCTAATGATATTAAGCAAAATCGCCATGTCAAATGGCATGAGCAATTTCGTCTTCGTCTTCTACTCCAATGCCCTTGCCTCACTTGTTCTCCTCCCTTCTTCTTTACTCTTCCACAGGTGCTCTGTCAGCACTTCTTAAAAACCTTTGCTGTTGCTCTTACTGGCTTTTGTTTTGGTAATTGTCTGATGGGTGGTCTTTTTTCTTATTTTTGACTTTGTTTTGCAGATCAGATAGGCCTCCTCTCACTTTTCCAATTCTCTGTGGATTCTTCTTGCTTGGTCTTGTTGGGTTTGTTCGTTTTCTGGGTTTGAATTGGTTTGGTTTAATTTCTAATGATATGATGCGTCGTCTGATTGCTATGTTTTGTACAGTTGCTTGGCACAGGTTTTTGGGTATGCTGGAATTAACCTTAGTTCTCCTACCCTTGGTACGGCCATGCTTAACCTCGTTCCCGGGATTACATTTGTGATTGCTGTTATTCTCAGGTTATGTATCCCTCTTAATGTAGTTAATTGATGAATTCATTACCCTTTTTATTAATAGAAAATTTCCATTCCATTCTTTCTCTTAGATGCTGATAGGGCCAGTTGCCGTTAATTTGTAATGAAAAATGAAATTTCACTGATTAATTTCAGAGGGATGGAAGTAGGTCTACAAATGCTGATATCGGTTTTTAAACAACCTCACTCTAGATTATAGAACCGGCAGTCTGTTGGATGTTGTCAATAATACTGTGTTGGTTTCTCACTACAGCTTCTCTGGAGTCTGGCTTCCCATTTATCTTTCTTATTCAGTCCACCAACCAGAACAAGTCGAACATATGATTTTGTTTCCTTATCCAAAATAGTTATCAACAGAGAAAAATATAAGTAAAGAGAAATGGGAGAAAGATTTGGGAAATGAATTGTTGCTGCAATATATTTCTATAAAGACAACTTCTGCGTAAGCATCTTTCTCGAGATCATGACTATTTACTGGCTTGAATTAACTTATCTTGGTGGTTTCAGGATGGAAATAGTTGACTGGAGAAGCTTTAGTACCCTGTCTAAGTCTGTGGGTACCATAGTATTAATCTCTGGGGCATTCGTTATGACTTACTACAAAGGACCTCCAATGCTGATGATACCCTCTAATTTGACCACAGCTCATCAACTTGTTTCACAGCAGGCAAACTGGGTTATTGGAGGATTATTCCTTGCAGCCGATTGTGTGATGACTTCTACATGGGTCATAATCGAGGTGAAGTTATTAAAATCCTTTTGGAAAATCGAAAATAATCGAAATGATGTATATATGTAATAGGAAAAGCATCACTGTTTTATACTTTTTATGTTGCAGACCTTGGTACTTGAACGGTACCATGCAGAGCTGATTGTCGTTTTCTTTTACTGCTTCTTTGTAACCATTCTGTCCGCCATAATCAGTTTGGTAATGGAAAAGGATCCTACTGCTTGGAGCTTAAAACCCAACATTAGGCTGATTGCTGTTCTGTACTCGGTATGTTGATGGAGAAACTTTGTATTTGGCTTGTAGATAAATTAACCCAGCATGACTCCAGCATAAGATCTTATAATCTTAAAACAAATGTACTGGGTGTAAAATAAGATGCGTATTTGCTGAAGTTGGTAACATTTGTGACTCTTATTCAGCTGTTCATCTCTAACTACATCAACCTGCTATAATAATGCGCAACCAGTGCTCTAATTGTGTTATGCATTTATATAGGGGGTATTTGGTTCTGCCTTCCAAGTTGGGGTTGCTACATGGTGCCTGCGCAAGACAGGGCCAGTTTTTGTTTCCATGTTCAAGCCCTTAGGGATTGTCATTGCAACTGCAGTGGGGGTCATCTGTTTAGGTGATAAAATGTATCTTGGAAGGTAAAGTTGTTTAAACTATCCTTCACTCCTTTTTTGGCTAGAAATTATGGTAGAAAAATGAATCAACGTCTTGATTTAAAATTACTTTTGACAAAGGAGGTTGTTTAAGCCTGTTCCTGCATTGTTAATATATTTTGTTTCTTTAACTCTTCATGAATAACAAATGGACCTGGAATTTTAGTGTTGCATTGAATATTCTTTGTAGATTGGTTGGAGCCACTGTTATTATCCTGGGGTTTTATCTGGTCATGTGGGGAAAAGCAAAAGAAGAGAAGGTAGGAAAGCATGGTGAATTAATAAGCTCTGGATCAAGCAGCGAAAGGGCCCCTCTCTTACAAAGTTCCTCTGAATAACATAGTAAGTATTGTACATTAAGTTTAAATGTCTCGTTTTCCATTCCGAAAAGATAATCTCTATTCCTTCGGGTCAATTATTTTGTATATATTTTGTTCTACTACATGTTTTAGTTATCTACCGATCATCTTGAACATTTTGGACGGTAGGTTTTTGACCCATGAGAATAAAGACCCTTCAAAGCGATGAGAGTTGTTTACTCTGTGCTGTTAAGACCTAGTCAGAACATTAAGAAGTCATTGGTAGCTTTGGGTCTATAACAAAATTAAGTGTCCATGCAGTTGAACTGGTCACAAGTCTTTCTGTCTATGTGGGTTTTGGGTAATCTACACCACTTGGGTGAAACATAGTCGCAGGTCTTTCATCAGTGAATCATTTTTGGTTACCATTGTTTTATAACTCGTGCATCTTTAAAATCATGGCAAAAGCTTGTATAAGGTAAAATAGCAAAAATGGAAAATATTGGACCTAGATGGGTTGATAAAGTCTAGGCCGGTTGTGAGCCCTCTGGTGCATTGGATTGAAATTGGTAGTAAGATTACTTCTTGTTGACCAACAAAACCTAAGCATGGTGGTGTTATATTCTAGCAAGAAAATTGGATAGTTTGGTTAATGCATTAAGCAGTTAGCTTTACAACTTATACACATCTTTAATTATTAAGTGACAATGAAATACACACATTCTGGAGAGACCAGAATCACTAACCCTAAGATAGACTGATACAGTAGTAGTTATTGTGGGAGTTATTGATTAAGAGTTAATTCAATTATGACAGTTATGTCAGTTGGTGTCCAGTAACCCCTCCCAATAATCACCTTACTTGAACCTAACACAACAGTCACTATTGTCTCTGTAATTTCTATAGGAATAAGACATAATTCCTAGCAGTTTGAGTTGTAATTGCATATAACTTCTATAATTGATGGCTATTTTATCTATATATGTACGTGCAAAGTGTGAACGAGACGTCTAGGTTATGATTGATCTCACACTTTTCATCTTTTACAACAAAAGATCTACTTTTATTATTTGAATGTCTCATTTAATCATTTGTCCCAAATTATACCAAGTTATTGAACACATAAAAGGGGTTGATAAAGAGACGCTCCTAAGGTATTTGACAAATTGACGTTGACAGACTGCCTGAGAACTTGGTTGGGACAAAGTAAGATTTTCATATAGATTTAAGTCTCAAAATAACCCATATGACAACTGGTATCGAAGTAAGTTTGAAAACTGTTTGTGATGCATAATGGTTGGTGGACAAAACTTGGTGGTAATTTGGGAAAGACTCACTCGTTTGGAGCATGGCTTGAGTCTTATTCTAGAAGATGATACCATGCAAATTGCGACATGCCTGGATCATATTGGTAATGCTTGTAGGTAACCAAAGGTAGTCAGATGACATTTCTGGTGAGGCTAACAAGAGAGTTGGGGTGCTAGAAGATATGTTAACTCTATTATGAAATATTATTTCTCTAGGAGGTGGCAAAAATTGATCCCATTTGAAAGTCCTTGATCCAAAGCATTTTGAGGGAGCTCGTGATGCTAAGGAATTGGAAAACTTTCTTTGGGACATGCAATTATATCCTGATTTTTCCAAAGTCCCTTAAGCAAATAAGGTAACGCTAACTAGCATGTGTTTAGTGGGAGATCTCCCACTTTAGTGGAGAGCTCGAATGAATGATGTTTTGAATATTGGACGGCAACAAATTGATACTTGGGAATTATTGGTTTGTGAATTGAAGGAACAATTCCTTCCTTACAATACATTGTGGGTTGCTCGTGAATCAGTACAAAAATTACAATAGGAGGGAACTATTCATAATTTTGTGAAGACATTTAATTTATTGATATGTTTGAAGAAGATCATCTATTCACGATAAGCATTTTGAATCACTTCAACCATGACAATAAGGTATGTGAGTGCGCCAATGCAATTGATTAGAACCGTTGGATAATGTCTAACCTGCATACGTTTACAATGATCTTCCTTTATAGAGAAGCATTCATTGGATTTGGTTCTAAGCCAATAATCTTTTACTCTATTAGAGTTGGCAAAGCAATAGACGAGAGGTAAGTGTCCTTTTGCATATAACTTTACTAGGGACAAGCAAGACATACTAGAAGAGGAAACCTTTCAAAGGTAATGCTTTAAATGAAGAAATATGTTGATCAACATCTTATTGCCATTGGATTTCATCGTTGGGGATGAAATGTTACTAAAATTCACACTTGAAATGTAGAAGAAGATTAAGGGAAAATAATTTGTAAGGGGTTCATTCTCAAGTATGAAGATTCTTTCAAAATTCTTAAGAAATTTAGTAATGTTGCTTATTGCCTAAAACTGTCGAAAAGGATAAAGATTCATCATACTTTTCTTGTTAGCTTTATGCGTAGATTCTATCACGATAAGGAGAAACTAGAAAGGAGTAAGGGCAATATTAAATGAGTATGCTGAGAATGTGGTCAAATTTTTTTACTATTGATTGTTGGGATACTACAAGAAAAATTGTTATACAAGTTTTCTTGTGCAATGGAAAGAGGAGGCATAAGATGCAACATGAAAAAAAAATGATATTTCCATTTGCCAGTTGAAAGGTAAGATTGAGGCATACTTTGAGAACTTCTTGACGAGGAAGTCGATCTTTTTTTTAATGGCGGAAGTATGATATTTGAGCCCCTCTTATACATTGGGTTGAACTTGACAATAAGATCACTGTTTGCTACTTACTGACTATTAGATTATCCTACATTGATTGAAATGAAAATATTAAAAGATTAATAAATAGTAAGGGTCAATTAACCAAAAGGCTAGTTTTAGTCATTTTGGTAATGGTTGAACTCAAGCTTAATTCTTGTTAATAGGCTCTACATACTACTCATATTAAAAATTCTAATAAGGGATCGGAGTAGGTTTGGTCTAGATGCTTAATTTCCTGGTTGTACGTCTGATTGTCTAGTCTCAGCGGTTAGGTCCGGTTACCGCTGTGTTTATTTCAAGTGACAATTAGATGTCCAGTTCCAATTACATTTGAAGGGGAGTGTTAGATTATCCCACATTGATTAAAAATAAAAATATTAAAAGGTTAATAAATGGTAAGGGCCAACTAATCAAAAGGCTAGTTTTAGTTATTTTGGCAATAGCTAGACTCAAGCCCAATTCATGTTAATGGGCTCTATATTCTATCCATATTAAAAATTCTGATTGTTGAGAATACCCAAATCGAAGAAAGAGGGGAAAGAAAACTAATATATAAGCTTAGTAAGTTATTCCACCTATTGCCAATTAATTTTAGGATGAAAACTGACTTGGGTTTATGTATGGTCTAACTTTCTTGTTCGTGTGGGTCCATAGGCCTGTTGCAAATTTGACATGGTATCAAAGCCCATGAAGATCCTGACTTACTGTTTACCCTAAAAGAGGGCCCTTCATTTAAGCAACTGAAGAAGAATTTGAAGTCTGCATAGAACAAATAGCTCAACAATATTGTTTACCTTCGGAGGGAGCCTATTTGACCTCAATCAAAAGTCCAGTCCTGATGAGGATTGTTTACGTACTTCTCCATATTGCCCAAGTTAAAAAGGAGACTCACATGGGAAATTGTTGAGAATACCCATATGCATCCTACATCGAAGAAAGAGGGGAAAGAAGACTAACATATAAGCTTACTAGGCTATTCCAACTATTGCCAATTGGTTTTAAAATGGAATTTAACTTGGGCTTGTGTGTGATCTAACTTTCTTGCTCGTGTAGGTTTGTAGGTCCGTTGCAAATTTGATACTGACCAACAATTTACATATGGTAGTGACATATTCTATTAAAGAAATTGGATAGTTTGATGAAGGCATCAAGTATTTAACTTTACAACTTATTGCACAACCTTACTTATTAAATAATAGTTCAATACACAGATTTTGAAGAGACCATAAATAATGTAACTTGAAAGAGGACTCAAATAGTGGCAATTACCATGACAATTTTTGATTAACAATTAATTCAAATATAATAGTTATGTTAGTTATTATCTATAATTTGTTTATAACTATTGGCTATCTTTTCTAACATAGAAGAGACATCAGGCTATATTAAATCTCACATTAGTTATATTTTCTTCTTTTACATTCATAAAAATTCTAATTTTGTTATATGATTATCTGGTACAAACATTTGTTTCAAATTATATTAAGGTACTAAGCACGAGTTTGATAAAAAGACACCTATAAAGTGTTTGACAAAGTAACACTAAAAAACTAAGTTTAAAAATTTGATTGGGTCATAGTGAAACCTTTTATGTAGATTTTAGTCTCATAATAATCCCTATGATTCTCCCCTTCATTTAATCGAAAATGATGATATAGTGGATACTCCTTATTGAAAATGATGGTCTATTGGATACTCCTTAAACTTCTAAAAAGTTTTAGGCACGAATGTTAAGTTCAAATCCCATCTTTACTAAACTTTAAGTTAAAGTATTATTGTAAGACTGTGTTGTAAAGTTAAAATGCTCTAACTTCAAGAAGATACTCAATTTGTTTATTTCCTCTTTATCTCGTATTGCTAATTGTATGTGATCAAAAAAGTACACTCCTGATGAGTTTAAAAGGTGTGACCTTTTAAATAATTAATTTTTAAAGAACAATTGATGATGTTATTTATAAATAATAGATAATAATCACTTGAAATGATTGATGTCCTTTTAAATAATTAATTTTTAAAGAAAAATTAATGACGTCATCTATAAATAATAGATAATAATCACTTGAAACGATTGATGATAATCTTCTGAAGCATACAAATATAAGAAGAGATAATTTTTATGCGGAAGAAAAGAGTTTCTTACTAAGAGTCCTATAATTTGATGGAATACAATCAAATCCAAGTAAGTGATTTGATAAATGTTGCATATGATTTGAAAGATCCTGTATTTATCTATGTGTTAGATATAATCCTTGGTATTAAAGCCTATGTGTATATCCATTTTGAAGAATTGCTTTTGGTATCTATTGTGTTTTGATAATGAATGGATTTAATAATAAACCTCCATAATAGGTAATTCAGGTGTTAAATTTAAATTGGAGTGTGTTCTTTAATAGTCCAATAATCCATTTATTAATGAATTATTGCAAACTATTGTTTATCAATAATCCGTTTGTCGAATTTGAAATCAATAGTTCTTATTAGATGTGGTTCTCAATTTAGAAAATTTGTGTATGATAAAACTTGTTGCTGTCTGTCAAAATCAGGTTTATGTGAGACTGATGTTTTGCCTATCATTGAGTTTATTATGAAGTAATAAGTAAAATGATATGATAACAAATACAAATTCACATAATACAAACACTGTATATATTACAAAACAAACAATATATAGATTGATAACTAATGGAATTCCAGGCATAACAATAATCCCAAACATTAGACAAATTAGAATCATTGTGTGAGATAAGATTACTCGTTCCTATTTTTGATGGCCTGCTAAAACTCATGTTTGACATAAAATAGAAACCCAATTAGATTCTAAAATTTGACATGGAACAACAAAAACCCAATTAGATTCCAGAATTTTCCCACCAAACATAGATGAGGCCTGAAGATAGAAGCACAAGAAGTGTTGTTTGGTGGTAGTGGAGAGGATCATTCTCCCCATCACCGTTGCTCACTAGTGTATGGTCCATCTATGGGGAGTGCCACTATCATCAAATCTCTACCTCCCATAGTCTCTTTAAGTTTCCAAGTAAAAATAGAATAATTATAGTATGATAATTACGTCAAGTTTAATACTGTCCGATTTATCAAAACAAATGAATGTTTACTTGACAATAGTACGACAATTGGTATTCTGTTGTCATAATGATTGAGAATATATGTGCTCTTTTGATTTTATAGATAATTAAAAACCAATTATTTGCTAAATATATACGTATGACATGACATTGACGTACATATATACTATTTCTTTCTTTTTGTAGATACTTTGCGTTTTTAACTATAGCCACTGCATTAAAGAATATTATCGTTGAACTCGACAATGGTGAGATTAAATGGTGATAATTATGAGATTTAAAACATGAAAATCCAGTATGTCCCGAAGGAGCAAGAGTCTTTCTAACCATTAAACATAATCATGGATATTCATAAGGCAATATGACCCAACACAAAAGAGACCTTGATACTTATAAAATGTGGAGGAAAAAGAACTAATCAGCTCGCATTACGTTGTTAAGCAGCATGGAGAGTTTTAAAAATATAAAACTGCTAAGGGCATATGGTCCACTTTAGTTGCACGTTTTGCATAATTAACTAACACCAACATATAAATGGCCAAAATAAAGCACAAACAAGAGTAACAAAGTGGGAAAAGCTCTCCCACACTTAAATAACACATATTAAGATGCTTTTAATAAGGTTTTAAGACATAGAGTTCATTGATTAAAACCTTGGACTTAAAGAGTTCTTTAAGGTTTATCATTTAGAAACTTAGTGATTTTTGTTCCCAAAAAGATTTATTTTGAACTATGATAGCCAAAGTTCGTTTTCAAGAGGATTTTATCAATTTGATCATCGCTTGAGTTTTTAAACTTTCTTTCCCAAAAATCCAAAAATATCTTTTATACACTTTTCTTTCAATTAGTCAATTTAGTTAAGTTTTACCAATGATCCAAAACCCCCCTTTTATCAATTTAGTTGCATTTCTTGACAATTAGGTTAGCTTAGATCATTTGCGCTAGGTTCCAATTAAGTGAGACGACCCGAGGTTGTACTCTATATTGCAATCTTTGGAATTAAATTTTTGATTCAGTATCCAAGGGAATAGCCCAAAGACTAACGCTCGAATTAGCAGCATGGAAAGTTTTAAAAATATAAAACTACTAAGGACATATGGTCCACTTTAGTTGCACATTTTGGAAGCACCTTAGTGACCAAAGTGAGGTTACTCTTTATCAAGTTTAATACATATTTGAAATGGTTGAATCACACAATGTAAAAGCATTTGAGTCATATATCAAACATGATAAGTAAGTTAAGTGATATTGGTTATAAACTATTAAATGAGCAATAAATACAAGTTGTGATCCGTTTATTACCTTATAGTTGGGAGCAAATGAAAATGCATCTAACTCACAATGAAGCTATTAAGATAATGGAAGATGCTACGAGGCATCTCATACCAGAAAATGAATGTCTTGAAGTCTCTAAAATATCTTTCGAGTTATATATAGTTAGTTTTAGCGCATATGAAGTTACGAACCAAAAGCATAAGCATCATGGTGGGCTTAAATGAAAAAAGAGTAAGAGAAATACCCACTATAATTAGTACTCCAAGAAGGCAAAGTGGAATTAATATGGAAAACAAAATTTTCCTTTAAAAATCAGAACATTGAAAGTGATAAGTGATTTAATTTTGGTAATAAGGGTCACGTTACTCACAATTATAACAAGCTTAAAAAGGTATAATCTTATTTTACAGACATTTGTTTTATTAATGTCTCTCATTATATTTTTCTAACTAAATCATATTCTTTATCGATTGCAGATTCAAGAGTAGCTAACCATGTAGCAAAAGATAGAGATGCCTTTATGAAATTCCATAAAATCCCGTATGGAATATGACAGGTTTATATAGGAGACAACTTATGAGTTTTTGTAAAAGGGATTGGAACTTGCAAATTACACGTGTGATAGTTGATCCCTGATCCTTTATGAAGTGTTATATGCTCTAAATATTCAACAGAATCTTATATGGGTTGTTGTAAAAGGGATTGGAACTTGCAAATTACATGTGTGATAGTTGATCCTTGATCCTTCATGAAGTATTGTATGCATTAAATATTCAACATAATCTTTTCTCTGTGTTAGTTAATCAGTCTTGGTTTTTAAGTAAATTTTTATAATGGTGGAATGGATTTATATCTTGGAAATATTCCTTATGGTTATATATTTATATTGTATAGTTTTATTATTCTAGATGTTGTTCATTTAAATAATACTATAAGTTATACTTTGTTTACATCGTGTAGTGATTCCAATATGGATGTAATTTTGTGGCATACTAAGCTATGTTATATTGGTCAAAATTGAATAAATCAATTAGTGAAAGAAGGCCTCTTAGTTGATTTACATAAAGTAAATTTAACTATTTGTGAACATTTTCTAGTTGGTAAAAAGGCACAAAAGTCATTTAGAAAGGGAACATAAGCTAAGCTTCTTATCCTTTGCAATTGATTACTTCTTCACTTTTATAGATGATTGTATTTAGTATGTTCAGGTCTATTTGATTTCTCACAAATCAGAAGCATTAAATTATTTTATAAGGTATATAAATTTAGTAGAAAATCAATTAGATAATAAAAGCATTGTGAGATGATCAAGGATAAGAACACTTATTTGATAAGTTCAAGATGTGTGATGAAAAAGGAATAGAAAAACAGTTAAATATTCCACGAACCCCATAATAAAATGGTTTTGTAGAGAGACGTATAGAATGCCACAAGAAATGGTTATGTCCATTATGGCACAAGCAAATCTACTAATCACCTATTGGGGTGATGTATTGCTTAAAATCACTTACGAACTTAATCGAGTACCTATGAATTCATTTACGAACACTTCATATGAGTTATAGACATAAAGAAAACTTAACATGAAACATCTAAGACCATGGGACTGTGCTACCCACGTTTATAATCTCTCTCATAAATATAGGAAACTAGCCTAAGAGGGAATAAAAGTATCTTTATTAAATACTTTGAATACTTAAAAGGGTATATGTTCATATGCAAATGAGTTAATGAAGGTGTAATTGAATTTAAATCACAAGATGTCACATTTTTAGAAGATGACTTTCTAAAGTAGAGTGACATAGGAAAACATCTATTTCCATATGAAACTCTTGATCAAAATACATGAAGAGGGATTTTATCCAAGTAGAAGTGGTCTAGAACTTAAAGAATTATCTCAAGGATAGTTAATATTACAACCTATTGAAAGTTTACATACTATATTTCCAATGAAATATGTTTATGTTGAATTAATTATGGTATGATTCCCTGATTTTTTTTAGAAGAGGAAATTCATATGATTATCCCAAAAGAAGATGATGAGCCAAGGAATATACATAAGGCTATTACTAGACCTGCCAAAGAGGAACATATACATGCAATAAAAGAAAATTGACTTCTTTAAGTTGGGACCAAGTTTAAGACTTGGTTGACCTCCTTAATGGGTACAAAGTTATTAGGAACAAATGAGATCTAAAAATAAAATGAAATAATGATGACAGTATTGAAAGATATAAGACACACCTTATGGCAAAAGGACTTAAACAATATGAGGGAATTGATTATGACAAGACATTTTCACATATTGTGAGGCTTGCTTCAATTCATCTAACTTTGGCTATAATAGCCAATTTGGATCTTGAATAATATCAAATAGATATAAAGGCTGTTTTTTTTTTCTAAATGGAGAATTAGAAGAAAAAATCTATATGAAGCAGCCTATAAGTTTCATTGAGACAAGCTAAGAATACAGTACGCTAGTTATTGAAATATATTAATGTTTTAAAGTGGTCTTCAAGACAATGGTATATACATTTTCATAACATAATCATTTCATATGATTTTCATATGCTTGATGAAGATCATTGTTTATATATTAAAAGATCTAAAGACAAATTTGCAATTTTATCTTTATATGTGTGTGACATTTGTATTGCTTGTAATGACTGTGAATTTGTTAAGCAAATTAAGATTGGTTTTCATCTGAATTTGAGTCAAAAGATATCGGTGAAGCTGTATACATTCTTGAAGTTAAGATTTCAAGAGATTGTTCACTTTTTTCAAGCGAGTTATATTCGAAATATTTTAGAATGATTTCATATGCAAGATTGCAAACAAACAAATAATCCTATTGCTAAAGTTAAAGGTCTTAAAAAGAAATCTTGCTTATCTATGCCATAAAAAAGGGAACAAATGAAAAAAAATTCCCTATTCCGATTTAGTTGGAAGTCTCATATATGCCTTGATATATACAAAGTCAAATATTTGTTACTCTATTAGAATGATGAGCAAATATCAGCTAAACCTAGCAAAAACATACTGGAAAATAGTAAGGAGAATATTGAGGTATCTAATAGTAAGGAGAATATTGAGGTATCTAAAGGGTACAGTTGATTATGTATTGTGTTATCAAGGTGATGATTTATGCTAGATTTAGATGAGATAAAATCTACCTATGGATATGTTTTCTTACTAAATAATGGTGCTATATCATGGAAAAGTAAGAAATAATCACATATTACTTTATCTATAATGGAAGTTGAATTTATAGCAATTTTAGTAACAATATTATAAGCCATGTAGCTTAGATGATTCTTGGTTAGTTTAGGAGTCACTGAAAGTGAGATTAATCTAGTAACAATCAACTATGGTTGTCAAATAATAATTGCTTATACTAAAGACCCAAAATTTCATCGTAAAACTAATCATATAGATACCAAATACAATTATGTGAAAGATATAGTTGTACAAGAAGAAGTGAGCATGAAGTAAATATGTACATGAGACATGGTGGCATTCCCAATGACAAAACTAATTTCTCAAGATATATACATTGAGTATGTGAAGTCACTAGGATTACGTAAATATTAATATGTAATTGAATAACATTTCTTTATGTATGTTCATTTAATGTATTGTCATGTTTTGAGTTGGCATTGTTACTTTGTATGACATTGTTTTGTATGAATCAAAGAGTATGTTGGACAATCAAAAGATTGACCTTCTTACACGAACAATCAACTTTTGTATTTGTGATGACTGGAGATGGGACATGTTTTAAGTTTATTATCAATGTGATAATAGAGAGCTAAAGTAAGAAACTTAAACTGTGAATACTGATTTAGATAATATGTCAAAAAGAAGTTGATTTAGAATGATCATATAGCCACCATATTTGTCTTAAGTTACCAAATGGGAGTTCAGAAAGATAAATTTAAAAGTAGACAAGTGAACTCAGGTTATACATTAAGGATATGTTAACCAACATGTGTATGGTATTGTATTTATAAAAGATATATGCTCTGAATTAATAAGAGTTAATGCCATAGCACATGACTCTTACCATGTGTAAATAAAAGACTATAAAAATGATTGATGTAAGTTATAAGATCCCAACTTACATTGTATGGAACCCTAGAGGTTAAGTGAACCTCATAATATACCCTTGAATTTTTGTCAAAAATTTAAAGGATTAAATATAAGGTTTGCTACTGTAAGGCCCTGATATATACCCTAGAAGCATTATAATATGTTTAGGGTGTATTAAGAAGTAAACATAAAGAATTAAGTGTATCTAAGCATAATATGAGTCATAATGGTAATTAGTTTAAAATATAGGGGTAAATTGGTAATTTATTCATTTCGATAGGGACATTAATAATTATATGTGAAATATGGACTAGAATGAAATCAATTGATGACATTATATGCCAATGGGGGAACCAAAGGAAGAAGAAGGACCAAATGTCCAATTTTGCCAAAAATCAACATATGGTCTAATGAGATTGAAATATATACCTAAGACTAGAAACTTCATGAAAATGGGAGTAGAAGAGAGGGGAGAGGGACGTGTATGTAAAGTTTTAACTCCAAAATTTTCTCTTCTCATCTCCTTTCCTTTCCACCTCCTTAATCACATCATTTTGCATAAGGAGTCAAGTTAATCCTAGGTGAAAATCAAGGTAAAAGTTAGTAGTTTTTCTTCTCATCTTCATCTTTTCTTACTTTGCTTATGAAGAGTTGGTATTATAAGGTTGGAATTGGGATTGAGATACGTATTTGCGGTGTTTCTAGTTAGTGAATCATGCCAAAGCAAAAGGGGAAGAGAAGGAAAAGTACTAGAAGAAGAGCTAATTGGCAAATTCCAAGGTTTGAGACTACACTTAGTTTTCTTTCTATTTATGCATATTTGAATGTGTACAAAGATTGATTTGGACATGGAATGGTTGCTGGAATAGTGTACTGATGTTACTTTGCATGGAATTTGTTGAATATGACAAGAGAGTAATGTTTAGTGGAATTCTGTCTAGGATTCATTTGAACCAGTCCCATCGTTTTAGCCATAACTAGGCCTACATACCTCCAAATTGGGTGATCCCAATTGAAGATGAAACCTAAGACATATAACTAAAAATCTCTAGAAGAGTCCTGAATCTAATTATGGCTGAACGACATTGGAAATGGAGATTGAAAATGGTGACCTGATGCTGCCCTTGTTTTAGATAAGCTTGATATTTTTGGCATATATCTCATGATTTAGAAGTCCAAAAGGCCTGACATTTGATGCTATAGAAACTAGAGACATAGGGGAATAAATGTTTGGAAGACCTCAAAACCTAATTCGAATGTTTACTATGTGAAAATATTGGAATAATTGGAGGTATGAATTTTGGGTAGGGGACATGGCGAGAAGGAAATTACACTATGAGTTTGCTTTCATTTCTGGATTTTATTAAATCATATCCGAACCTTTTAGGATGTTTATGAAACTTTGCAAATACTTAGAAATAAATGAGATATGACTTACCATATGTGAAGTGGGTGATTAAATGTTGAAATTTAAGATTGATCATAATGTATGCTAAAGGAAATTTACATTATATAGATGATTTTTATGCATATTTATTGCTTATATGTGTATAGTATGATTATACAAGTGTGATTTTGATACCTTTCTATTGGTGCTAAGTTATTCCTTCCATGTATGAACGCAAATAGAGATTTTATGTTTTCAAATAAATATCATGTGATTTGTCAATATATTAATTATGAAATTGACAAATGATTAAAGGAAATGTTATAATGCCTGCTTCATTGTCTTGGTGATGGATAGATAGGCATGCCTATAGAGTTACAGTGTAGCTGTTACAGTTCGACACCGCTAGTGTCTTCATTTCAAGACCATAGTGTCTGTATAGTTTGATACCTTTGGGTATTTACAATTAGATACCTCTAGGAATCCACAGTTCGATACCTTTGAGTATTTATAGTTCGATGCCTTTGGATATCCACATTTTGATATCTTCGAATATCCACAGCTCCCGTTATCCACACCCACAGGAATGTGCAGACCTAACACAGAAAGGAAATTAAATAGTTATATATAAGAGATACAACATGACAACATGAATAATTTGTATTTATGAGCTTTAGAGATCAATATTTAGATTATAAATGTGAATTTATGACATATGGTTGAAGAATATTTGCATTATGTACTTTGCTTAATTATGCCACCATTGTTTACTTGAGTTTATGATTTTCATGAATGTGTGTGTGCTTGGCGAGTGATTGCTATGAGTGGTCATCCAAACTAAGTGTTTCCCCACTAAACTTTCAAGCTTAGCACGGGTATTAATCTCTGTAGGTCCAAGTAATATGAGTAAGGCATAGGGATCATTTGCAGGGACCAAGGCCAACCGTTAGAAGTAAAAGTACTTTTGGATGTGTCTTTTGGTTAAAGAATGGTTGTATACGTAATGAGGAAAATTGTAGTTTCCTAACAGTTTGTAATTAAGAATTTAAGTTGTGTGTAATATTTTTTTAGATTACCATATAGATGTAATGATGTAATACTACTTTTGAATGATAATATTAAGGGATATGAAATTTAGTAATATGTATATATACAACATTAAATAGACAAATAAGTGATGACAATGCCTATAAATGAATAGAATTATATGCCATGAATGTATGTATAGGAATTTGGGTGCTGTGTAGGTAATTGTAGGTTCCATATAGGGGGTGTTGCAGCTACTTTAGAATATTACCAGCATATTATATTTGATACGACCTTATGGGACAATTCTATGAAAGCAAATTAAATTTAATTTAAGAGAATTGAGAACAAAGGATGTAGCATCCCATGTGCTATATATATAAGAGGCTTCTTCTTTTTCCCCCTATTTTATCATAATTTAATTTTAACCCCTCCCAAAAGTTACTATTCTCGATTCCCTCTCTCTAACCATTCTTAACCGCGGGTGACTTATATGAAGTGAATCACAAATTAATACAATGATAAACAACACACAAGAAGGGGGGTTGAATTGTGTATACTTTTTCGTTTTACCCTCTTTCTTAAAACAATTGTTTAATTCAGAACACAAGTAAGTAATAATGAAAATTAAGAGATTTTGGACACAGAGATTTTATCCTGGTTCACCCCAAACCGTGGGCTACGTCCAGTCCTCAGAAATCTTC
>JANKOE010000003.1:21014343-21030513 GCA_026284465.1 Erythroxylum citrifolium
AAGTATTCTTTCGACGAGCCTCTTCAGGTCTCTTTACAACAAGGTACTCTTTTACTCTTAGCCTCCTCAGGCTATCTATATCTCTTTCAGAATAACAAAAGTAAAACTAGAGCTTGTCTACAAACAAAATATGCTCTAACACTGTTCGCACAGAACTCTTTTGAGTTTTTACAGTATATGTGTAAGTATCTCTCGTGTATATTGTATTCGCAAGAGTTTCAGTATTTCAGTTTTTCAATAGTCTTTGTCTTCGACTTCGACACTCTATTTATAGTTGAGTCTCTAACTGCTTCTTGAGTAACTGCTTCTTGATTCTTTAAAGAAATGGTTAAGGCAGTTGCACTCAGTAACTTCCACATATTGATAGCTTCGACTTTCTTTGTCTGCTTTTTCATCGTCTACTTTTGCATCTTCTGCTTTTGCATCGTCTGCTTTTGCATCTTCTGTTCTTTTTGTTTATCATCAAAATCTTTCAATACGTAAAGTCAATTTGGACTTAACATTATACCGGTTAGTGTTATATACCAATTTCTTCATCTCAACGAGCCCGTCACAACAATACCCATTTCAGTCACCATCGTCATTGGAATTGTTGCAAAAGTTGAGGAGATAAATAGACAAAAATGCCAATCGTCGATCTGTCAGTTCCGGTGGTTGTTACCGGTCACCACCACCACCATTTGACTCGTCTCGACGTTAGGAACAAAAGCCCATGGTCTTGCCACTAGCAGCTGCCTAAATTGCCACCGATTGACAAAAAAAGAGGTTAGGGTTTCGTTTTGTTTTTCTTCAATTCTTTTAAATATGTTGAGAATTTGAGTATGATGCTTTGGAGAAAGTTGTTCTACTCATCAAGAACTTCCATTTGGTATAAAAATTGTTGAATTATGAGACTGAAGATTTTTAGATGATTGAAGGGAATGTTCTGGTTGTCGGAGGTACTGTTCCGGTGACCATTTTAGTCACTTTTGTGAAAAAGTTTCTAAAAATATACTAATAATTTTCTCTAAAGAACCATAATGAGATTTTCATCAGTTTGCGAATTAAAAATCACTAAACGTTAAGACGAGAATAGAAGAAATTTTTGAATTTCATAAATGAATTGGTTAGGTAATTCAGATTATACCTAAACTGTTATTCGAGTCCAATAACTCCTAATTAGAATTGATTGAGATATTTTCTTTCGATTTACTAGGTATATCAGGAGCGGGACACTATTGGAAGGTTCGGATGAACGAGTTCGGTTACTAAGTAAGTTCATACCAACTTACTATTATCGTAGTTGTAGTAGCAAATGAATAATGTTCAATGCTGGTATAGATGACAGCGTGTAGCGGTGCATAATTAAATTCATAGGCATGTGTGTATATATATATATATATATAGATCGATACTTATATGTTTATATAACGAACGTGTATATACAGTAATGTGTACCCTCTTTAGTATAATCCTTTATATCGAATTAACTGAGTGGATACGTTAAGTTAGGTATTGCATACATGCATTGGTCATTGCATAACTGAATGTTTACTTCATAAATTACATACTTAACAATTTGATATGTATTGCTATGTTCGATTATAGGAAGAAAAGATCTGCAGGATATGTCACCTGATAGGTATACGCTAAGACCAGAGGCGCACTGGTTATGATTATGAGAGTTGTTTGTTATGATATTGAGATATGTTATGGGCTGATCTTGGTTGATGCTTGACTCCCGATCGGACACTTATTTATGATGCTTATGAATTTGGACACTTTAAGCGAGGGCTGGTTTGTTGGTGATGCTTGGCTCCCCGCAACCCCTTTGGATTAAGAGAGCCTTATGGCTACATGAGTATATGAGCATAATTGGGTTGTTGGTGATGCATAACTCCCCGCAGCCATTCGAGGTTTAGAGTTGTGAGGGCTTACCCTTGGAGATTAGGGTCCTAGAGATATTCTTCCTTACAGTTTATTTGTGTTGTTGATGTGATTGGATGTATTTTGATATTCATGCATGACTATTCACATAGCATTGGGTATCGTAGGATGGTGTGAGCTTACTCAGCGAGGTATCATGTTAGCTATCACCAACTTCGTAGCAGTGACTCCCATGACGTATTCGCTGCAACTTACCTACATTTGTGTATATTCTTTCTTTATTTTCATAATCTTGTATTGTAGCGCCCGTAGTGGTATGATTTCATGAGTTGTAAAACTTCTTTTTTACGCAAACTATTGTTATTCTATTGTATGAACTTACTACATTCTTGGGTTGAATTTATTTTGTCGCTAGTGGTAGGCTTACGTGTGATCGGGGGTTTCGAACCTCGATCCCACATATCGGTCATGTGTTGCTTTTAGGTCGTGATAGAGGAAGTTCATTTTCTGATTGTTAACTTGCCTAAGAAAATTTTGCATTCAAAAGTGATTACCGACTTTTAGTAAGAGAATTAAATACATTTGTGACTTAATGAAATAAATGAGATCAAAGGAGATTGAAATGTGAGATAAGACTTCGGGTATAGCATACCAAATTTACTGAAAAATTGATTCATTAATCATGATGTTATATATTCGTCATATATATTTGACTGTGAGCTTTTGTCGTATGATGGTCGCACTTGTCATTGGACAAATATAAGCACATGCAAAAATGTTATTAACTAACTCATTATGTGTGAGTGAGAGATGTAAAATGATATATGAAATGAGTTTAAAAGGTGTGCAAATCATTAAATGTTAAAGAATCGTTAATGGCATTATCTATAAACAATAGATAACAATCACTTGAAAGGATTGGTATAATATGAAACACACAAATATACAAACTAATAATTTATGTCAGGAAGAAAAGAATTTCTTACCAAAAGTCTTTTTTAACAATAAAATACAATTAAATTCAAATAAATAATTTGATTAATAATGTATGTGATTTTAAAGATTCTCAATATATCTACATATTAAATATAATCCGATCAATATATATGCATATTCCAAGAGATGGTTATCTGAAATAAATGCATAACTTTATCTGATACCTGGATGCACGAATAAGGGACATCAATTGATGAGAGAGAGATAGCATGATCACGTACTGCAAGAGAAGGCTTGCATAGACACAGTCAACATCATGGTTTACTGGGTTGATGCAGTCAACAAGTTGTGCATCATGTTAACAAATATCCATGAACTTTTGCTTGATATTAGGAGTAGTATTCACGTTCTAGTTGTCTTATTTTATTGCCATTTCAAATTCCAATGGTTAAGTGGGTAAGCCATTACTTGTTTCTGTTGCTTCTGTTAAATGTATCTCATTGATCGGGTTGCTATAAATCAGATTGAGAAAAGGAAATAAACTCATGGATATTTACAGCTTCTAGACTTTGCCTTTTCTGTTCTTCTACAAATTCTCTTTATCAGTGGTATCAGAGACATGAATACTCAAAATCAATCCAACGCTGAGTTTCGAAACGAGACTCAAGAGATATTGGGACGATATGAGTCCAGTATCCACCAACTCCATTCCACACTTGAAACCATCCTGACCAAACTACAAAACATCGAAACCACCATCCACCCTCCACATGCATCACAAGACGAGAACCCATTTGCTTCCGGAAATTTAGGAAGCTCCAGTACATCTCAACCTCACTAACCATGCAATCCCCAGATCTCTCAAGGGTCAATTCCACATCAGACCTACAACCCCCAGAACCTGCAAAACCCACAACACCCAAACGAATCTCAGAACCCACAGACTTCCACACTAACTACCCAAGGCAACAGACAACACATGAAACTCCATTTTCCAAAGTTTGATGGCACTGACCCACAAGGATGGTCCTACAAGGCCGAACAGTATTTCTCATACAAGGAAGTACCACCTTAGGACCAAGTTCATCTCGCCTCATTCCATTTAGAAGGAATTGCCTTACAATGGCACCGGTGGTTCACTAAGTTCACAAGACCAATTTCATGGGACGAATTCACTCGAGCAGTTATCAAATGATTCGGTCCTACAAAGTACGATGATCCAGGAGAAGCCCTCACACGTTTACGACAGACCACGACACTAACAAAATATCAGGAGACCTTCAAAAGATTGTCGCATTGCATCGACAATTTACCGGAGACCTTTTTGGTGAGTTCTTTCATTGTAGGACCACGAGATGACATCCGATTGGAGGTTAATCTCAAGCAACCTCGCTCCCTAATGAGTGCGATTGGAATGGCAAGAGTAGTTGAAGAAAAATTAAACCTTCAAAAGAAAACTATCCTAGCAGCCAAGCCATCCTGGACAAACAAAAGCCATCCAAACCCAGGTTTTCTAGGACCTACCCCAAGTTCTAAACTTGCCCTCAGCAGTGGAACCACCGCACCCTTTCGATGCATTACAGGTCAAGAAGCGAAGGAGCGAAGAGAGAAAGGCTTTTGCTATTATTGTGACGAGAAATATATGCTTAGTCATCGGTGTGTCAAACCTCAACTATTTGCTATCAAGGATATAGTGGTGGAGGATAGTTTCAATACAGGTTTAAAAACATAAAAAGCAATTCCAGAAGTATCTCTCCATGCCATCGAAGGAACCAATCATCTTCAAACTATTCGGTTATCCAGAAAACTAAGGGGAGGGATGTGACGATCTTAGTCGATAGAGGTAGCACCCACAATTTTGTGGATCAAAATTTAGCAAAGCAATGCAGACTGATTGTGAAAAAGGATGAGCAACTGAAGGCGATGGTGGCAAATCGAGAACAAGTCATATGCAAAGGAATCTGTAAAGGGGTAAGTTTTTCTGTGCAAGAATACCAAAGCATGGCTGACTTCTATATTCTACCTGTTGCCGCATGTCCAGTAGTGTTGGGGGTTCAATGGTTGGCTACACTGGCACCGATTCAGATCGACTACAGGAAGCTGACTATGGTGATCCACGATAATGGGCAATCAGTGGTCTTGCAAGGCATCAAGTCTGGTAAATTCAAACCCTTCTCTAGGAAGGAATGCAATTTAATGTTTGGTTCTAGTTTGTGGTTATATGTATCATCCCTTGAGCAAAACTCTCCAAATATCCTACATACTGCCCTTGGTCGGAAAGCTCACCCTATCGAAATTCAAAACTTGCTCCTGACTTACCACCAAGTCTTCAAAGAACCAAAACATTTACCATCAGAAAGAAGCCATGACCATCATATACCACTCCTTCCAAACAGCAAACCCATTTCGGTTCGACCCTACCGTTACCCTTTTTATCAAAAGACTGAAATCAAAAAGATGGTTCAAGAACTCCTCACCACTGGGTTGATTCGACCAAGTCGTAGCCCATTCTCTTCACCAGTACTGCTTGTAAAAAAATTGGATGTAAGTTGGCGATTTTGCATTGATTACCGAGCACTCAACGACATAACCATCAAGGACAAGTTTTTGATCCCTGTTATTGATGAGTTATTAGATGAATTACACGGATCTAAGTTTTATTCTAAACTTGACTTAAGATTTAGATATTACCAGATCTGAGTTCAAAACGAGGATATCCACAAAACAGTTTTTCGGACACATGAAGGGCATTACGAATTCATTGTTATGCTGTTTGGTCTCACAAATGCTCCAACAACCTTTCAAGCCTTGATGAGTGAAATATTACTTGAGAAAATTCATTCTTGTAGTTTTTGATGATATTTTAATTTATAGCAGGACTTGGATAGCCCACCTTGAGCACTTGGAAATCGTCCTTCAAATATTGGAGAAGCATCAGTTGTTTCCAAAAGATAACAAGTGTCAATTTGGTGTTACAGAGGTCGATTATCTTGGCCATGTGATATCAGAACAAGGAGTGACGGTGGATTCGAAAAAAATCCAAGCAGTACTTGAGTGGCCGAAGCCGACAATAGCAAGGGGTGTCAAAGGATTTCTAGGTCTCGCCGGATACTACTGCAAGTTCATCAAACATTTTGGAGGTATCGCTTTTTCCCTTACTTAGCTATTAACAAAAGTTGGATTCTTTTGGAATGCAGAGGCAGCTAGAGCCTTCGAGCAACTCAAAACAACCTTATCTTCTCCACCAATTCTGGCTCTCCCTGACTTTTCCAAGGAATTTGTTGTGGAAAATGATGCTAATGGTTCCAGAATTGGAGAAATATTGTCTCAGGATGACTACCCGATTGCATATTATAGTGAGGCCTTAAAAGGGTCGGCATTACGTCTCTCCACTTATGAGAAAGAAATGTTAGCCATCGTTAAAGCTATCCGGAAGTGGTGACCCTACCTTTTAGGATGACCTTTCCTGGTTCGTACGGATCAACGAAGTTTGAAGTTTCTCTTGGAGTAGTGAATTACTACAACAACCCAAGTAAGATGGTTATCAAAACTTCTTGGCTACGATTACAAGATTGAGTATTGGGTATCGCAAAGGAAAAGAAAACCAAGGAGCTGATGCCTTGCCCAGAAGAGTTGAATGTAACATGACTGTTTTGTCATTCCTTGTAGCTGATTGGTGGCCCAAATTGCAAGAAGAAGCCAATATTGATCCTTTTTACAAAGAAGTTGTGCATACTTGCCCACTTGGACGTGAGCTGAAATTTCGGAATGGGATTTTATACCTCAATAACAGGATTTATTTGAGTCCTAAATGCTCTTTAATTCCCTCTCTATTAGTTGAATGTCACTCAACTTCTACATGTGGTCATTTTGGTTATCTGAAAATGCTATCCAGACCTAAAAGAGATTTTCAATGGATAGGAATGCGGCAAGCAGTGAAAAAGTTTTTGCGTGAATGTGAAGTTTATCAGCGCAAGAAGTATGAGACCACCAAACCTGCTGGCCTCATCCAGCCACTTCCAATTCCCAATCACATATGGTCAGAAATTTTAGCTGATTTTGTAGAAGGTCTACCCTCTTCCAATGGATACACGGTAATTCTTGTGGTAGTTGACAAGTTATCTAAATACTGGCACTTTATTCCTATGAAACATCCTTTCAATTTTGTTACTGTTGCTAAGGTGTTTACGAGGGAAATAGTTCGTTTACGTGGGATACTAGAAACAATTGTGAGTGACAGGGATAAAATTTTCACTAGTACATTCTGGAATGAATTATTCACATTACAGAATACTAAACTGTTAATGAGTTCCAGTTATCATCCGCAAACAGACGGACAGATCGAAGTTGTCAACCGCATTGTAGAACAGTATTTGAGATGCTTCATAAGTGATCAGCCAAAAAAATGGGTTGGCTGGCTACCATGGGTGGAATTCAGCTACAATACAAGTCTCCATTCAGCCACTCGATTCATTCCCTTTGAAATTGTATATGGTTGACCTCCTCCCATATGCACATCTTATATTCTTGGAACAACAAAAGTTGCCGCTGTTGAGGAAATTCTTCACAATAAGGATGCAGTTCTGCGTGACTTGAAGATCCATTTAAAGCTGGCCCAAGATCGTATGAAGTCACAAGTAAATAAAGGGTGACGGGAGGTTCAATTTTCGGTTGGCGATTTTGTTTATCTTAAGCTACAACCGTACCGACAGAATTCAGTTGCTCTCTACAGTTCTCTTAAGCTATCAGCCAGGTTCTATAGACCTTATGAAGTTCTGGAAAAAGTTGGTCCAGTAGCGTATTGTTTGCGTTTGCCTGTAGGTGCTCAGATTCATGATGTCTTCCATGTGAGCCTCTTTCGCAAACACTTGGGAGATAGGCCGACATCAATTACAGATCTACCTCTTGTCACTGATGTGACCAGGGTGCTTCCCTCACCAGAAAAGATATCGGATCAACGCAAAGTCCAGAAAAGTCGTTATCGTCCCTATACAGAAGTCTTGGTTCATTGGAAGGGAACTGATGTTGCGGATGCTACATGGGAAATTTACAGGCGGTTCTCTCGCACTTATTCTGACTTTGTCCTTGAGGACAGTTTGGGGAGGATGGACTGATGAGAGACAGATAGCATGATCACATACTGCAAGAGAAGGCTTGCATAGACGCAGTCAACAACATGGTTTATTGGGTTGATGTAGTCAGCAAGTCGTGCATCATGTCAACAGATATCCATGAACTTTTGCTTGATATTAGGAGTAGTATTCACGTTCTAGTTGTCTTATTTTACTGCCATTTCAAATTTCAGTTATTAAGTGGATAAGCCACTATTTGTTTCTGTTGCTTCAGTTAAATGTATTTCACTGATCGGATTGCTATAAATCAGATTGAGAAAAGGGAATAAACTCATGGATATTTACAGCTTCTAGACTCTGCCTCTTCTGTTCTTCTACAAATTCTCTTTATCACAATTCCGGTTTTCATCCCTTCAAACAAATATCCGCATGTTACATCAGTAGTTTGTCCACTGACACTTCTGCTGAGTACGTAACTTTCTTAACGCGTTTGTATTTTCTTTTTCCCTGTTTCTTCGCATTTCTATTTATAGATCAAAGCGTAAGATTCTTGGATGGTAATGTTTGGTTTTGTTCATGCTAACGTCTTCTAGAATTGAATATTTCCCTACTTGCATTATTCTGAAGAGAAAAGAAACCTCTTGAAATGCACGAACATGTTCGTTTCTGTTCCATGTAGGCTTTGTGTGTCGGATTCTTCGGTGTAGGATTTATGTGTTGGAATTCTCGAGTGGCCGGTTCTATATGAATTCATTAAAAAATTTAAATTATTGGGTTAAACTAGTTTCTGACATAAAATCCACTTCTTCCTCGTCACTCGTGAAATATAATATGAACATTACGTGCATTCTCGTTCACAAGGCTATTTAAGAATGCGGTAATACAACGAACAGAAGTTGTCTCATGTGGTCACTTCTTTAGTAGGGATTCAGAAGATACCTTTATCTGCTTGTAAACAAGTTAATCATTTGATTTAATTAACATTATGGATGAATTAAAAGTTGAAAACTGTTAAGTACTATTGTATTATATGCAAAATTTTAAGGACTTATTCGATCCTTTATCTATAACTTGAATCGTTAGCAACTTCTCAGACAACTTGCTCCAGTGATCAGGATATTGGTTCTTCTTGAACATTAGAAAGGAGACCTAAGAACTACACATCTGAAAAATTCTACAGCAGTCTAAAGGAGCCTGTGGTAAGTGTGAAGAGGAATAGAAGATGGAATCTGACTACTGAAGATCGAGTTTTCAAACACGTATGAGTTTGATTTACTGTTAATCAATTCTATTAAATTTTATTTACTTATTTACGTTAAATATATGTAAATATGTGATTAAGATTTAATAGAATAAAATAATAATAAATAATTTATGTGGTTAAACTCTAACTTTCATGTCCAATCAGATGTATTGTTGCCAAACTAACCATCGAAGTAACATTTCCTGCCCTTATGAGGTGGGAGATTCAAAATGAAGAACCAATAATGGAAGAAGTGATGTAATGTAGGACACCGAGTCTTTAAAATACTCGATGGGGGTGGGGCCTTTTCCAAGGTCGACCACAAAACTCACCCAAGAAAGTACCAAATAAATCTTCCATTGTGGCCATTAGCGATTAATTATGCTTAACAGAAACATATTACCCATTTATTAATGATGACACGTCAAGGTTAATAGACTAAAGGAAAAACCAACGTACTCTGGAGTACTTCTCAAGATGGAGCTTAAAAACAGAAGAAAAATGATAGTTATACGTTCTCTGAGACCTGGGCTTCCGAATGGGAGGTGGATTCTCTCGTGGTGCACCATGTCATCTCTTTCTCGGACAATTGCTTCATGACTTTTAATCCCATTATCACGGATATTTACGAACTGTTCACGCGAAATTGATCTGTTGTTCAACGATACGTTTATCGAGAAAGCAGCAGATGTATTGACTGGATGATTACTCACGCAGAACATTCTGATATTGATATTACATTTTTTGATACTATACTCATAGGATACCGACGTATCCTTTTCGAGGATACGTGGGAGATCTGTTTTTTCAGACTTGTTTGTAACTTATTTCGTATTTTCCCTTTTAATAAAAAAATGATAGTTATACAAAAACCGCGTAGCCACGGCACCCTTTTCTCTTATGAGTAGAGCTAGAGACCCTAATACGGGTTTATATTTCCTGTTCTTATTAATCTATTTTAACCCTATTTTTATTTCAATACAACGTTACATTAGTTTAAAAACAAAGTTGAAACAGGTTAACGGGAAAGAGGATTTTGTGGCCACCAACAAAAGGTTTCATGCCCGCCAAGACGGGTAGCTTTTTCTCAAAGAGCTTTAAACAGGCTGAAGGGTTACTCCCTCCCTCTTTGTAGGGAATACAAGAGGACAGAGAGGGACATTAAGAGCTTTCAGTTTCTTGTTAAGTGTAAATAAAGTTTGAGCATCTTGAACCATCAAGCAGAGAACAGGGAGTGTGAGATGAGATACAGGAGTAAGTTAGCCGAAGTAGTGCCGTTTTCTATGATGGTGATGATGGAAGGGTGTACCATAGGACTCACTATATTGGCCAAAACGGTTATGTCTGGTGGGATGAGCCCTTTTGTTTTTGTTGTGTATACCAATGCTCTAGCCACTTCCCTTCTCTTTCCTTTTTCCTTCTTGTACCATAAAGAAAGGTTCTTCTTTCGGATCCTACACATCTGTCTCTGTTTTTCACTTCCTCATTTTCTCGACCTCACCTTATTCAAATGTTCGTTGCAATGTTGCAGAGTAGAACAGCCATTCTTCACCTTTCGTCTTCTCGTGCGAATTTTCTTCTTGGGTCTAACGGGGTTCGCTCTCTATCTCTCCACCTTCTAACGGATCGCAGACGTGAGACTAAATAGCTTGTAACTGACATGGTTTTATGTAACAACCTTTTATTTGTCGGACTAAGTAAAGATGGCCCTTTCTGCTGACAAATAAATGAAGCCTAGATTCTCTGCTGTCATGTTCGAGTCTTGCTTGGAACTAGGAATATTGAAATAGTTCAATCCATATTTACAATCATCTCCTGATTAAGTTGTTAAAGATGACAGTTTCTCTGAATTCTCAGCCTGGAGACACCAAACTCTTCATTTTTAACACCAAATATTTAATTTACTAATGATAATTATTTTCACTTGATTATGCGATTACAAAAAATCTTACAAGTTAATTGCTTCATTTTTGTGTTGTGTAGGATAGCTTTGTCGCAGAATCTTGCATTCCTGGGCCTAAGTTTCACTTCACCAATAGTAGTCTGTGAAATGGGTTTATTGATCCCTGCCTTTTCGTTTATTTTGTCTAGCATTCTCAGGTATGCCTTAAGATCACTGGTTAAGCATAACTCGCTACAGAAACAATATGACCAGGGAAAGAATTTGTCTCAGGATAACAAAGCTAGACTGCAGAAGTTCAAGCTTTCATTTCAAGGTGATTGGGACCTTGATATCTTTCACTGGAGCTATCGTTGTGGAACATTTTAAAGGCCCATATATACGCAGAGCTTCATCTTCTGTTCTTCAACTTCAACACAAACGGCAACTTTTCATTTTCTACTCAACATCCAACCATTGGTTGCTTGGTAGCCTCTTGCTTGCAGCTTCTTCTTTATGTGTATCAATCTGGAACATGATCCAGGTAGATTTCTTCTTCCATCTTCACATTCTTTTACTTTATTATCATCTTTTCTTTCTCATGTCTAATTTTTATTGTTTCTGTCTAGGTAGGAGCGGTCGGAGAATATCCCCAAGTGATCAAAATAGCATCTTTTTATAGCTTAGCTGGGACAATTCAATCTACAATATTTTGTCTGATTGTGGAAAGAGACGTGAATGCTTGGAAATTGAAACTCAATATGGAACTTCTGCTTATTTTTGCCACTGTAAGTCAATAACGAGCTCCAATCTTGTTGACGTGAATGACGATAATTTGGAACTTATTGGCCGTGACCTTGTTTCCCACAGGCACTCTTTTCCGGTATTATTAGAAGCTACGTTCACATATCGTGCACACGCTTAAAAGGTTCTCTTTATGTGCTCATGTTCCAACCATTTAGGATTGTTTGGGCATCCATTTTCGGTATTGGGTTCTTTGTGAACAGTCTTCACTATGGAAGGTACAATACAAACATATCAATTCATTTGGGAAACTTTATAAATGCTTTGTCAAACACTGCAACACACTTTTTGTTTTTTTGAGTATTGAGCAATATGAAAAACTCGGATGGATATGTGCAGTGTAATAGGAGCAGCAATTTCTGGTGTGGGATATTACACAATAATATGGGGCCAAATCAGAGAAGATGATAAAAGCAAGGATCTCTATGTGGAAAGCATCAAGTGTACTGATGAGAAAACCCTTTCTCTTCTTCAAGAAGATACACTAGTCTAGATCAAGGACAGAACTCTTGGATAAAGCTTTCCAGGAGTGGATGTCGTTAGCTTACCTGTGGAGGTTCACAAAGTAATTTTATAAGAATGGAACCCTTTTGTTTGTTTAATTCATTATTTACAGGACTATCCCGGTGGCTTTGTTGCGAAACTAATCGTTACTGAATCATGAACGCACCAAAAAAACAAAAAATATTACGAATTTAAACTGAACTACGATAATTGAGAAAACTGAAAAACATGAATTATAAAATATAAAATCATACTTGATTTGATATTGTTATTGAAATCTTTTTGAAACTTTTTTGATGTGTCAAGCACAAGCTATTCACAGGTCCATTTTCTAACAATGTCTATAAAGCAATAAAAAGACATCCAATCCAACTCTTTTAAAAGAAATTTGTAGGAGTGCTAACTCCCTTAAGCTTATTCCTATAAATAGAAAATATTAGGGTTTTAATTTTATTAAAATTAAATATTTCAATTTTATATCTCATATTTGATCCTCTAAATTTTTTTAAATTTTACAATTAACTCCAACTTAATTGAAATTGATTTTTCTCTTTTAAATTGTTCTTTATTTGTAACTTATTAGATTCCTAATATATTGACAACTATTATAAATTACAATTATAATTATAATTCATAATTAGAATTAGATAAATTAAAACTCATTTTAGTATATCTTTAATTCTTCAATTAAACAATTTATAATCATAGACCAAGATTAACATCTCATAACATGTCATGACCACCCAAATATCAAAAATGTCAAAATAGTTTGACTTAATTTATCCATGCATGGTTATGATGTATAATTTAATTCTTTCGTTATTCAATGTTCCATTAGACAGAGTATGAATATAGTGTTTACTTTTTTGAATTCAATTATACTCATTTTTGCTAATTATTAATTAATTTATAATTGATATTTAAAAATACATTTTCAAATGTCAATTCCCTCTGGCTAGAAAATTTTTAAACTACTACTAGTAAAAAATAATAAAACATACTATGTAATTACTTTAGAGTGAAGAATCATTCATTGACTGGCTCAGCGGTCTTCATATGGATCATATTGTATCTAAGTACTATCGATTAAGTTACCTTATTTAGGATAGGTCATAAGTAGTATCAAAACACAATAATTCCCTCATGAGATACCTTGGTAATCTCAAGTCTAAGGATCAATTATACAATTATCATAATCAGGAAATCCATATATACATAAATAATATTATATTTTATATCCTTATAATCGGGTCAATTTAGTGAACTTATTCTCTAATAAGTATTCACATGTTAATTTAAATATTTTCATACTTTAATTTATAAGATTAATTACTTTCTTCATAGGAAAGCAATATAAAATGTGCTAGTTTTATTGTTTCATCAATATTCTATTTTAATGAACTACAACTTGGCACAATTTAGGAATAATACATAAATATAAATTGAGTCTTATAATTATGATCTCATCATAATTTCAATTATATAGCAATTATTCCAGGCGATTTACCTTTAGCATTAAAACATTAAATGTATTAACATAATATATAAAGATAAACAACGCCTTTATCAATTAAATAATAATGTTATACATAAAATTATAACCAATTGATTGGTTGCAAAGGAATAAACTAACAATCTCTCACTTATACTAAAGTCAATCGCCTACATATCTAATATCATATCCTTCCATATGTTTTTGTTTTTTTTGGTAAATATATCCTTCCATATGTTGATCATATCACTTTTGAGACTATGACTTAATGAGAGGATTAACAAGATTCTCTTAGTGAGAGGATCAACAAGATTTTCATGCTACCTATGAAGCTCCAAAGACATACTAGCCAATATCATGCATATAGCTTATTTATCATCATCAATATAATGTTGATATCTCTCCCAAACCTCAACAGTTGCATCTAAACTGGGCTCTGGTCAAATAGCATGTCAAGAACACAAACTTTTTTTGCTTGTCTAAGAACAATTCTCAAGTTACAAACCAATCTAAGAAATTTGGTCCACTTAGCTTGTTAGCATCTATAGTGCTCCTTAGTGTCAGTTGGAACTCATCTTCTTTTGACAACCAAAAGACATAATAGCCCTTACTATTTTATTCAAAATAATAGCCCTCACTATTAAATTGAGAAATTATCAAAATTTCTTATTAGGTTAGGATCCCATTCAAAAATAGTTGATCTTGAGTTTGCTTAACAAACCAATTAAATTTAAATCAAGTAGATAACAACTTTATCAATCACATCTTATGTGACTCCTAGCTCCGTTAGGTGATAACTCTTTACCAAAATATATCTTATATATTTTTCCTAACCTGCCTCTAAATTTATATAATTATGAGTTTGCTCATCCAAATGATACAAAATTTGTTAAGTAGGACTCACTAATTTAAAATAAATCATATTCGGGATAAAGAGACCTTGAATTTGCTTAACAAGCCTTATAATAAATAGAACTATGATTTTATTCTTAAATAATGGAAGGTAAATATCACGTTTTTAACATTACTTAATATTTAATTGAGGCTTTTGAAATTTCAAATTTTTTGGTCTCACCAAAATAATATAATCTCATTATATTAATAATTTCTAACATAATCTAATTATGAAAGAAATCCTTTAAAACCTTCGTTTGATTCTAATTATTGATTTGATTATTAATTTAATTTAATGATTCAACTTCTTAAAAAATTAAACTAAATTCTAAAATATTCCTAATAATAATAATCCTTTGAATTTTTTTAAACATTTAGAAAAACATTTCCAAATTTTATTAGGAATTTAAACCAAGTTAATCTAAATTAGTTTAATTTAATTAAAATTAAGGCCTAAAATATAAAAATTAAAATGAAAAAAGGTATGGGAACTGTCTAGCGTATGTATTGCATGCACCAGAGAATTTTCTATGGCACATGCCTCAGTCAATGCTATCATTAATTACGGTGTGCAGCGTATACGCTAGCAGCATCTATCCTTCAGATGCTGACCTTGTTCAGGGGCCCCCAAATCTTCTATCCCCCTTCCCCTGACCCTATTCTGTCTCCCTTCCATTTGAGCCATCCACTCATGTGGTCCACATGAGTGGATGGCTCAGATGGAAGAGAGACATAATAGGGCCAAGAGAAGGGTCCATGAGTGGATGGCTCAGATGGAAGGGAGACAGAATAAGGTCAGGGGAAGGCGCCAGAGGATCCCCCCTCTGTTCGGGGTGCATGTCGTACTTACGCCTCACCATTTTCTCAAATTAGGGTTTTGTGTTTTTGTCGTTGCTTCCTCTTGCTTCTATCCCTAGTCGCCTCCACTTGTCAGTTTTCTGCTCTAACACTTGTGCCTCCTCCTTTCCATCCCCATGCCACGTCTATTAGGGTTCCACCATCGCCTCCATAATACTTCAATTGTAGGCGAATATTGCCTTTTCCAGTGGCAATAATTGTTATTGGCTCTATCACCAGGGCGATTCACCAGTGGTGATTGTTGGACCCCAAAACTTTCTGTAAGTTAAGACTATTAAACGAGTAATTATCTATGATTATTTGGCAATTATTTATGTATAAAGCAACGGAAAATCCTTGATTTTGAAATGAAATGACAAAGATGGTTTAAATACAAGATGGATTGTATGAGAAATTTAGGAGTTTAAAAGCTGGAAAATGTTGTTGAACATGTGCATGAGTATGCTTCGATGTTTTAACCATAAGTTGATCCCTAGTTATCCAAATGAGATGATTCTTGATTTGGATTAAATTAGAGACATAAGGCTACAAATTGTATGATGACTTTGAGTTCTAATTCAATTGCTAAGAAAGTCAATTTTAGGATGGAAGTCATGTGCAGGAAAATGTTTTAGTATAAGAA
>JANKOE010000003.1:21065512-21078533 GCA_026284465.1 Erythroxylum citrifolium
TTCAGTGGAGCTTAACCTTTCGGGAAGTTGTCTTCTTTTTCTCAAGTGTATTATTATTTTATTCTTAGTTGATTGATCACTTAAGTTGTTCATTTAATTATTTTTATTATCAAACAGTGTGAGAAAATCCTCTGTTGAGATTTGTACGAGACGATCGTACTATTGGGTGTGAAACTCTTTCACGGGTAGTTAGGTTGTGAGATAGTATTAAGGGTTAAATAGTGTCGGCTCAGTAAAGCCTTGGGTAAATCTATTGTATCTTCGTGAAAGTTATTGAATGGTGTCAGCTCAGCAAGGTGTGCCGAACTGCGTTACCAAATTTCTGGTGTTGATTTATTTTTTGTTCTTTTAATTTTTCTAATTTTTGTTTGCCAGAAACAAATTGAAAGGTTCGCGAAATTAACCCCCTCCGGTTTTTCAAATAGGATGCCTCTTGGCATTAGTAGGGAGCTCTAGTTCATACACTATTGGACCCCAACGTTTGAGAATCTTCTGAGGACCACAAAATCGAGGCGAAAGCTTCTCATTCATACACCTAGCTAAAGAATGTTGCCTGTATGGTTGGACTCGTAAGAAGACAAAATCACCAATTTCAAATGATTTTTTCTCTACAATTCTTATCTGCATGTGCCTTAATCCGATTTTGAGTTTTAGGTAAATTATCCTTTAAAACCTGTAATATAGCATCCCTTTCAACAATTTGTTCTTCCAAATCTGCTATGTGAGCATCGCCGTGACAATACACTTATAAGGTGGGAGGGTCATGACCATACATAGCATGGAAAGGAGTAGTGATTGTCGTTGTATGGAAATTGGTGTTGCATGAAAATTCTGCCCAGTACAAGAAACGTGTAATATCCCATTTTTTCCATGTTAAGGGTTAGAACCCTAGAATACTGAATATGAGAGATATTATTGAGAAATTTGGAAATGCATTTCATGTTCATATATAATATTAGCATACATACACGTGAATTTGATAATTGCATACATTGCAATGACTGTACATGCACTTATTTGACATTTATCGGGTATAGTTGATCTTAATTAATTTATAAATGTGATTATGATGTAAATAGTGAATATTTTGTCTTGAAAATTAATTTGGTGAGTATAATTATTGATTTAGAACTTTTGGTGAAAATTTGAAAATTTTTCTAAAATTATGAGTATTTTGGACAAAAAAAATGCCAAATGATAAAACAATTGAGTTATGGTAGTAGAAATAAGTGTCAAATGGTAGTTGAAATAATTGGCAAATGGTATTAGGATTTGTTGAGAATGTGACATCTAAAATTGGGTGACAATTGGATCAGAAATTAGGTGCAATGGCAATCTTATTCAAACTCCTGTAGCTAATGCAAAATCTCCAACTCCCATTTTTTTCTAACTAGTAAAACAGGGCTAGCAAATGGGCTGGAACTTGGACGTATTAATCCTTTGTCAAGTAATTCATTAACGTTCAATCTCATTTTTCTAATAAAAAAGATATCTATATGGTCGAATATTTGGCAGTTTGGCATTGGGTAGGATATTTATAGCATGGGATTGCGTTCGGTTAGGTGGGACTCCACGTGGTGTTTGGAAAATAGTATGAAAATCATCAAGTAGGTTTTAGATGTCAGGAATGATGTTCTCTTGGCTTATTGGAGTTTCAGGCTGTCTAATAATTTGGCACAATACTCTTTGCTTCTCGTTGTGGATTAGCTTTTGCATAGATTTGAAGGTTACTCCCTCAGCTCTTGGCTTCACTTCTCCTTGCAATTTGTACTTCTTTCCCTTGTAATTAAATATCATGAGCATCTTACTCTAATTGGCTTGGATAGTGTTAAAAGAGGTAAGCCATCTAATCCCAAATAAGATGTCAACTTCACCAATCGAAAAAACATAAAAATCTTGAGTGATCTTGAGATCTAGAAGCTGGATCTCAACTCCCTTACGTAAAGTGTTACAGCTGATTGTGTCCTCATTACCTATCTACACTCCAAAAGAAGGGACTTGAATTAATGGAAGATGAAGGTCAGTGACTACTTTGTCCGATATAAAGTTGTGGGTTGATTCACTGTCGATCAAGATGAGGATGTCCCTCCCTTTAATTTTTCCCCATATTTTGTCATCTCAGCCATCATGTCTTCTTCCTCTACTTCTAAGGTTTCATCATAGAAATTTGGCTCTCCTTCTTCAGCTTCCATAACTGCCAAAGTCGACTACTTGCACTGATGGCGAGTCCGAATTTCACAAAGAAAACACAAGCCTTTATCCTTTTAGATTTGTTGTTCCCTTATAAGTTGTTCTGGGACAAAGTTAGACACTTTTTTGCCCATTGTTGGGTTCCTGACAGCAGAAGGTAAGGTGTTTGTATTGTATGGAAAGTAAGAATTATTTCGAGTTGCCAAAGAAGACCTAGCCCCACTCGTTTGACTTCTGCAAAAACCCTTTGTTATTGCGAGTTTTGCTTCATATTCCAGGGCTAGGCTCATGGCTCTGTATACATTCATGGGTTTTTGAATACACACATCAGATCGAAGTTCTTCTTTGAAACCATTTAGAAAAACTACCAATAAACAATGTTTTGGCCAATTAGATACTAGTGCTGACCTCTGCAAACATTTGACGATATTCTTGAACAGTTCCTGTTTGCAAGATTGCACAAAGGTGCTCATTAGGATTGACAATCTTGGTTGGACCAAAATATTCATGTAGTATTTTGACTAACTGTTCCCAATCATACATGATCCGATTACTGTTGATCCATGAAAACACCTCCAAGGCTTCCTATTCCAAATACATCGAAGCCACATCAACTTTCTAATCTTCCGAGGTTGGTAATGTCGAAAATATTTTTCTGCTTTCAAAATCCATTCCCATAGATCTCCATTTTCAAATCTAGGAAAATCCATCTTTGCAAGGATTCTTCGAGGGTGATGATTTTCCCATTCAGCATATGCTTCCTCCTCTTCAGTAATAACATTCTTTTTCTTCAGAGGTCGTACATTCTCCACTAAAGGTCTATTGGCTATTTTGAAACTTTTGTTGCGCTAGCTCTTCAATTCAATTATCCAACCTCTGCAATTGCGCTATTAATGAAGCCAATTGTTGTAGTAGAGCGTTGAGTTGTTGGAGTACTATTTCAGGAGACTGATTAGTTTCTGTTGAGGTTGTGTTTGGATTGGTTGTTGGTGGAGGTGGTTGTGGCGTAAAAGATGAGTTGCGAGTACTGATGGACATCGTAGAATTGTAGGGCTTTGATACCAAATTGATAGAACTAGAAGGAAATAAAGAATACGCTTTGGAAAGGAATAATACGGTTGCACACCCTAATGACAATTACTATAGACCTATTTATAGACTGACTCCTAGAGACCTAATTATAGATAATAATAAATCCTAATTGTAAATAACAAGTATCCACTTCTACCGGAAACTAACAAATAACCCACTTCTCCTGAAAATTTAAAACTACCATCTCTTTCTATTTTTTTTCTAATAACTGCCAACTAATTACATTATCTACTCTTAACTTAGTTTTCTTGCGAAAGTGTATCTTTAGTGGTCTGTCGGATTAATAGGGATGAACGGAGATGAATCAATAATTCTGCGGTGCAAATACACACCTCAGAAATATACTCCTTATTTGCATCAACTCCACTTCTAAAAATCTTGCGTCTGAACAACACCGACTTCAATCTATCAGAAAATCGGCATTTTAACAACTTATGATTTACATAACAGTAAAGCAAACCTTTTTCAAGTCATTGTTTCATCATACATTACATAGTTTCTTATTTCCATGTTTGACTAAATAAATGAAATTACTTAACAAACATAGCATAGTTAATAACTTCATTCTTTCCCCAAAAGCCCAAAGTGGAGATTTCGTATACTTTAAACAACCAACCAAATTTACGTCCGACGTCAATTCGTAGTTGTCAGTAGAAAGTGACTCCGCTATGAAACGGGAAGAATTGTGGAAGGAGAGAAAAGGGCACCTCAAATTGGTAGGTGAGAAAACGACGAGTAATCTCTAAAAGAGCCATGGATCTGAGGATAAACTGAAAGGAAGTGACAAACTTGCAGTCATAACTGGAAGAGAACATTCTGATTGCTTGGCTAGTCGATAAAAGATTGAAGATTGATGGTTAAATGGTGAAAAGGTTATCATCTTCATCAATTTATAACCATAATGTTTTTCGTAGAGAAGGTTATGTGAATTAATCATTAATGTTATGTTATATAATGTTTTACTTTCATCTAATGTGTCTATCATACGTTTTCGTTACATCAAATTTAATATATATAACAGATATTATTCATATTAACTAAAATGAATAATTTAATCCTCTTAAAGAAATTATCAGTTGATGAAAGAAGAAAAATTAAAAAGTTCCATTTGTGCAACCGCATAGCATAGTAAGTGTTACTTTGCAGGCGTTTGAAGTCGTCATTTATCTTCACATTGAATTGAACAGGTATTGGCAGAAAAATGCAGTCTTTTGGTCATGCTTAAGGCCAGTGTATCTCTCTGGAGAATTCGCTTCACAAGATGCTAATGCATTTGGAGTGGTTCAACTTGAGTTTCTGATGGGACAAACAGTTGTGGTATTCAACCGGGGACCAACTTATCTCAACCTTTTACAACATCATTCAGATTCAGGCTTCATAACATTGACTTTGAAGATAAACGAAACCATATTGAATGAAATATTCTTCCTTGCTTAAACACTGTTTAAGGTCTATTATACGGTATGGGAATAACATCGTCCAATTTCATACACAATGGATATTCCTGCTCCTCACATGATTCTGCATAGCTTCAAATTACAAATTCAACAATAAATAAGATGAAAAAATTGATTGAAAATCTGGAGGCTGCAGAAACTTTGTGCCTAATAGTTACCAACCACCCCAATAAACTATGGCTGGAAATTCAAGAATAGTGCTATGATATGGCAAGATATGAACCTGTGAAAATGACACAGAAAGAAACATTTTACCAGAATTCTGCTTTTTTTATATCATTAACATCTTTGTATTATTGTGATGTTGTGACACAAGAAAAGCCATTCAATTAAATGCAAATCACATTATTGATTCTAGTAATTCAGATTTCACCAACGGCACCATCAAAGGAAAAAAGATATCTTGCTTTTCTTAAGCTCTTCTTGAAGCAATATGTGGCGAATACAGACAATTAGATATTTATCCAATATCCAAATATTTGTGCTTTTACAAGCTCAAGTATGTCTGCACAATCAGGTTGCGGTCCACCTGTATATTTGCATAAGCACAAAGAGACATTACAAAATTGGTGTTTTTTTATCTTCAAGTCACATGGACCAGAAGAGGTTTATAACATAGATGTAATCAACTACAAGCAAAGAGAACCAGATGGTACCACAATGACTTTCTAGCCAAAATCACCCACATCAAAGATCACCGCAACCACAATCTTTGAGGACCTGGAAAAGAATTAAGATTTTTTATAAGAAGAATGCTACATACGATAATTAAATACTGATTGATAGTGATATGCATTTTAGAGATCATTTTTGAAGCGAAGCATTCATGTTGCAGTAAAATGAGTAAAAGAACAAGATTAACGTACACCATAATAAGAGCTATGAGGAACATGGATGATCTGCGTGTAGAGATAGACAGATAGATAGCTGGAGAGAAGTTGCTTGGAAACAATGGGTATCATGGAGTGACATGTACTCGAAGGCTATTTACTCAAACTTGTCATGCTTTCTACACTTTCAACTGAGAAGAAACTTCCATGTCAGATGGCAAAGCCATATTTACAGCTGGAAGCTTCTTGTACATCAAATATTTGCGTCTTTGCAACATGAGAAAGACTAACATGCTATCTGTCTTAGCAATGCTGTAGCCTGCTTTTGTGTACATGATGAAAGGGGCTGAATCAATCATTCTACAGTGCAAGTACACCTCTCTATCACAACACATCTGAGAAATGAGCTCCTCAGTTGCCTTCAGAAGATTCCAACCAATTCCTTTCCTAACATTTTTCAAAAACATACACTCAGAATTCCAATCTGGTCCAATTTATGCGCAGCAAGCAATGCTACCATTGTTCCACAAACTACCTACATTGTAAAGAAACAAAGCCTGGAGTCTACTCTAGGATCGATATATTTCATGATCACAACTTTTGAAATAACTTAAGGAGGCGGAGTTTGAGTTCAATCATCAAACTCTTCTCGTTTTAACAACTTATGATTTATATGCTGCCGATATATTTCACTCATTGATTCATACTTTAGATTGGTTAATTAATATATGAAAATAATCAATTATAGACATTCCAACATGGTTAATAATTGATCTCCTTCCAGGAAAGTACAGAAAAGGCAGGGTAAACTTACTTACGAAGTGACTTCTTAACAGTCATGTTGCATATATAGGGAGAATTCTTTGGTGGAGTAGGTGTAGGAGGAGAAGAATTAGCACCCATCTTGTCAAAGCAAACCTCCACGGTGCCTGCCAACTCCCCCTCATCCTCATTCTCTTTTCCTCTGTAAAACCCAATAAGAGTAACAGCATGAGGCAACACATCTCTCCTCTCAATCAAGTACTGCTTCACCAAGAACCTCAAAACAGACACATAAGCTACAGGCAACAACATGGATTCCGCAAAGGATTCTGCCAGCAATTTAACAGTGACATCCATCTCCTCTGGCCTCATCACTCGTACCCTTATCGACCCACTTTCCAATTCTTGGTAGTACCCAAAATCCTGAAGGACTTTAAGCTTTGTAAGATCATCATTACTCAAAAACCTCCCAGTTTTAAATGAGTCCTCAAGAGACGAATAAATAGTGGAAGCACTCGTTGACTCGGTTGTTGTTGAAGGAGAAGAGGAGTGACAGGAGGATCTGAAGCTAAAGCGGTCAGACTTTACGAAAGAGAGAAGAGGATGTCTTGGATTGGGAGGTGAGACAATGAAGGGCAGTCTATGACTGCGTTGTGGATCTGAGGATAAACTGAGAGAAAGTGACAAACTTGCAGCCATAGATAGAACACAGAGACCTGGTTTGCTTGGTTACTCTATAAAGATTAAAGATTGACGGCTAAAGAGTGAAGGGTCATCATCATTCATCTAAAAAAAATGTTATCTTTCTTAGAAGTGAAGATAATCTAATATAATCTACCATTACTGGACAGCAGAAAAGGTTAAGCCTTTAAAGGCTTTATGAGATCAAAGTTTAAAAACCGATGAAATGAAACGAGTTCAATAAACAAAACATGCGCAAGCCAACTTGAACTTGCTAAGAAATCTCGTAGAAGATCCAAGTCGATGAAGTCATATCGGATGGCCAAATTCCGCTCAAGACTGCACGAGTTTGTTCAGATTTTTTAGTAGTTTTTTTTTCTTCCACAATTAATCAAATTTATATTAGTTTTCTGCGTAAATTTATCATAATTCTAATTTCATTATTAACTAAATATATAATTATAAAAATTTTAAAATAATTATTTATTAATAGAAATTAAATATATAATTTTAAATAATATTGGATTCAAAAAATTAAAATTTATTTTAATAAATAAATTTTCTATTAGTTTTACTTATAACTCTTTAATTTTTAATAAAGATATAATTGATTAATTATATAAATAAATTAATTTTGATTATACTAATATTAATAAAAACATTTTAAAAAAATTAGAGAAAATTACTAATCTACCTCTTGGTTCTCCTTATTAATTGGTTCGATTAAGGTTCATGACATGGGCTTAAGGTCTAAAACAATGTGATATTTATCTTGTCTTGTAATATTTCTGTAGTAAGGTTCATGACATGGGCTTAAGGTCTAAAACAATGTGATATTTATCTTGTCTTCTAATATTTCTGTAGTTTCTTCCGAGTTGGCTAACTTTTCAATTCAGGAATGTTGGTGGGTTTTAGAGTTAATCATTGCTCAAACTTCTGGTCATTAGATTCGGGTAATCAAATGGCCCAAAATAGAAGGATTTGTGTGAGAATGTAACTATGCTCCCACATATTGGTTGATATTCACGAGGCATTTGTGAGTCTATCTGATGTGTCCATTCAGAAGCCGACCCTAATTTTCTAAGATTTTTATCAAATAACCAAATATATCTTGACCCTTGATCTATTAAAAATTAAATTTCGTATGTGGGAGTTTGATAAGACCACTAAAGATCATCCTTTTAAATGTTAATTCCCTTGTAGTGTTTGTGATTATTGATTTTATCTCACTAAGTTTCGCTAAAGATTATATATTGTATGATTCATATCTCACAAGGAACATATTTTTGTAACTGAAATGTGCAAGCATTATTAAAAAGATATGATGTTATACACAAAAAGCACTACCTCATACAATCCACAAACTAATGGATAAGCTCAAGTTTCAAATTAAGAATCCAAGTCAATCATAAAGAAGATAGTAAATCCCAAGTAAAAAAGGTTTGAGTATTCAGTTGGATGATACATTATGGGCATATAGAACAGTTCATAAAACACTAATTGATAGGTCTCCTTATAGGTTGATATTAAGTTAGTCATGCCATCTTCTTGTTGAATTAGAACATAAGGAATATTGGACTACTAAATGAAGCAATATGAGTTTGTTTGAAAGTGGTGAACATAGGAAGTTGTAGATGAAAGAACTAGAAGGAATCTACAGTGATGCTTATGAAAGCTCTGGAATTTATAAGGAGAAAAAAGGCTTTCGTTGATAAAATGATTTCTAGGAAAGAATTCTTTGTCAGACAAAAAGTTCTCCTTTATCATTCAAAACTTTAATAATTTTCAGGTAAGTTGTGATCTTGTTGGATTGGAATTTGTGTTGTTTCTAATGTGTTTTTGCATGGTTTAGTTGAAATTCAAACTTTAACAACTTTGAAAATGTTCAAAGTTAACAATCACAAGCTTACAAAAGAGGCAATAGGTCGGGCTAGGCTTAAAATTTTATGATTAGGCACGAATTTAGTCCAAAGCTCAATTAGACTTAGGTATCCCGAAGCCTAATCAGGCTTGAATTTTACAATGGTTTGTAAGTTGAAAACATAAAAGACACAGAATTGGCATATCTCGTTTGTATCGATCAATAGTTGAAGACATTAAGTCGAGCTAACGACGATAAACTAAGGCGTTACTTGGGAGACAACCTAAGCTTTAAATTTTATTTTGCATATTTTCATTTTTTTATAAATATTCAATTTCTTTTAGGTTATTTGGCCCCTTTTACCTGAGCTATAATAGTATTACACCTTCTTCACACTATCCAATAGCTAACCACACCTCTATACTTAGCTTTTATAGTTGTGTCACCTAATAACACACCATTTAACTCCCACCATTTATATAAAACCACTAATAGCCACTTAACCTAACACCAATAATCACTCAGTCGTTACACACACTCAATCGTAGTAACGCCCACACCACCCAACAATGTCCACAATGCACTCATGTCAACATCCATCAAATTGTGGCAAGGAATTACTAATCACCACCCATGAGTGCATTTCTCCACTCTGCCCCTATATTCAGGGAAGTCCTTTTACTCATCACTTCTTATACTTTGTATATTACATTAAAGACAATGTTTTGCTTAAGTAAGGGGGTAGGTTTAATTTGGTTTTATTTTAGTTTGTGTAAAAGCATGTTTTGCTTATTTTATTTTGTTTGTTGTCTAGTTTTGTGATTTTGTTTTAAATTTTAATTGGTTAGTTTTGAGCTATCCCAATATATAGTTTCATCAAATGCATTTTTAAGAAATTTGATTATATGTATACTAAATGATTCAGTCATTTAGGCATAAAAGTAGCAATATGTTGAATGGTTAAATTAGCTAGGATTATGCACTTCTATAAACTTTGATGATCAAATGATAAGGCATTATGAGAAGTTAAGTTGACTTTATATAAATTATGAGATTTTGAACTATAAAAGATTGAAACATCCATATCAATCAATGTGTTTCTTTGAGATGTGTTATCTTTTATATAATTTTCTGTATAAATTACATGAGACTATTTGAAGACCATATCGATATATGCATACATAAGAATGAAAAAGGCGTTTGTTATTTTACAATCTCTAGCTTAGAAAGCCACTTGAATTCAATATCCTTAGTTAGCCACTTTGAGCCATAACCTTTTTCTTTTATGTTATAACCACATTACAAGCCAAATTATCCACTTAAACATCATTACCCAATCATAATTTTAGCAGGAAATTTGGAAAAACAATCTCTTACAATTTTAGGAATGGGAATATGGGAATCAAATGAGTATTTTTGTAGGAGTATGAGACATGAATCTTATGTTGTCACTACCCTCTTGTGTCATGGTCTAAATTCTTTTGTTTATTAATATATTTATTTAAAAAAGAGAAGAACAATCAATAATGGTAGCAACAAGAAAATCCAATTTTCAACCCATTATCTTCTTATGAAGTAGTTATGCATTCCCAAGTGAGGTGTATATCACAATTCCAATTTATAAGTTGGTTCCTTACATATGTTTAGATGCCTTGCTAGTATTTATGGCTTTAACCTTTTTACTTTTTGATCCTCACCTTTAACATCAACCCCATTACAATCTAAAATAAAGTCCTTTTGACTTATGTACTTGTATACTCCAAATGGTGGAGATTTGGTGTAAAAGTAAGCATCTGACAAAATATTTACATTGGAGGGTTTTGACAGAAACACTGAACCATTAAACATATGAGTGGAATAAGTGAACCAATAACAATAATAACAACAATCTCAGAAAAAGTCTTGTTGAGACGTAGAGTCTGGAAAGATCCAGAAGTACGCAACATTACCCCTAACTGTTAGAGAATATGTTTATGATAGACCCACAGAGAAAAGAAAAGAAAAAGATAAAAGACAAAAAGAAATAAGTTTTTGAAAATTATTGGTAAGGAAAAAATCAAAACTGCAATATAAAGATAAAAATACATATAATATAAAATATACAATATACAATATACAATATAAAATAAATACTAATAATATAATAATAGTAGTAGTAGTAGCAGTAGTGGTGGTAGTGGTGGTAGTGGTAACTTTTCGCTGATATGAATATATATTTCAATTTTTCGGTGACTTTCTGAAATACATACTTGAAAAGGACTATCATTGATATCTTCATGACAAATTTCTATATAATCATCTAAAACTTTTTTAAGAGCTTTTAATTTATTCGTAGAGCTATGCGTGTGCGCTACTATCTATTCCACTTGTTCACTTAATTGTTTTAGTTGTTTTATCATTTCTGTTTGTGTCTGTATGACAAGATTTATTTGTTCCTCGAGTTGTTTTTTTTTATTATTGAGGTCAGTAATTTGTTGTGTTATTGTCGTCATAGAGTATTCTTAACATAATTTGAGAGATCCAAAATTTGTTGTTGAATAGTATCTAATTGTTTTTGTTTTTCGTCTATTTTTGGATTAGTGATACTAAATGGAAGTGATCGTGGAATAGAAGAAGATGATCTAGTGAGTAAGGGTTTTAATGCAAATGATTGTTCAGAAAACGAATGTCTTCTCTTAGGTAGATCTTGTATAAAAGGATATTAGATAGCAAGTAATGGACTTAATTTTGTATGAAATTTGGTTCCTACTTTTGCTACATTTTGAAACAGTTGATCTATATAAATCTGATCAGTATTTTTGAAATCAATACTATGGCGAGAATTTGTTAAAGCATAACTAATCTGATAAGTAATAGAGAATGGGTATTGTCCTTGGGTCATTAGATTGGTTTTATAGAATTTATAAGCAATGGTAATAATATCTGGAAGATCTAATGATACTAAAGGAATTCCTAATTTTAACCTAGCATTGAATTTTATTTTTCCATATGCTAAATTGCCATTCATCATGCCAATAATTTGGTCATTAAATCAGTCATTCGTTCATCTAAATTTGCCATTCTAATTAGAGAATTAATGCCTTCTTGAAAAGTTGATTTTACTAAAATTTGTATAGTAAACAGATGAATATAACCAATTTTCTTTCGTTTTTCTTTGGGTAATTTTTTTATTTGTTTTGCAATTTGTTCTTGATCTATAAGACTAATTCTAATATGTCCAGTACATTGATCAATTCGTACGGGTGTTTCATAAAGCATTTTTCCAAAGTAAATAATATTTTGTCGATTAAAGATTTTATTGAAAACTGATTTATGAATATCTTGTCCAGGTTTTAGATCTAATTGAGCTTTTGCTATCTGGTTTTGTTTATCTTGAGAAAGTAAAGTTGATACTTGAAATGTTCCTAAGGATTCTGTTAATTCTAAATTGTCAATATCTAGAATTTTTTAATCTTTTTCTTGTCTGATTAAACTAGCCATTAATGGGAATGATAGAATTGATGATTTGTTTGAATAGTTTCTAATGTCTGTAACTGTTCAATGTACAATTGATATAATTGTCTAGCTACTGCTAAATGTTTTTTATAAGGGCTTTTTCCTATGGTAATGTCGAGATAGTTGAAATAATTGATACATGATTCATTATACTGTATATGATCTTGATATTTTGTTATAGTATGTTGTACCATGATAATTTGCTGATTTAAATATGTACAAATAGGACAACTCATTTGTCATCTGTATAATCAGAATAATCGGATGAATAATCACCGATATATTCTATATCGTCTTCTAAAATGATATATTGAACATTAATATTTAATCTAAATAGTTTTCTCCATATAAAATCTAAACTTAAATCTATATAATCCATACTAGTACAGAAATAATGATCTGCTAAATCTAGTGGATGAATAAACAGTAAACTAAGATAAAAAAAAGAGTATTAAAGGTTGAATATAAAACAGAGTAAAGAAATAATGTAATAATTGAATCAATGCATGAAAGAATTTCGACCCATAGCACTATACAACGTTATTTATAAAATTATTGCTAAGGTGATAGCGAATTGGTTACAACGTTTGCTACCGAAGATCATCTCTCCCATGCAGTCGGCTTTTGTCCCAGGCCGGCTTATTACTGATAAC